>NC_069465.1:17682532-17750153 GCF_026875155.1 Cherax quadricarinatus
CTGTTGTGTGATTAATGTTTTGGGTCCACAATGACCGGTTTAAAGAGAAGCCCTTTTGTGAGTCAACGTGACTTGACTCTGGTTCAGGATGGACACACTCGTCGTCATTATTTATTTCCTAAATGCTGCTTATTTGTGATTTGTTCCAGTCAAGGTACTGTGACTTTCTTATCCTTAAGTTCTTGGGTGTTTCCCGTAAATATAAATGTCTAATAAATTAATAATTTATGCTTGGTGCATTTAGTTTGGTCACATATCTTTGTAATTGCTATTTGTACTGTTCGAGATAATAGTGATGTACACACTGAATACTTGTCAAGTAGTGTTTCCAATGCTCATGTAAACTTCATATAAATTTATGTTAATAACATTCCCTTTAGTTATATTCATATTAACAAGTTTGTTTTCTGCAGGCACGAGTCTACATGATTGATATAACCTGTGTTAGTCAAACTTGCTAACACAGAGGTTAATCTTTAAGACTGACCTTCCTTACTTTCTTACCCTAGCAGCACTAATGCCACAAACCTTTCAATTTTTTTCCCAACGTTATTCTCACTATGTTCTGTGCTTTTGTCATGTTACCCATATTGACCTTAATGATGAGTTCCTGGTCTCAAAAAACTTTCACCAACCAATTTTCTGGTATCTAGGGCGTGTTTGATATCCAGTTTTCACACGTGTGTACCTATGTCATATATACCTATACTTTTTATTACTACGTCGGTGATTTCCCATTAAGGTGTCTGGAATTAGAAGAAGAAAATACATTTACTAATATTCAATAGATATCTTGCTAGACGTGCAAGAATAGCAACATTCAAATGACACCATCCCTAATATACCTCAGAATGCAGGCAGTGTACTTATCTTCAGACCTCATATTCTGCTTACTAATTTATCTGAATCCCGTTTTCTCTCTCTCTACCCCACTTCTCCCCTTCTCCCTTCTCTCCCCTCTCCCCCCTCTTTCCCTCCCTCGCCCCTCCCTCCCTCCTCCCCTCCCCTTCTCCCCTCCCCTCTCTCCCCTCCCCTCTCTCCCTTCTCTCCCCTCCCCCCTTTCTCCCCTCTTCTCTCCCCTCTTCACCTCTCCCCTCCTCTACTCTCTCCTCCCCCTCCCTCTCCTCTCTCCCTCTCTCTCCCTCTCCTCTCTCCTCCCCTCTCCCTCTCCTTCTCCTCCCCCCTCTCCCTTCCTTTTCCTCCCCCCTCTCCCTTTCCTCTCCCCCCCCTCCCTCTCCCCTCTCCTCCCCCCCTCCCTCTCCCCTCTCCCCATTACTCTCTCTCCCCTCTCTCCCCTCCCCTCCCTCTCTCTCTCCCTTCCCCCTCCTCTTCCCCCTTCCCTTTCCCCTCCTCCCCCCCTTCTCTCACGTGAATGTTTTTTTAGTAAAAGGATTTTTGATTGTTTTTGTTATTTTTTAAATTTTGGTGGGGATAGGAGAAAATTTATTTTAAGTGGTTTTTCATATCGTAAAAAAGGGGGTTTTATTCTTTTTTAAAGTGGTATAACTGTTTTTTTAACTGTTTGTGATTTTTAAAAGGAAATTGAAAGGAAATTTTTTAAAAAAACGTAAAAATTGGGCACTTTGTAGACTTTGATGACGACGCTAATTATGAGGTCGTAATGACTATGATTTTGGAAAAGGGATGATAATGTTTGTCCCCCAGTGATGAAAATGTGAAGTTTTTTTTTTTACCGCTAAACCCAACACCCCCAGTCTCTTTTTAAAAAAAGAGAGGGAGTTTGGGAAACCTCAATTCGGCTTAACCCGGGCCCAACGGGCCCTCAAATATTGAGGAAAAGTATTGCCCCACGAAAGGGAATTTTGTAGGGGGAAAGATAAGAGGTACAAGGAGGGCTAGAATAAAAAAGCCCCACCCAAAAAAATTTTTCGTGAAAAAACGTAAAAGGAAACGAAAAGAGAAGGGGGCACAAACCCTCGGGACTGGCCCTTTGTTTTTAAAAATGTTAATATAGAGGGGAAAATTCTGAGTTAAGCAAAAGTGTTGATGTTTTTAATCCTGATTAACCCAAGCTAAAGGGTTAACATGAAAAGGGAAAGAAAGAATTAAACCCAGACAATAAGAATACACTAGGAAAAGGGCCCTTCTGCCAAAAATTAAATTTGTTTAAGAAAAGGAGGGGAAAGTTAACGAAAGTCATGATGGAGTATTAACTGTAAAAATTTAAAATTTTTAAAAACAGAAGGGTAAGGGAGAGGTCGGGCTTCCCTTGGAAAAGAAAGAGGGGCATTATCCCCGGGTTTTCAACTTTTAAAAACCTAAAAAAAAGCGAGGGCGGAATGTTAAGAGATAAAACCCGGGAGTTTCCCAAAAATTAAGCACCGGGGGAGGGAAAGTTTTTTTTGAGTTTTAGTAAAATTGGAAATCAAAATTTGTGCTGCCACACTTTTTTAAAATTTATAAACATACAAAAAATGGGAGCAAAAAACCTTTTTTTCTTTCATTTTCCTTCAGTAAGATGGGGCTGTGTAGTGTTGCAACCCCTAGCTTGACCCGGGGGATTATTTAAGGAATGATGCACCTTTAAAAGTATTCCATTAAAGGTTTATTAGCTCTAAAAGGTTTTGCCCGGGGAAAGACCTGGATTTCCCAGTTTTTTAGAAGTTACGATCTCTCAGTTTTATCAAATTCAAAAAATTTTTAAAGATTTTGCTTGTTTCATTTTGGGGGGGGGAAAGAGGGAAATAAAAATTATATAGAGGGGCCGGAAAAAAAAAAAAAGGGAAAAGGGAAGAAAAACTTTTAAAAATGGAATATACCCCAAACTCGCCGGAAAACCCTAACATTTGAAATGAAAGTTTTTAAAATTATGTCAAAGATTACATTCAAAAACTAGTTGGAAAGCAGCAGTCAGAGCATAATAAACCCAAATTTTTGCTTCAGAAAGAAAAAAAAGGAAACAATCCCTTACTGGAACAATACCCCGAACATAGGAGAGAGAAAAGCAAATGTGACTTTTCCCCGGTCAGTTTTGGGCCCCATTTAAGCCCAATGACAAAAGCGAATGAGTGGGCAGTTTTATTTTTAATATAATATAAAAATATTTTAAAAATTTTTTTTATATTTATATTTTTATATATATTTTAAAATAAATTTTATATATTTATTTAGGGTTTTTATTTACACGGGGCCCCCACTTATTCTCTTCTTCGGTGGGACTATTAACGGGGTTCAAGTGGTCGAATCATCGTCAAAAAATTTTCCCTTTTTCCCCTTAAATGTGGGGTTATTTGTTTTACAGTTACTTCATTATTTTAAAAAGGGAAAATCCACTCATGTAGAATAATTTGGGGCAAGGTTTAGCTGCATTACTCTAAAATTTTTTAAGAAAAGCCAGGTCACAGGCTAGTGGGGAAAGAAACACTGATAAAAACAAAGCTGTAGAACATTTTTTGTACATTGTTGCATACAGAGAGCGAAAACCCAAAAAAGCATGCCCCCCCCTTCCCACACACACCACACAAAAAAACCCTTTCAACTAGGTGATCCCAAGCACACGCAGTCATCACGGACACACGCCAGAAAGTTCGAGCCCTTAAAACCCTGACTGAAAAGCAAACAAAAAAAAAAAGGACCACCTTGGTACCAAAATTTTTGGGCCCTGAGGCACAATTTTAATTTTAATTTACAAAACTGTATAAAATTTTGTAAAAAAAAAAATTTTTTATACATAGAAGGGTTTTTAAATTTACAATTCATTACAAACAGAAAGAAAAAATTGGGGTTTAAGAAACCAATCCCAAAAAAAGTTGGGTACCGCATTTAAGGAAATCAGAAGTATTCCCGGGATGTCCGGGGAAGGGGGAAAAAGGTAGCTCCAATTCCCTTTGATGAAGAGCCCTTTACAGTATTTAAAGGGAAACCCCCCTTGAAAGGAAAAGGGTTCCCCAAAAAATTTGGTTACTTTTGGGGGTTTGATGTAAATTTTTTCCCCAAAAGTTTTTCCCCTTGAGTTTAATGTATTAACTTGGCCAGTCACGGGTTTTTGTTAACTCAGGGTTTTTAAAAGCCCATCTCCACCCCAAGTCATTTAAAGGGGGGCTACTTCTTACCAAAAACCCCCCACAGAAATATTTCATCTTAAAAATTGGGAATATAACCCCCTTTTATGTGTATATACCGAAATTAAACACCTCTCCGTATATAAAAAACGCGACCCTTAAAACCCTTTGGTTATAAACAAATGCGACGAAAAAATCTCAGTATATAAACCTGCGACGTAACCTTTTGTATATAAATGCGACCGAAACTCTCGGTATAAAAAAACTGCGGGCGTAAAACCCCTTAAATTATAAAAATGCGACGTTAAAACCCCGCCGTATATAAACTGCGACGTAAAACCCCTTTAGTATTTTAAACTGCGAGTTTAAACCCCTCCCGTATAAAACACTGCGACGTGTACCTTTCAGTATATAAACACTGATGGATATTCTGTTACAGTATCTAATGCTTAAATTATTGTGAATCATGGGGAAGCGCTAAACCCGTAGGGGGACCACATACTGTATAGAAGGGGTGGGAGGCATTCAGGGGAAGATGATTATGATTCCTTGGATGAAGAGTCACCAGCATCGAGGCGCCTCTGTCTTAGGGGGAAAAGAGAGAGGTTATTATAATGGGGAAGCGCTAAACCCGTAGGGATTATACAGCGCCTGTGAAGGGAGTGGGTGGAAGGTATTCAGGCTCAGTTCAGGGAACTGGAGTACAGGTCCAGTCCTCTAGATCAAGAGCCCCTCACCAGCGTCAAGGAACCTCCCTTGAGGGGAGAGGAAGAGGTTGCAATGTTGAAAATGTTACTGAAAAGTGTACTAGTGTTATTGCAAGTAGGTTTTTAACTTTACTCGAACCTGAAGTATGTTTGAACTTTTTCGTTTTTCATTGTAATTACTGTAAGAGGTTCAGTGGTCTGTAGAATCTTAGAAAACTTACCTAACCTTACTATAACAAGCGCAGTTTAATTTAGCCTAATCCATCTAAATATATTTTAGATGATTTTACAATAATTTCATAAACACAGTGAAATATATTTTTTTCGTTAGGTTCAGAATATTTTTTGCGAAATTATTGCATACACAAATTTTTGCTTGCCTTATACGGCAAGAAGAGCATTGCTATTTAAGCAAAAATAGCAAGTTTTACCTCTTCGGCACGACATACATACATTATATATTATATATATTTATATATATATATGATTATATATATATATATATATATATATATATATATATATATATATATATATATAATATATATATATATATATATATTCAATGCATATGCAATAAGATCACAGTAAACAGGTGATATCACAACATGCAGAACAACCATTGTGAAAAAAATAGTAAGAAATTACGAAAGCATTTGGAAGTGCACGATTTTTTTCAGTGGTGGTTCTGCATGTTGTGATATCACCTGTTTATTGTGATCTTATTGCACATTAATATATATATAATATATATATATATATATATTATATATATATATTATTAATATATATATATATATATATATAATATATATATATATATATATATATAAACAAGTCGGCCGTCTCCCATCGAGGCAGGGTGACCCAAAAAGAAAAAAAAATCCCCAAAAGGAAAATACTTTAATCATTCAACACTATTCAACACTTTCACCTCACTCACACATAATCACTGTTTTTGCAGAGGTGCTCAGAACACAACAGTTTAGAAGCATATACGTATAAAGATACACAATATATCCCTCCTAACTGCTAATATCCCGAACCTCTCCTTTAAAGTGCAGGCATTGTACTTCCTATTTCCAGGACTCAAGTCCGGCTATATAAAAAATAACCGGTTTCCCTGAATCCCTTGACAAAATATTACCCTGTTCACACTCCAACAGATCGTCAGGTCCCAAGTACCATTCGTCTCCATTCACTCCTATCGAACACGCTCATGCACGCCACCTGGAAGTCCAAGCCCCTCGCCCACAAAACCTCCCTTACCCCTTCCTTCCAATCTTTTTGAGGACGACCTCTACCCCGCTTTCCTTTCCCTACAGATTTATACGCTCTCCATGTCATTCTACTTTGATCCAATCTCTCTAAATGACCAAACCACCTCAAACCCTCTTCAGCCCTCTGACTAATGCTTTTATTAACTCCACACCTCCTAATTTCCACACTCCGAATTTTCTGCATAATATTTACACCACACATTGCCCTTAGACAGGACATCTCCACTGCCTCCAACCGCCTCCTCGTTGCAACATTTACAACCCAAGCTTCACACCCATATAAAAGTGTGGGTACTACTATACGTTCCCTTCTTTGCCTCCATAGATAACGTTTTTTGTCTCCACATACACCTCAACGCGCCACTCGCCTTTTTTCCTTCAATTCTGTGATTAACCTCATCCTTCATAAATCCATCCGCCGACACGTCAACTCCCAAATATCTGAAAACATTCACTTCTTCCATACTCCTCCTCCCCAATTTGATATCCAATTTTTCTTTAAATCATTTGATACCCTAATCACCTTACTCTTTTCTATGTTCACTTTCAACTTTCTACCATTACACACACTCCCAAACTCGTCCACTAACCTTTGCAATTTTTCTTTAGAATCTCCCATAAGCACAGTATCATCAGCAAAAAGCAACTGTGTCAGTTCCCATTTAGTATTTGATTCCCCATAATTTAATCCCACCCCTCTCCCGAACACCCTAGCATTTACTTCTTTTACAACCCCATCTATAAATATATTAAACAACCATGATGACATTACACATCCCTGTCTAAGACCTACTTTTACTGGGAAGTAGTCTCCCTCTCTTCTACACACCCTAACCTGAGCCTCGCTATCCTCATAAAAACTCTTTACAGCATATAGTAACTTACCACCTATTACATATACTTGGAACATCTGCCACATTGCTTCCCTATCCACTCTATCATATGCCTTTTCTAAATCCATAAATGCAATAAAAACTTTCCTATCTTTATCTACTGTTCACATATATGCTTCAATGTAAACACTTGATCTACACATCCCCTACCCATTCTAAAACCTCCTTGCTCATCCGCAATCCTACATTCTGTCTTACCTCTAATTCTTTCAATTATAACCCTACCGTACACTTTTCCTGGTATACTCAGTAAATTATTCCACTATAATTTTTACAATCTCTTTTGTCCCCCTTCCCTTTATATAAAGGGACTATACATGCTCTTCCCCAATCCATAGGTACCTTCCCCTTTTTCATACATTTATTAAACAAAAAATACCAACCACTCCAACACTATATATTATATTATATATATATATATATATAATATATATATATATATATATATTATATATAATATATATATATATATAATCAACACAAAGAAAACTCAAATGTGTAATGTAAATACAATTTATGAGGGGAACTTTCCCCTTAACAACCACAACGTATGCAACATTGCAAGGATCAGCAACAACTAGGTTCACCATTACATAGACTTTATTTTAAAAAATCTTCACATTATATACATCGATTTTGATAAAACATATAAATATATATTGTACACTATATATATGACCTATCAATACATTGCTTAAAATAATTCATATCTTGAAATATCGCCTTTCTCTGTTATTTTCATCATATATATTTTTAAAAGCTTCCATAATGAGAGAATTTTTCAAAATTTACTTACGTTAAATTTTTGTGATAAATTTTTATTTTAGAACGTTGACAAAAATTATATTTAAGGATTTTTTTTTTACTTTTGATAATTGTATGATTACTACCAAGGATGATAACTATGTAATATATTTAAATTTGACGGACAGGCGACCCTTTCAAATTTTTGGTATTTTGCCCCACTTGTGACATCTTTCTTTGTCTTTTTCGGTAATGTTACAAAATCGATCTGATATACGAATTCGTTTTTTTTTTTATTTGCCTATTTCACCTCTCCAGAAAAAATATTCCTGAGCATCTTCACAAAAAGATAGAGTAAAATTTTCACCATTATTGGTCATCGTATCGCCCATTTCTTTTTTTGGAAAAAAAATTTCCAAGATATAATGAATACAGAAAAACCGGAAGTAACTTTACGTACTTACATGCAGTAAAGAATTTCCAAATTTTCATAAATAACAATAATTTCCCAAAGGTGTGTGTTGTAATTATATATATATATATATATATATATATATATATATATATATATATATAATATATATATATATAATATGCATGTGTTTGACATGTCTCGGCAAAGCGCTACAAAGATTGCGCTCATACGCATGTACATATATTATACACATAGCACATATACATTATGTATCATACAACGATATACAAAATTATACAGATAAAGCCTAAGGAGGTTCACCTTCACATCTGCACCAGATGTGACTGACTGGTTTACAAGTACCTATAGGGTTTCTGCTGCCAGATGTTTCAAGCGGTGCATCAGCACGCTCGTTTCGAACACTGAGACGAGGCACCTGTCTCAAACACCGTGTACCATTTCCATCGCCGTAACAAGTTTACTGTTTCCAGCTTGTATTTTGAGAGCTGTGGTCACATTTCGTGTCGAAATTGGTTTCAAGAGATCGTTCGAAATTCGCTTCCAGCGCTCGAGTTTGTTCGTCTGATGGTGAAGTTGTAGCCAGACAGCTTCGAAGCATTTGTAACACAGCTTCGAAACTATAGCAAGACAGCTTCGCATCATTTGTAAGTTAGCTTCCAAGAAATGGCAGGATGTTCTGTTTTTGTCTGTGCGTGCGCCAGCGGTGAGGGTGGCCGCTCGCTCTCTGACAGCCAGTCATTGACCAGACATAAACAGGGTGATCACCGCTGCGCTACCCCTCCGCTTTTGTTTCCTAATGTAGCGTCCTCAGCACGGGCGCAAGGACAGATGGAGGCTCCACTTAGCACTTACGTTCCTCGTTGTTTTGTCTTCACGTTCCTCGTGATTTCATCTTCTCATTCGTCATTGTCTTCCCATTCCCCATAATTTTGTTTACACGTTCTTGACAGTTTTGTTTTAACGTTACCCATGATTTAGTCTTCACGTCCCTCATCCTCATGTTTGTATGTTTCTCTTTTTTTTCACTGGCCTAAAATAAGTTTTCCACATGCTGTAAATGTCTATTATAGAAATATATGAGACTTTTTGTTCAAACCTCTCGCTTTATTTTCTTCTTCTAACCTCTCCCTATTTTCTTGTTTCAAGTCCTTTCTCTATTTTCTTGTATATTTTCATGTCCAGCTGTGGCCTATTATATAAACGTAGACTGAAAGTAAACTGATTAAATACTCTACGATATTGCTCTTAATGCATATTCCTCGTGTCATACAGAATATATAAAAAAATGTATTTATAACAATAACTTGCTTATATTATTGTTCAGTTTAAGATGTTTGTTAACATGTTAGCAAAATGTTAATGTTAGATTAATTGAAGATGTTAACATGGTACCTCCAGAAATATTAAGTTTTTGACGTAGTACCTCCAGATATGTAATAACCTGGACATGGTTCCTTTATTATTTATATTTGTGATACTGTATAGAATCTCCAGAAATATTTCAATTATTGACTTTCCGCTTTCATATATAAATGTTTTGTAATGTTGTGTGTGTGTGTGTGTGTGTGTGTGTGTGTGTGTGTGTGTGTGTGTGTGTGTGTGTGTGTGTGTGTGTGTCACCTCCACCATTGCAACATCTGGGTGACCTGCGTCACCTAGAGACAGACTCCTCTGCATTGATAATATTTATTATTGGTAATTGTTCTATATTTTATCAGTAATAGTTTTATTTAGTTTGTATAGCCAGTAAAATTGTCAGTCAGTGGCACTGAGGTTGACACCTTCCCCACCAGTAAGTGTGGTACTGAGGTTGGCACTCTGCAAAAAACTTGAACTTCATTGGTTCTCACTCATGGACCAGTGCCAACCTATCGTTCTAGTTTACCCCTCGTGGACCAATCACAGCCTCTCTTTTGTTTACTCTCAAGTACGGACCAATCAAAAGCCGCCTCTTTCTTACCCTTCACTTGTTGGTCTATGAAAAGACAACTTTTCTTAGGTCAAAAAGATGAGGGAATGTGAGATAATCAGCTTTGATTTCAGGAAGGAAAAGGTCACCCCAGTTCTTTGGATCAAGAACTTTGGATCAAAGTTGACCTTTTGAAACGAATACTGAGATTATTAAAGGAAATAATCCTCCATAAACAATAAAATTTGTTCTAATTTACTCCGGTTATCCTGGTCGTCTTTACTGAGTTTTATTATCTATAGTGTTTTCTTGTTTATAGTTTTATTTTTGTGTTTTTGTTAATAGTATTTTGTTTCCTGTTAACAGTATTTTGTTTCCTGTTAACAGTATTTATTGTTTCTTGTTTACAGTGCTTTATTTTCTTGATTAGTGTTTTAATTTCTTGCTTAGTGTTTTATTTTTGTGTTTGTGTTTTATTATACTTTCTAGCTCGTTTTGTTTATAATGTTTTATTAAATTTTCCTCTTCAGAGTTTTTTATTCTGGTTCCCTGTTTTCGTCATTCAGAAAAAAATGAAGTTCGGAAGAAACTGGAATCATGTTTTTTTTTTTTTTTCAAGTCAGTTACGTACTGTGAACAGGCAGGCTCACTCGTGAACAGGCTCACTCGTGAACAGTGAACAGGCTCACTCGTGAACAATACAGTTACCACAGTAACTTAAATTTGAGATAATCAAGTGAACACAGCTAGTCAGGGAGAAACACAGACAGGAAAGACAGGCACGCAGGGAGATAAACAGGAAATGATGATACATACACAAACACACACACACACACACACACTACATTACATTACTCTATCCATCCCTACATCCCCCTTTATCCATCCATCTCGATCCATCCCTCCCTCTCTCATCCAAGAACCAGACCCTCCCTCTATCACAAGGTAAGTGACTCTCCATCCCTCCCTCTCTGCCTCCCAAGACAAGTACTACACCTGGACTCCTCCCCTCCCTCCATCCCAAGGCAAGGTACCACTTGTTTAAAATTTTATATACCTGCCCTGCGACCATCATTATTGCGTCTCTCTGTCCCTCTCTCTTCTTCATTCAACAGAACTGGTAAACATTGTAGCAAGAAGCTGCTTTCTCATCTGTCGCTCACATGACCCCCACCTATCGCTCACATGACCCCCACCTATCGCTCACATAACCCCCACCTTCGCTCACATAACTCCCACCTATCGCATACCTATCACAGTGCACGCTGGGAAGCAGGATCAAACTGCATGCTGGGAGGCAGGATCACACTGCAGGCTGAGAAACAGGATCTCAATGCAGGCTGGGAAGCAAGATCACAGTGCAAGCTGGGAGGCAGGATCACAGTGCAGGCTGGGAGGCAGGATCACAGTGCAGGCTGGGAGGCAGGATCACAGTGCAGGCTGGGAGGCAGGATCACACAGCAGGCTGGGAGGCAGGATCACAATGCAGGCTGGAAGGCAGGATCACACAGCAGGCTGGGAACAAGGATCACACAGCAGGCTGGGAACAAGGATCACACAGCAGGCTGGGAACAAGGATCACACAGCAGGCTGGGAACAAGGATCACACAGGCTGGGAATCAGGATCACAGTGCAGGCTAGGAACCAGGATCACACAGCAGGCTGGGAACCAGGATCACACAGGCTGGGAACCAGGATCACACAGCAGGCTGGGAACCAGGATCACACAGCAGGCTGGGAACCAGGATCACACAGCAGGCTGGGAACCAGGATCACACAGGCTGGGAACCAGGATCACACAGCAGGCTGGGAACCAGGATCACACAGCAGGCTGGAACCAGGATCACACAGCAGGCTGGGAACCAGGATCACACACAGGCTGGGAACCAGGATCACACAGTAGGCTGGGAACCAGGATCACACAGTAGGCTGGGAACCAGGATCACACAGCAGGCTGGGAACCAGGATCACACAGCAGGCTGGGAACCAGGATCACACAGTAGGCTGGGAACCAGGATCACACAGCAGGCTGGGAACCAGGATCACACAGTAGGCTGGGAACCAGGATCACACAGCAGGCTGGGAAGCATGCAGTTCACAATTTACATCACTACTTCCCTCCCTCTAACATCCCGCCTCTCCTTGTTCACCCTCCCTCATCTTTCGAGCCCATCCCTTCACACCTTCCCTCCCTCTTCCTGCAGTCCCCTCCCTCTACACCCTCCCTCCCTCCCCCTCTGCAGCAGGCAGCGACCAATGGCTGGTGTCGAAGCAGCGTCTACATTACGTAATTGCCATCTGACTGATGGCAAGTGTGGGAATTTATGTGGGTGGTGGATGCGAGAGGCGGGTGAAGGTCGTACTTTTTTTTTCCCCTCTCCTCTTTGTGGGGAGACTTTTTCCCCTCCTCTGCCTTCCCTCTTCCCTTCCAGGGGGAGCCTGGTGCTGGAGACTTAGTGAAGACGAGGGGACACGCCAGGGGAAGGAAAGGAGAGATGGAAAAAGATATTCTGACTAGCGGCAACCACCTTGTCTGCACCCTATAATCATGGGATGGCCAACTCTGCCAGTGTGAAGACCGTCTCGCTACCTCGCTGAGTTTACACCCGCAATAAACACAAAGCCATTACATTACTGGAACTAACAAACATTGTCCCGATAATACTAAATATCCTTGAAATAAATAATAAAGAGAAACAAAAGACTTTGTAAAATATAGTCTTAAATGAGAAAGGAAAACATTTTGAAAGCCATTCAAGTGGCGAAAGAGACGAGTTTTTGCTTGACGTACGAAACACAACTCTTCCAGTACTCCATTTTTTTCCCTAGACAGAATTTTAATATATACAAATTATGATATATAAGAGTGGTTCTCTCAGATGCAGGAAGCACAGTGAGACACAGCATAAAAAAAAATTCTAGCTACTTCCAGCGAGTTTAAAAACAGATACATGAAAGATGACTTATTGAGGCAGGTTAGATAAAATGGCAGCCAGTGTCCATCAACACAATCGTTATGATTTGTGTACTTCCAGGATTGATTTTTTTTTAATTCCAGGAATGATGTGGTTTTATGTTCCTGGAATGTTGTGTTTTTAAATTTCTTCCAGGAATGTGGTTTTTAATATTCGTCCAGGAATGATGTGGTTTGTTCCAGGAATGATGTGTTTGTTCTTCCAGGAATGATGGGGTTTATGTTCTTCCAGGAATGATGGGGTTTATGTTCTTCCAGGAATGATGGGGTTTATGTTCTTCCAGGAATGATGTGGTTTTTTATATTCTAGAATGATGTGGCTTATACGTTCCTTCAGGCATCACCATAGTTTTTTTTTTTTTGTTCTTTCAGGAGACACGGTTTTTAAGTTCTTAAGGAAACATCATGGTTTTTACGTTCTTCAGAAGACATCATGGAATTTTTACGTTCCTAGAAAGACATGGGAGTTTTACGTTCTTCGGAAGACGTGGGATTTTACGTTCTTCAGGAATTATCTTGTGTTTTTTGCGTTCCTTACGTCTTAGCAAATTTGACGAGACGTTGTATGGACGTCACGTCAGTATTGTCGGGAACCATGCGTCACTATATGAAACGCACACATACGTGGCGTCATTCGTCCACACTTGACGTCACGCGACTACATGTGGTGTCGTACGTCAACACGTGGCGTCACATGTTCACATGACCCGCGTCACATCGCGTGTGTCCTATATATATATATATATATTTTTTTTTTTTTTGCGGATGCGAGCATAGGGTGGGGCGGGGAGGAGCTCCCCAGGAAGCCGCGGGCACGCCCATCGCAGGAAGGCAGGGGCGTGGCAGGCGCGGCTGCCGACGCCCACAATAATATCACAGGGAAGGAAGGCGCGGCCTTCATCCACGCCTAATTTTTTTTTGGCTTGGTGCAAGAGGCGGGGAGCCGGACTCAAGAGCCAGACTCTCGAACCGGACTCAGGAGCCGGGGAGCTGGACTCGAGAACCGGACTCAGGAGCCGGGAAACCGGACTCGGGAGCCAGGGAGCCGGACTCTAGAACCGGACTCAAGAGCCGGACTCAAGAGCCGGACTCAGGAGCCGATGTACATCTTCTCACATTTGGAAACCTGCTTGTGTACGCTGTTCAGCCGCTCGTTGAGGATCTTGATCGACTTGTCGGGGATCGGCGGCAGCACCTCCTGGAGATCGGGTTCGTGTCGGCCGAACATTTCCTCAGTCGGTCGCCAACGTCCCGTCTGGCGACCAGCTGGCGGACGCGGTCGACCGTGGAGCGGCGGAAAACACACAGCGCTTGCAGGAGGGAGGCGTGGAAAGCCTCATACTTGTCGAGGAGTCGGTAGCCGTGCAGGAGACCCGACTCGTTGTCGAGGAAGACTAGTAGTCCCGAGGCTTCGTGGCGAGCCAGGTTGTGCGCCGGAGCCTCCATCATGCTGGGGTTCCACTGCATGTTGTACAGGTTGTTGACCACGCGGTCCAGGTTGGCGGTGAGGTAGTCGAAGATGATCAAATCGGACCACTGGGCCAGTTCGGCCAGGCCCGCCATGTCCCGCGGGTCCTTCTCCTCCACGTCCAGAGGGTGTAGTCGTCGCCGGGACGACCTCAGAGACGACGGGATGAAGGCTGGCGTCAAGCCCTCCACGTACCGGGTCATGACGACAGGTCGCTCCTCCGCCCACTGCGCCAGGGCCAGCTGGTTTCCCACCCCCGCCCACTGCCACGCCCCCGCCCGCACCACCCCCAGAGCTGAGGCGGGACGTTGGTCAGTCCCAGCAGACGACTCAGGTAGAAGCTGAAGATCTCTCCCTGGATTTGGTCGTAGTTCTGGCGGTACCGGCAGCACGACCTGGTGCCGTTCTCGAACGTTAGAAGACGGTTCTGCATGCGGCCACAACCCTCCTGCAGGCGCACCACTGCCTGCCGCCGCGTAAATTTGCGCCAATCGTCGACCTCGTGGTCGGGGAAGCCCCTGGGGATTGCGGCCTCCACGGCAGCGCCCCAGTACACTTCGTCCACTAGTAGAGCGGCGGCTTCCTCCACGTCAGGAGCATCGCGCTCCGGCCCACCCCAGGCCGTCTGGTTAGCGCCTCCAGTATTGCTGGAGGTGAGGTCGGTGGAGTGATCGCTAGAGGTGTGATCACTGGAGGTGTGGTCGCTGGAGGTGTGACCACCTGGGTGTGGTCGCTGGAGGTGTGGTCACTGGAGGGTGGTGCCCATGTGTGTAGCGGGGGTGTGACCCCTACCACACCTTCCACCACCATGCTGGCCCCCTCCACCCCACTCTCCTCTGCTGCTGCTGCTGCTGCTGGAAGGGTAAGGCGAGGGGCGCGGAAAGGGGCGGGGTGGCTAGAACCAGCGGCAGCGTAACGCCCACAGCGACGCCCAGCAGGAAGGCCAGGAGGGCGGCGGCGAGGCAGACTAGGCGAGAGGCTCTCTGTGGTAGCGGCGGGGAGGGTAGTGGGATACTGAGGGCTCCACCTTCCACCTTCATGTTGTCACCCCTGCCACGGAACACCAGCCCCTCCACCATCACCCACACGCCCTCACTCCGCCACCATCACACGCCCCCGCGCCGCCTCCAACACACACACGCCCGCGCCTACCACAGCACCGCCACCTGTAACAGGATACACACAGTTAGTTATGACAACACCTAAAACAAAACACAACACACACACACACACACACACACACACACACAACACACACACACACACACACACACACACAGGAAAGGCACAACGACGACACTGCAAACACATCACTAAACAACACAAATACACCACAACAAACCAGAAGACCACACAGATGTAGACAACTGCAAACCACACATACAAGACATACACCACACACCAGAAACCGCATCCGCAAACACACACCACCTACCACATAGAGACAAGACATCACAGATCCAAATCAACTCTTACCAAAACAACAAAAAACAAGCTGCAAGTTATGACATTAAAGGATTAATTAAGTTTAGAATATTAAAATGCAAGTGAAAATTATAGTAGGTTTGGAATCCAACAAAAAATGACCTAAGAAGAATAAGTGGTGTCAGCTTCCATAAATGCTTGAGCATTCAGATTTAACCCCCACTCAAGGCTAGAGTGAGTGGATCGGCAAACGGCAGTTGAGAGGTGGACAGGAGTAAGAATCGACCCCTGCAACTACCACACAACACCACCACACACACAAACACACCATCACACACACATTCCCACACACACATATATCAACGTCCTCCGGAAATTCATTACATTAATGAATTAAATATTTTAAAGTTTGAGAAATATTAAAATGCAGAAAATATATTAATGTTTGGAATCCCCCCAAAAATGACCTAAAGAAGAAAAAAATAATTCTCTCAATTGCCCTCTCCAGAAGAATGCTGATGTCAAAATTCAGATTACCCCTCCCACCTCCAGGACTCAAGTCCGACTGATCGGTTTCCTTAAATCTTCGTAAAAGTTATCTTACTCATACTCCCAAAACACCTCCATAAAAAAAAATCTTCATTCTTTTTCCTAACATTTTCCCAGAAACGTGCTGGATGATCAAGCCCTTAATATCCAAAACTACTACTCCCCCGTCTCCAGCTGCTGTTCCTGGTACGACCCCTACCCCCTACTACCTCCTTAATCCCCTTCGTCCCATCTTCACATTGAATCCCTCTTCCCAGCCTCACATTAAAACATAAGCACCATGAGCCAGGCAGTGTTATTAACGGAGACTAAGGTGGTTGTGGACGTGTGTGGAGAGCAGCCAGGGAGTTCCCTGACAATCTGGATAATTAGCAGTGTCAGTGGGCGAAGGGCAGTTCGTTTAGGCAGATGACAGGTCACATTTTGGTGAGCCTGGGTGTGAGACGGAGGTACAAAGCAAACGATTCGCTCTGAGTAGAGCCTTTTAACAAGTCATGATCAAGCTCTACTTGATAATTTGTTGTCAATAGCAAAGTATCGTGTGTGATGATTTCACTGCAGTGGCTTTCCAAGGTACTGCTTTGCAGTGCATGCCATTATAACTAAGATATTACAAGGCCCCAATGGAAATAAGTCACTTTAACTGTTTTAAGTTATCCTAGGTAATCCACGCATATGCTGCTATGTGTAGTAATTTATGTGACCGTATGTATACTTGTACCTGAATACATGTGAGTTTTAGTACTGGAATGTGTGTGTGTGTGTGTGTGTGGTGCTGGTCGGTGGGTATTGTGGTGTTGGTTAGATGTGTGGTGCTGGTCGGTGGCTGCGGCTGCGGACTCCCCGTGGGTGCAGACTGGTTGCTGTCTAGGTGGGAAGGTGTATCATGGTGGTAAAAATGCCTACGTGAGAGCTTTGCTGTGTTGGCCACAGACGCTGTGGCGGCTGCCAGCGTCTCTCAGCCAAGCTTTCGACGACTGCTGTAGTTGCAGCAGCTGCTATAGTTCCTACAGCAGCTGTAGTTGCTGCAGCTGCTATAGTTCCTACAGCTGCTGTAGTTGCTGCAGCTGCTATAGTTCCGACGACTGCTGTAGTTGCTGCAGCTGCTGTAGTTCCGACTACAGCTGTAGTTGCTGCAGCTGCTGTAGTTCCGACTACTGCTGTAATTGCTGTAGTTGCTGTAGCTGCTGTAGTTCCGACGACTGCTGTAGTTGCTGCAGCTGCTATAGTTCCTACAGCTGCTGTAGTTGCTGCAGCTGCTATAGTTCCGACGACTGCTGTAGTTGCTGTAGTTCCGACTACTGCTGTAATTGCTGTAGCTGCTGTATTTCCGACTACTGCTGTAGTTGCTGTAGTTCCGACTACTGATGTAGTTGCTGCAGCTGCTGTGGTTCCGACGACTGCTGTAGTTGCTGCAGCTGCTGTGGTTCCGACTACTGCTGTAGTTGCTGCAGCTGCTGTGGTTCCGACTACTGCTGTAGTTGCTGCAGCTGCTGTGGTTCCGACGACTGCTGTAGTTGCTGCAGCTGCTGTGGTTCCGACGACTGCTGTAGTTGCTGCAGCTGCTGTGGTTCCGACGACTGTTAGTTGCTGCAGCTCTTGTTCGACAGCTGTAGTTGCTGCAGCTGCTGTAGTTCTTACAGCTGCTGTAGTTGCTGCTTGTATAACTGCATATACAGTGTGTGTGTGTGTGTGTGGTGTGTGTGTGTGTTGTGTGTGTTTGTGTTTGTTTGTCTTTGAACATATACATCGAGAGGTGTATGTCTTGCAGTGGATATGCGCCGAGAATTGATTTAAATCCCTTCTTTACTGTCAAGCAGCTGAGATGAAGAACCTGGAATTAATGTTTATGGATTGCAAGGAAGTTACATCGTAGGCTGAGATCATAGGAGCTACTGTAGTTTATTGAATGAATGATTATCACTGCACAGTCAATCATGATGTGGTTCATAGCTGGAACACGTCTGCTGCTAGACATACTGCTCACCAGTATCAAGGACTTCAATACACAAATAACCCCCACGTAGGAGAGAAGCTGACGACGATGGTTCGGTCCAACTTAACCATTTACAAGCGATTTGTAAATTGCCCAGTTCGGACCGAAACGTCGTAAGCTTCACTCTCCTGTGTACTGGTATTTGTGTACTGTTCCAGTCACGGTATTGTGCCTTTTTTTCTTTGACAAAATTGTTTATATGCCATATGACAATAGCGTTTTGCGTGGGGAATTGATTGATACTGCCAGGCCACAACATAGCCCTTGATGATGAGCATGAAGACCACTCTAATAATTCCCAGAGAGTAGATAAGTAAGACGTGTGTAAAACAGGTATCTTTATTCCGAAATGTTTCGTCTCCCAAGTAGGTTTCTTCAGTCGAATATACAGGTGACAAATTTGGAGACAGTAGTGGAGAGGTAATGATGTGATCAGTCCATCAACCTTGTAGTAATTTGAGGTGGTCAGTCCCTCAGCCTGGAGATGTATTTAACTTAGTCTGACTATTGAAGCCTACACAAATAACCCGCACATAGAAGAGAGGAGCTTTGGGATGTTTGTGCATTGTTCCAGTCACGGTATTGGCCTTTACCTAATGTTCCAATGTATCTTATTACTTGTCGATATTGTATACCATATATATCATAATCCGAGATAAAGGTTCACAGACTTGCATTATGACATAGGTGTCAGTAGAACTAAATGTTTTACATTGATCAATGAAAGTTTACTCTCTTGTGGATTGAGCTGGCAGTCATGATGTGTTCCAGGAGACAGTGTTTCAAGACCCTCTCATTACATTTGAAGTTTTTTGCAATACAGAAATCTCGGATGCAGCGCATCATCAGGTGATCTGGATATATGATAAAAAAAAAAGCTTGCACTGACAAGGTTCCCATTACTACCTACAAAATGTGTATTTGACCAACTGATTTATTCACCACATTTTCAGCCGAATACAGACAGCGATGGTATACCGTGCGAGGTATATTATAAACTTCGGTATAATCATTAGTGAATCTGACAGTAGACATGCAACTCTTCATGGGTTCATTGCGAATGAAATGGTCTAATCTTGAATGATGGCAGAGCTGAACTAAGCCCGGGTGGTATGCACGTGTTAATATCTTAGGATGCACTGGAACACTCTTGGAAGGATTAGGAATGGAAGAAGTAATGGGAGCAACTTAGTGACACCAAAGGTATGCTGAGTATTATGTCTTAGTCACGAGCTTCTCCTGCGTTTAACGTGGTGGCTTCTGCATTGCTGACTGATTTTTTTTACAAGGTGAAGAAAAGTCCCTTTAAGACTTCTTTGAACTGGATATAATTATAACTTAAATTTTTAAAGGGGGTGGACCGGTAAACCAGTGGAAGGCCTCGATCAGATGACAAAAACTCCAGTGGCGGGTCATCATTTGATTAAGACCCACTTAAGGAAACACTCGTCCTGTTTCCTGACGAATCTTACCTAACCTAACCTGTGAACTTCTAAAGCAGGCAAGACCTCGCCCCACGGAACACACGTGTTGAATGCCTCATAAAACCCACATTTTTAGCTCCCCAGTTTGTCGGTATGTGAAGGGAAGGAGATTGGGTTTTATATCATCACTTGAAATAGATCATTACCTACTTGTAACTGTGCTAGATATATTGTATTACAATTTATTGAAATGAAAACTGAATAACTATTTTAATGATCGATGAACTTCCGCTGATCTACCATGTAGTCTGGCCTCGTGCAGGAACTGTAGAAACACTTGCAGTAAATATGGTAGACGGACTAGACACCTTATGATATCTGTGATGAGATGCTAGTAATGTTAGACATAAATATATGTGAGCCAAAGTACATGAAAGACAACTGCAAGCTGTAAGTAGTTGCACTCTTAACCTAAGAACATCTCTCGCCAACAGGAAAGCAATTATGAAAAATACAGATAGCAAGAAATTGTCTTCAATGTTTGTGTGTGGTTCTGTAATGGAAGACTATACGATAATCATCGGTCGGTAATGAAGTGGTTATTACACTTAAACATATTCCTTAAGAGATTTAGCAATTGCTTGAATATTTTTGTTTTCTTCCAAAGTTTTAGTTCAATATTTTGCGAACGCCTCATCTGATCGACTTTAGTCTTCAACGCTGGTGCACTGTAGATAGGAAAATTCGTGCAACTATAAGCATGTTCAGGTGCCCTTTCGTAAATTTTGTATGAATCAGTTTTTTTTTCTCTGCAAGATAATTTGAGAACTGAGCGGCTTCAAACTTTCAACAAAGATATAGATAGTCGTAATTGTATTATGATAAGAAATAACAGCATTTCCCCGCCGCCTTGGCAGACATGTTTTAATATCACTGTTTCTGGGCATGATAGTAAAATAGCTTTAAATATCACTATGCTCTTGGACACGTCTCTCCTCACTTCACTGGTATATCATACGGTTTTAACCAAGTATACTCGCGGAAATTACTCTGGTCTATCAGTCACCCGATGGGACTCGTATGCAATACTTGGGTATCTTAAGGTAAATAGAGACCCCTAAGTGTTACACATACCTTCCTAAGAAATTAATGCACAATCATCATTAACACATTTCCATGCCCAATGTTCTGGAACACATACACGACCTGCAGACTAAAAATAATATCACATATTATCTACGTTGATGGTTACTTTAATTCTGACAGTGGGAGGGCGGGAAGTGCTGCTATCGTAAACCAGCCTGATGGTACTATAATACAGAGGTATATTAGTAACTCGGCTTCCACGCTACAAACTGAGCTGTTTGGCATGCTAGTTGCCATTTAGCTTGTGGCAACTACAATTACAAAGATATAAATGGTTCCTAACTTGCTATCCTTATTACTTGATCTAAATAATCTGAGATCTGAATGCTTGTGTATGGTACACAGAAATTATTAATAAGTATTTGTGGATTCCTCTCGCAAAGGCCTCCGATAGCATGACGAAAGTCAATGACTTGGCTGAACTAGCATTAAGTAAAGATAACTTCGAATATAATTTTAGCTTCATAAAAAATAAAGGTGCTGGCAAACGAGTCAGAAATAAAACAGTAGAGAGAAGAACTAGAAAATCCATTGGCCATCATAATGAAAGCAACGAGGTCAGTATTGTAAGACGTTGTTACGGTTAGACTAAGGCTAGGTTGTAAGTAGCTCTAGCAGAACAGTTTGGAGATGTCATTGACATGACATGTAAAGTATATGAACAGACAGGTGCCACCCCCCCCCCACCCCCCCGACACACACACACACGCACTCTCACACTCACTAGTGTCCTAACATCGAGCAGACCAAGAGATGCTTCCAAGCAAACTGTAAGAAATGACATCAGTTTATTGTTAATGAAAAGATATCTTAAATCTTGATACTATCTACATTTTGCACAACCGAAATAAATTAACTTTTACAATGTTTTTAGTGGATATAAGGCACTCGAATTTTCTCGAGATTAAATCTCCATATTGTGTAGATTAGCTATGCGAGATAATTATGTACTAAATGACTAATATTTTTGTAGTAACTGTGCCCAGTGGGGGTTTGGTAAAGACCCAATATGACCTTTGTAATCCTGTTGTTTTGAGTTACCGCTCACACGATGAGTTATGGGTACACAATAAACTAGCTGCTCAGGTGGCACAAAGTAGTAAGTAGTAGTATAGCTGGAGAATGACTCTTGTTTGGCTTTATATTTTCAAAGCTAATGTCCTTTAGTGGATGATTCGAATTAGTTTTGGGCAGTGTAGGGACATATTTGCCATTATGGCATTCACGGAATCCCGTATCAGGAACTCGGAGGATTATACATCTTCAAAATATTCCTGAATTTCCAACCATTTCCTGTTCAGTATCCTGACAACAGCATTTTTTTTTTTTTAATTCCTAAATCTGTTCATGAGTTTTCATCAATGTCTGCACAATTCAGCTTTAATCAGTCACTGTAAATAGACAAAAGTTGTGAATTATAAATAAAATAAAATGTGCTCCATTGAAAAATTTTAATCGCCTTAAATCTCTACTATAACCAAGAAGGTCCTTCGCTCGGAATTAAAAATTAATGTTTCGACACTACAACTTTACAATGTTATAACTCCTGATACTGTCTGTATTATTATATTCATGTGAAAGCGCTAAACCCGTAGAAATACTAGAGCACCAAGAAGGGGATGGTGGCTCTAATTCCTTTGATCAAGAGCCGTTCAGCACTCACCGGTAAGGCATCCGTTGTATCGCTTTCTTTCTGGAGCATACATAAGTACGTGTCACAGGTGTATGTACGTGTGAATGGGGCATGTACGTGTGAGTGGTGTATGTACTTATCAGTGGCATAAGGAATCGTACATAGTTAAGGGTCGAGGCTGGTTTGAAAGTTAACACCAAGAGGTATGCAGAGTCTTGAGAACAAGACTACAACGATTCTCTCTGAGTAAAGCTTTCTCAGAGCCAACATCTACATACCTGAACAATCTGCAAATACAGTTTATTACGGCATATTTGCCTCTTCTCTACACTACGAAGCAAAAAAAAATCATAATGGTTATAATCAGAACCATAATTTTTAAAGGGAAAGGCTTCAGTCAGATGAGCAAAAGCTCTAGCTCCTGGTCATCATATGACTAAGACCCGCGTCAGGAAATATTATGTTGTTTCCTGATAAACCTTACCTAACCTAACTATGAAGCAGAATTGAACAAGGTTTGTGATGACTAGGTCAATTGTTAGTGATAGTAAGGAACACTGTATTATACCAGAGATGATCTGGGTTATTTGGGGTCAGGCAGTGACCTGACGCGTCTGACCTGGGTTACAGGATGTCAGTTACCCAGGGCCCAAACACAGGTGACCTGGTGTTCATGTGCCATTATGCAGAATAACTACCTGCTGGCTCCTGATTTCTTGCCTCAGGTTCGATTCCCCGCAACTGCAACTAAATTTACGGTTTTTCGATTACCTACAAAACACACACACACACACACACACACACTGTCTCTCTTATATATATATATATATATATATATATATATATATATATATATATATATATATATATATATATATATATATATATATATATATATATATATTATATATTATGCGGGCCTCCAGCAACAACAGTCTGGTGGACCAGGCAAGCACCAGATAAGTTTACCCATGGAAGAGTTGCGGAAGTAAGAAAACTGTGGAAATTCGTCAAGGACATATCAAAGATGGTTGTAGCAATCTACACAAGGTAGAGCAAGAGCTACACAGGTGACAACCAACGCTACCCCAGGTGAGGGGGAGAGGAGGGGGGTTATGGAAAGGGGTGGGGTGAAGGGATGGTAGAAGGGTGAGGGTGCTGGGGATGGGTGTGGGGTGATGGGTAAGGGAGAGGATGAGGGAAAGGGGAAGAGGGTGATAGGGAGCACTGGCAGTGTCACCAGCCTCCGCTAACATTTAGGGAGATTTAAATGCGGCAGGGATGGTGTGTGTGTGTGTACTGCACCACCAATGACTTACTCCACCCTTCCCTCTCTCACCTCCCTCTGTTGGTGAAGCTCTCCACCACTGCTGGTGAAGCCTCTCCACTGTTGGTGAAGGCTTTACACTCCCTCTGTACCCCTCTCTTTGTTGGTGAGACTCTCCACTCCTGTTGCTGGAGTTCTCCACTCTGGTGAAGCTCTGTGCCCCTTCCTCTGTTGAAGCTCTGTACCCCTCCCTCTGCTAGTGAACTCTATACCCCTCCCTCTGTTGAAGCTCTGTACCCCTCCCTCTGTTGGTAAAGCTCTGTACCCCTCTTTCTGTTGGTCAAGCTCTGTACCCCTCTTTCTGTTGAAGCTCTGTACCCCTCCTTCTGTTGAAGCTCTGTACCCCTCCTTCTGTTGGTGACGCTCTGTACCCCTCCCTCTGTTGGTGACGCTCTGTACCCCTCCCTCTGTTGGTGACGCTCTGTACCCCTCTGTTGGTGAAGCTTTGTACCCCTCTGTTGGTGAAGCTCTGTACCCCTCCCTCTGTTGGTGACGCTCTGTACCCTTCCCTCTGTTGGTGAAGCTTTGTACCCCTCTGTAACATAACTTTGATATACCTTTGATGAGTTTCGAAAGTTTTCTTATTTCCGTAGTCCTGCATTGGTCCAGGCTTGTCTGGTGCTTGCCTGATCAACCAGACTGTTGCTGTTGGCGACCCGCTGGCCTACGCATCCATCACATCTTGCTTGATCCGGGACTTGGCAGAGATACTGGTCGAGTTTCCTCTTGAAGACTATACTTGTTAGGGCAGTGTTAAGAGGACGTAAGTTCCCCCGTCTTCTAACAACATGTTCATTTTCCACTATAATCTACCTTGTCCATAATTATTATTGTATTTGCTTTGTCTGTTTCGTAAGGTGAAGTCCAGGATCTTTCCTTAATTCATGGTATAACTTAAATCTTTGAGGACAGCTGTGTTGCAGACGTCTGAGCTGTACAGACAAAGGAAATACGATAGTAATTATGGACAAGGTAGATTATAGGGAAAATATGAATATGTTATTAGAAGACGGGGAACTAACGTGCCCTTTAATAATATTTTCTGGTAGTGTTAACAGTCTGGGACCACGGATATTGATATAGTGTTCTTATTGTGCCCATGGTGCTCCTACCTTTAGCTGGGTATATCTTACATTTCCTCTCATTTTTTTTCACTAATACTCTTCCCTTACTTCCCTTCTTTTAACAGTGTCTCTCAGGGGAAATAAAAAGTGACATGAGTAAATTCGCTGATAATATAATAATAGGTCGCCCAATAAAGTTGGCAGAGGATGCAGTATAATTTTAGGATGACTTGGTAAATTGGCCTTACAAGTGACAAATGTAGTTATTTGTGGACATATGGACCATGACTCGTGCAGCTATGAACTGATTGATGGAGAGGTGGATATAAAAGATGTGAAGAGGACTTAATAGAAATCCCAGTCAAAGACAACAGTGCCTGAAAATAAGGCCAATAGACCGTTTAGATATATATTAATAACTTTAGGTAATAAAAGTTGCATAGAATTCTTTGAGTGTCTATGTAATACTAGGTGTCGGGTTATACTCTGTACCCATCATTACATTGTGAAGTGCAGTTCTGGTCCCCATGCAACAGAAACTGAATGTATACGTTGGATAACATAGAGAAGAATGATGAGAAACACACATGGGCAACACTTGGGTATATTAACTGACGAACACATTTCGTCTGCACAGCAGGCTTCTTCAGTCGAATACAGGAGAATATTAAGAGGAGAAAGTATTCGGCTGCAAAAGGTGTTGTGTGCAGCCGAAACATACCAACTTTAACGGTAGCCAAGTGTTGTACATGTGTCATATTCATCAGTTTTAGTTATGTATACCATCAGTGCTATGATGCTCAGAGATCAATTTAATCCACTTCATAAGAATTCAGTCGTATTAAAATTGAGAGCAATTTCTTACATTTAGCAAAGGTTGTTAGGTTAGGAGTGTACTGCAACCCAATTATGTATGACAGTTACACAGTGGGAGCAAAAACTATGTTTCAATGTCATATTCCATCACGTAGGATTAAATTATTACAAGGTGAAACTTCAATTGGTGTCATCATAAGCTGGGAGACTTCATTGGTGTCAGCCTGAGCCGAGAGACTTCGGTAGGGCATTGAGGATATCATCAGCCTGTACTCTAGAAAGGCTCAGTATGATGGGAGATATGATTGACATAAAACTGGAAAAACAGGTGTAAATGAAAGGGGTTATAAATGGGGTGCAAAGAGTATCCAATGAAAGAAATTTAGAAAGAATTAAAGATCTGAGTTGCCATTTAAATTGTAAGTGGAGCAGAGTGCCAAATAGTGTCATTAAAACTAGTTTATTGAAAAGCTTAAACAATATATATTAGAATAATGATTAAGTGAGAAGGGCTGGCTATGAAGGTGGATTAGGTTAGATTAGGCTAGGTTAGATTAGATCAGGTTAGGTTAGTTTACGTGAGGCCAGGTAAGGTTAGTGTACATTAGGCTAGGTTAGGTTTGGTGACTTGCGTGATTTTATCTAGATTCAGGCCAGTAGATCTGCTGCAGTGCTCCTTTATGCTCCATTTGGCCTCTTCCCCTCTTTCCATTTGACTTCTTCCCCTCTTTTCCATTTGACTTCTTCCCCTCTTTCTCATTTGACTTCTTCCCCTCCTCCCCATTTGACGTCCCCCTCTAACGTTTCATGGGCTCCTCTCTCCCGTTTGGCTTCCCTCCTCCCCTGTTTTGGCGTCTCCTTCTGTTTGGCATCCCCTTCTGTTTGGCATCCCCTTCTGTTTGGCATCACCTTCTGCCTCACTGTGTGTTCCTGCCTCACTGTGTGTTCCTGCCTCACTGTGTGTTCCTGCCTCACCGTGTGTTCCTGCCTCACTGGACAAAATATATATAATTCATAGCTGCCTATCAACCGGCCTACCTACGTGCCTCAATACCAGCTTACATGTGTACCTGCCTACCAGCCTACCAGCCTACCAACGTGCCTGCAAACCTACCAGCCGATTAATTTGCCTGTCTCTCTACCAGCCTTCCAGTGTGTATCTACCTACCTACGTTCTTGCCTACCAGCCTATTTACCTACCGTGACTACCTACCAGCCTGCCTGCCTACCTACCTACCTAGCTACCTGCCTGCCTGCCTGCCTACATGCCTACATGCCTACCAACCTGCCTGCCTATCAACCTACCTGCCTACCAACCTACCTGCCTACCAACCTACCTGCCTACCAACCTACCTGCCTACCAACCTACCTGCTACCACCTACCTGCCTACCAACCTACCTGCCTACCAACCTACCTGCCTACCAACCTACCTGCCTACCAACCTACCTTCCTACCAACCTACCTATCTACCTGCCTGCCTATCTACCTGCCTGCCTACCAACTTCTGCTTGCCTACCAACTTCTGCTTGCCTACCAACTTCTGCTTGCCTACCTACCTACCTACCTACCTACCAACCAACCTGCCTGCCTGCCTGCCTGCATGTCAGCATCCTTGACTAAGTTTGAAAGATCAATAGTGATGTGAGTTCTTGGTGTCATTGTTCATATTATGCATGCGATTGCGTGCACGTATGCACGCGCGCGCGCATACACTGCACACTACCCACCCGTCTCCTCACACACCTACCTGGACAGGCTGAAAGACTAACCTGATAAGTAATTATTACAGTTTAACCCCAGCAAATGTAATGTTATGGAAACTGAGGAATGGCAAAGAAGACCAGAGATGGATTACAGACACGGGAAACAAATGCTGCAAGTCTTACTCAAGGAGAAGGCTCTAGGGGGTGAGCATAATACCAAGCATATCACGTGAGGCGCACATCAGCCGAATAGCTTCCATAGCATGTGTGTGATTAACGTATTCTAGTATTTGCAAAGAGTCATTCAGACAATTTATACGCCATATTTCAGGCTAATCTTGCAGTATGCAACACCAGCATGGAACCCACACCTGATTAAACTGATAAGTGTCAAGAAACTGGAAAAGGTTCGGAGATTTGCAACAGGTCTGTTCACTCAGGTAGGATCTATGAGGAGAGACTGAAGGAACTAAACGTAGATGAAAAGCTGAGTGATGGTTTGAGGCGACAAGGCAATGTGACAAGCCAGCGAGTGTGACAAGCCAAGCCAATGTGACGTGCCAATACAAGCCAGTGTGATAAATCATTGTGATAAGTCCCTGTGACAAACTGGAGTAACACACTCGGGTAACAGTAAGGTACAAACATGGACTAAACAATAGTGGAACGAGATAGGAGAGTCAGTGTGATGGTGATATTATCAGTAGGCGAGTTCTACAAGATACTCTTCCTGTAGACCTGTAGTCGATTCCGGGGGTCACTGATCTCGCGGCTGGGTTCCACTCCAGGCTTCCTGGTTAATTACATGATTAGTAAGACTGTTGTGCTAGCTACAAGCAATCCAGCGTAAGCAATACAACGCGGATGATCAGAAACTACCTGCAGGGAATTACGAAGCTAACAGGGATGATGTTTGAGAATGATAGTGCCACTGTTGCTAATGTATATTTGGTGCCTACCTTTAGTCTGCCTGTAGCCTGTTGTAGCAGTCATCGCCCCCGCGGCCCGGTCATAGTTCAGTGCTGTAGACAAGTTGGAAATACTGAAACCAGGATAATACAGTTTGGACAACTTCATACGACTGAGTGTGGGGGTCAAGTTATAGTTGCTGTCTAGGATGAAGGATCTACTTGATCTGGTCCTTCCTCTCCCTTTCTCTCTTCTCCCTCACCCTCATGCTTCCTTCCCTTCTCTTCCACTCTCCCTTTCCCCCCCTCCTCCCTCTCTCCCTCTCCAGGGCGTTGACCGAGAACACAACCAGTTAGCTTAAACTCTATGACTAAATACTCCATTGTTTCTTCTGGAAGCGAATGCATTCCTTTGTAGCACTTGCTTGTTTTTGTTCATAGATGTCCAGAGGCCCGAAGCCTTTGTAGCACTTTTGGGTCTCTTTTCATGGGTATCTTGAGGTTTAAAGCCTTTGTAGCGCTTTTTTGTCTTTTCTCACACATATTCAGGGGTTTGAACCTTTTGTTGCACCCGCTTTTCTTAGCTCACTGGGATGCAAGCGTTCGAAGCTTCTCTTAGTACTGTTTTTTTTTCTTGGTTAGTAGGTCTCTAGGGGGTTCGAAACTTCTTGGCACACAGGGATCTAAAGTTTCGAAGCCTCACGTCGTGGATTCCGATTACCTCCGCCCAGATCCACAGCATTGCTAATTGCATTCGAAGCACCACAGGCAGGGTTCAAAGCGTCCCTAATTAGATTTGGAATATAGTGTAAGAGTTGCAATTCATCACAGTCCACCAACGGGTGGAATCACAGAGACTGGAAGTGGATTCGAATACCCGATTCTCGGATTCAAAGTACCGCTAGTTGAACTCTGATGCGCACAGCTCAGGTTCAGAACACGAGTTAAAGTAGAAAGCTTGTTACTGGGTTCAGAGTGACTGGTTTAACTGAGGTCTTAAACCTATGAATGAATGTTGTCGCCATACCACTTTACTCTCTAGGTCGTTTCGGAAAAATAGGTGAGTACAAATTGGAAGAGTGTCTGACTGGTACTCAGCAGACGGAGGATCAAGCCTCCACCACGTACTCTGAATGACAGCATAGATTAAAAATTTTAAAATCTAGGTCGCTTTACTTCCGGACAATACTGTGCAGCGGTAGGCTAAGGTATAGGTATCGATATTGACTAATTTTGATGAAATCAGTATCGGCCTAAAATTGGGTATCGGTATCTGGGGAAAATGTTGGTATCGTCCCCTCCCTAATTCTTAGGTTAAAAAATTATTTCCTAACATCCCTGTAGCTCATATGTTTTAATTTCCAGCTGTGTCCTCGCGATCCCCAGACCCGCCTCTTAGACTGCCAACCCTGTCTGTCATTCTCAGTATTTCAAACAGGCTTACTCTGCCAACCCTGTCTTTGAATAAATGGTTTAGAAATCCAACAGGCTGATAAATGAGAGACTTGTGCAACATTCGAGTATCTTTTATTCTCGAAACTTTTCGCTGTCCACTGGCTTCTGCAGCTCAGTGCAGAGAAACAGTGGAAAATGAGTAATTTGAGGCAATTAGTCCCTCATCCTAGTGTCGATATCTTCAGTCCATGAAGACTGATGAACTGAACACATCGACTCGAAGCTCAGAGACTGATTACCTCGAACTACTCATTTTCCACTGTTTCTCTAGACTGAGCTGAAGAAGTCACTGGATGGTGAAACGTTTCTTCAGTCTAGAAGATTACTGACACAGACACTCGTGGCAGAACATTTTCATAATGTTCTGAACTGTACATTAGTGTCTTTGTCCACAGCTTGTCTGTGTCACCTTACCATTTACAGAGATTAATTCTGTAATACTATATTCTGACACTTTTAATACATAGTGCCGGAGTGTGTTTATTTACACATTCCTTACACACACACACACACACACAGGATCCCACATAACACACATTAACCAGAGGATACGATAATAGCCTTTCAGAGGAGTAGTAGGCCTAGTAGCGACCAGTGAAGAGGCGGGGCCAGGAGCTTGGACTCGGCCCCTGCAACCTCAATAGGTGAGTACACATACACACACACACACACACACACACACACACACACACACACACACACACACACACACACACACACACACACACAAGAGTCACACACAAAAGACTCGGATGAATCAAAGGAATGTTAGGAAGTATTTCTTCAATCATAGAGTAGTCAGGCCATGGAATAGCCTAGAAAGTGACGTAGTGGAGGCGGGAACCATACATAGTTTTAAGGCGAGGTACGATAAAGCTCATGAGGCAAGGAGAGAGAGGACCTAATATCAATCAGCGAAGAGGCGGGGCCAGGAGCTATGACTCGACCCCTGCAACCACAAATAGGTGAGTACACTCATACATACTTTATATTGTCTTTTCTGTAGGAGTTACTACATTAACTTGACACACGCCGGTCACCACCTGGACAATACCAGCGAGCCTCATACACTCCAACTTCACACATACTGGTAACCTAAGCCATTCCTGGCCACCACTGTCTATACTCACTTGTTTCCTCCTTACTTGCCATAAACAAATGTTTCATCTGTTACCTTTACCTTTGATATTCCTTTGAAGAGTTTCGAGAGTTTAATGCTGAACACATTCACTATTTTTTAACACTTAACTCTCGTTGAACTCTTCCTCGAGAATCTGATGTCGCTTTTTCCATGCTGCTTTTCTGTTCTCTAATTCCTGCCAGTTTATCAGTTTTAACATTCTCTGCGATTTACCTGTCACCTGTTTCGAGAGTTTTCCTACTCTTGCTGCCCGGCCTGGGCGATGGTGACATGAGATGGTAGCCACATAAACTTAACTAATATTTACTCATTTTTCAAACATTTCTGCACCCTTTACAGTATAGCTAATGACATTTCTAAATTTTACGTTGTATGACATAGCTTATTTTGTTCTGTAAACTGCTCTTGTTTCGAGCTCTTTATTCTTCATTGAAATCTTTAACCATTGTTATCATGTAATTTTTATTTACCCATTAATAGAGCTTATTGACATCTGTTTGGAATTTTTCTGTCTTTTAAGGCTTTTTTACACACACACACACACACACTTTTCTTGCAGTCCAGAGTAGTCAGTAAGTGGAATAGTTTGGGAAGCGATGTAGTGGAGGCAGGATCCATACATAGCTTTAAGCAGAGGCATGATAAAGCTCACGGTTCAGAGAGAGTGACCTAGTAGCGATCAGTGAAGAGGGCGGGGCAGGAGCTCGGACTCGACCCCCGCACTCAATAGGTGAGAATTTTACCACAACACACACACACACACAACACACACACACACACACACACACACACACACACACACACACACACACACACACACACACACAATACATACAATACTTATATATATATATATATATATATATATTATATATATATATATATATATATATATATAAAATTAATAATATATAATCGTGCCGAATGGGCAGAACTTGCGATCTTGGCTTAAATAGCAACGCTCATCTTGCCATATAGGACAAGTGAAAATTTTTGTATGCAATAATTTCGCCAAAATCATTCTGAACCTAACGAAAAAAATATATTTCACTGTCTTTGTTTAATAATATTAAATTACTGTAAACAAATCTAAAATATATTTAGTTGGGTTAGGCTAAAATAAATTGCTCTTGTTATAATAAGGTTAGGTAAGTTTTCTAAGATTCTTCTGGTGCAAAATTAATTTTTTTTGCATTAACATTAATGAAAAAATATATCTTTAAACGTATAAAAGAAAATTTCAGAAAGGACTTAATTTTAAACGAGTTCTTGCTAATTGACCAGTTTTTACATATTCGGCACGACAAATATATTATATATATATATATATAATATATATATATATATATATATATATATATATATATATATATAATATATTATTTATTGGAATTTGCAAAAGATTATACAAAGCTAGGATTCGTGTTATTGTCTGTCTGCTATAAGGATGAGAATCAGTAATGGTACTAAGGCCGTGCCTTGTAGTGCTTTAAAGATCTACTTGCTGAGACTGGACTTCGTGTATTACCACTCTATTTAATCTATTAGAGATTTGTTCGTTGATTTTCTTAGGTTTCTTTTTATATCTACCTCATTTTATAAGCTGCTACTCCATAGTCGTATTTGTCAAATGATTTTGTAAAACCCGCGTAGATTACATCACCGTTTAGTTTTGCTTCGAAAGTTTCTATAATTTTTTCATGGTGATCTAATAGTTATGAGAGGCAAAATCTTCTTGTTCTAAGAACATGTTCACAGGCGTTGGGTAGCTCACCTTTCCTCATTAAGTCAATAATTTTGTGTCTCAGGATCTTTTCTCACATTTTTTTTTGTGTGTACACAATGTTGGGGGATACTGGTCAATATTTTTTTTGCTAATGCTCTGCTGCTCTCTGTATGAAGAGAAGCTGTCTGGAAATTTACCTGGTTCTAAGTTCTTTCTCCAAAGAACGTTGAGTGCTCTTGCTAATGGTACTTTGCATTTCTTAAACACTGCAATCCAGGGATCAGGTCAAGGTGCTGCGTGAATTTTTTGCTTTATCCTTATTCTCCTTCGAATTATGAGGTCCATGTGTAAATAGCAGACATGCAATTTATTTATTTTTTTTGCCATATGCGTATGAATCTGAGTCGAGGTCCAGTACTGGAAGAGGTTTTTGACTTAAGTTTTGCACATGAGAAAAGATATTTTTGTTAAATGCTTTTGTAGTTTTACTGCATTTGATCTTCATGTTATCGTGTGTGGTGTGTCCGTATGAATGCATTGTCGTTTATACTGTACATGTGCACATGCTGTTTGCATAGTAGTGTATTTCTTGTGTATCGGTTGTGTTTGTGTGTGTGACTGTGTGTGTGATCATTGCGTCTTCTTAGATTCGAGTGTGAGGTTATATGAGAACGAATGTCTGGACTGACTTGGTTGGAGGTATTGTGAGGATCGAACCGGTATGTCAATGCGATTGGTCTGGAATGAAGTCAATGCTGCACTTAAGGGGTTGGATATTGGCAGTTGGAGGATGGTGTTATGCTTATATGTGATGTTCAGCTGTTGCTTCATGAGACTTGCAAACGTGTTGGTGTTGTGTGTGAAGTGTTGAATGTGATAAAGTATTCTTTGGGATTTCTTTCTTTTTGGGTCACCCTCGCCGGTGGTAGACGCCGCTTGAAAAAAAAAAAAAAAATATATGATGTATGGTCCTTTGGTTCGTTTCATATAGTCCAGGTGGCAGCAGTCGCTGCCCGCGGGGCCGCATGCGGATCCCTGGAAGGTTTAATGCACCCCTCTGAACTTCATAAAAATAAACAATATTACCTCATGATTTTCTAACTCGGTATGCACAGTGACGATAGCAGTGAAAATCTTAATGTGCCTGTAATCTCTGCCAAGCTGCTACTAATGACTATAACTAAACCCACTGCTTCTAAAGAGAGAAAAATAGAAGGAACACCTTGCATTCAACGAGCGGTGGACTAATGAATATTCTATTCCTTTACGCAACGATGAAGTCACTTGCCTGATAAGCAGTAGAGGCAGTGTGTTGACAAACATCAGTTACTACCAAAGATCTGTTTCAACGGCTAAACATCTTTCAAAGATGCAGCTAATGTGTAGTTGAATTTACTGTTGAGATGTTAAGGGGATGTTATGAAGTGCATGATGAAAGCAGTGAAGGCAAGCTGCCCTGACAATGATTGATTTCGTTTCATTGAACGCAGGTTTAACTGCATCTACAATCACCAGGCTAGTTGGTGACATAGGAACTGTAAACAACATTGATAGATAAGGTAACACATTTTGCACATGTCTCGTTGCTACTAGATAATAGCAACGACATCTTAGACACAATTCAACTTCTGATATTCATAAGGGGTATGTATTCTAATATTGAAAGTACACAGGAACTTTGTGTACTTCAGAATATGTATATACAATGGAAGAGCGAATATATGAGCAAGGTTAACGGAGTTTGGAAAAAGAGGAGATGTTTGAACAACGATGTTGCAAGGAAACTGGTTGAAATTAAAACTGATGGAGTTGTAAGATTTAGTGAAAATGTATCGATTGAAAAGTGAACTTTTCCATGTAATTTCACTTCATTATTCACTAGCAGACTTTGAGCAGTAACATCCCCAGCTCAAAAGTATAGTGAGTGTTAAGCGTGAAGTTTACCCAGCATCATGGACCTGAAATATTGCCAGTCTGTCTTGTCTGCCATACATGCAGATTTTGTAGATGATTGTTACCATGCTGAAGTATTGTTACCATGCTGTATGTATTGTACGTGCTGAATTATTGTACCATGCTGAGATATTGCACCATGAAGTATTGTACCATGCTGTAGTATTGTACCATACTGTAGTATTGTACCATGCTGTAGTATTGTACCATGCTGAAGTATTGTACCATGCTGAAGTATTGTACCATGCTGTAGTAATTGTACCATGTGAATATTGTACCATGTGAAGTATTGTACCATGCTGAGTATTGTACTGTGCTGTAGTATTGTACCATGCTGTGTATTGTACCATGCTTAGTATTGTACCATGCTGAAGTATTGTACCATGCTGAAGTATTGTACTATGCTGTAGTATTGTACCATGCTGAAGTACTGTACCATGCTGAAGTATACCATGCTGAAGTATTGTACTATGCTGTAGTATTGTACCATGCTGTAGTATTGTACCATGCTGTAGTATTGTACCATGCTGAAGTATTGTACCATGCTGAAGTATTGTACTATGCTGTAGTATTGTACCGTGCTGAATTATTGTACCATGCTGAAGTATTGCACCATGAAGTATTGTACCATGCTGTAGTATTGTACCATACTGTAGTATTGTACCATGCTGTAGTATTGTACCATGCTGTAGTATTGTACCATGCTGAAGTATTGTACCATGCTGAAGTATTGTACCATGCTGAAGTATTGTACCATGCTGTAGTATTGTACCATGCTGTAGTATTGTACCATGCTGAAGTATTGTACCATGCTGAAGTATTGTACCATGCTGAAGTATTGTACCATGCTGTAGTATTGTACCATGCTGTAGTATTGTACCATGCTGAAGTATTGTACCATGCTGTAGTATTGTACCATACTGTAGTATTGTACCATGCTGAAGTATTGTACCATGCTGAAGTATTGTACCATGCTGAAGTATTGTACCATGCTGTATTGTACCATACTGTAGTATTGTACCATGCTGAAGTATTGTACCATGCTGAAGTATTGTACCATGCTGAAGTATTGTACCATGCTGTAGTATTGTACCATACTGTAGTATTGTACCATGCTGAAGTATTGTACCATGCTGAAGTATTGTACTATGCTGTAGTATTGTACCATGCTGTAGTATTGTACCATGCTGAAGTATTGTACCATGCTGAAGTATTGTACCATGCTGAAGTATTGTACCATGCTGAATTATTGTACCTTGCTGAGGTACTGTACCATGCTGAAGTATTGTACCATGCGATAGTATTGTACCATGCTGAAGTATTGTACATGCTGAAGTATTGTACCATGCCGTAGTATTGTACCATGCCGAAAGTACATTGTATTTCATGCTGAGTATTGTACCATGCTGAAGTATTGTACCATGCTGAATTATTGTACCTTGCTGAGGTACTGTACCATGCTGAAGTATTGTACCATGCCGTAGTATTGTACCATGCTGAAGTATTGTACCATGCTGAAGTATTGTACCATGCCGTAGTATTGTACCATGCCGTAGTATTGTACCATGCTGAAGTATTGTACCATGCTGAAGTATTGTACCACGCTGAAGTATTGTACCATGCTGAAGTATTGTACCATGCTGAAGTATTGTACCATGCTGAAGTATTGTACCATGCTGAAGTCAGGTGGTTGAGCAGGGTAATGTCCTCAAACAATCATCTGCTTTGCTTCATATAAACAACATGTCACACTGTAAAGAGAGAGGTCAAGAAGCACTATCTGACCCTGAGTGATGCGACACAACATTTGCTTGTAAAGTTGCAGGAAAACTGGTACCCGACATGTACGCTGAAGTCAATGTTTTTTGAGGGAAAATTAAATATGCTTGTGAAGATCGGTGACAGTCATTCACACTCCTTATTCAAAAGAACCCAAGCGGGTTGTGGTGCATACGTTGGACTAGGGGCTGCGAACACTAACAGCCTGATCGATCAGGCCATCAACCAGAAGGCCTAGTCTGGGACCGCGCCGCGGGGGCGGTGACCTCCGGAAGTGACTCGGGGTAAACTTCAGGTCAGTATATTTTTAAACCATGTATGTAGGTATTTTTTTCCCGTAAAGTGACGTGCGTGTCTTTCTGAACGACTTGTATCATTGTTAACTGATACATCTTTTGACAAGGACAACGTAGGTGCAAAAATGTGCCAATTTACGAGCATAGTGTGAAGACTTAGGTGCAACACCTAGGTATCTTGAGAAATGGAGATAAATGGTATAAAATACCGACACGATGGAAAAATATAGACAAATGCAGTATAATGCGATCCTTTAGTGACAACGTTTCGCCCTCACATTGGAGTTTATAGAGTCACAAAGAGATCTACCAGATCCTTCTCGTCGCTATGCACCGTATATTATGTGGGAGCGCTAAATCCATGGGGATTATATAGCGCCTGTGGAGGGGAAGGGGACTGAAGGCATTCAGGCTTAATTCGGGGAATTGGAGCACAGATCCAGTTCCCTAGATCAAGAGCCCCTCACCAGTATCAAGGAACCTTCCTAGAGAGGATATTCCCTATATATATACTCTTGTACTGTTTGCTGTTTGTGACTTGATAAAGCTCACTGTGTGGGCGAAATGTAGTCAATAAAGGATCGCATTATACTGCATTTTGCTTATTTTTCCGTCTTGAGAGATGTTTCGCCCACTAAGGGATTTATTAGTTTAATACAGAGACATGATAAAAGAGAAGTGTTATAGTGATGACCACGAGCTTGAGCGTGACAAGAATGACTGATCGTAGAAGTAGTGGTTAGATTTGAGGTGTGGAGTAGTAGTACTACTACTACCACCACTACCACTATTACTACTGCTACTACTACCACTATTACTACTGCTGCTACTACCACTATTACTACTGCTGCTACTACCACTATTACTACTGCTACTACTACCACTATTACTACTGCTACTACTACCACTATTACTACTGCTACTACTACCACTTTACTACTGCTACTACTACCAAATATTACTACTGCTACTACTACCACTATTACTACTGCTACTACTACCACTATTACTACTGCTACTACTACCACTATTACTACTGCTACTACTACCACTATTACTACTGCTACTACTACCACTATTACTACTGCTACTACTACCACTATTACTACTGCTACTACTACCACTATTACTACTGCTACTACTACCACTATTACTACTGCTACTACACCACTATTACTACTGCTACTACCACCACTATTACTACCACTACCACCACTACTACCATCACCACCACCACTATTACCACTACTACCATCACCACCACTACCCACTATTACCACTACTCCATCACCACCACTACCACCACTATTACCACTACTACCATCACCACCACTACCCAGCCCACCACCACCACCACCATACCACCACCAGCCCCACCACCAGCCCCACCACCAGCCCCACCACCAGCTCTACCACCACCACTACCACCAGCCCCACCACCACCAGCCACCACACCACCAGCCCCACCCCACCAGCCCCACCACCACTACCACCAGCCCCACCCCACTACCCCAGCCCCACCACCACTACACCAGCCCCACCACCACCAGCCCCACCACTACCACCACCACCACCACTACACCAGCCCCACCACTACCACCACCACCACCACTACCACCAGCCCCACCACCACCACTACCACCACCACCACACTACCACCAGCCCCACCACCACTACCACCAGCCCCACCACCACTACACCAGCCCCACCACCACTACCACCAGCCCCACCACCACCACACTACCACTACCACCAGCCCCACCACCACTACCACCACCACCACCACACTACCACCAGCCCCACCACCACTACCACCACTACCACCAGCCCCACCACCACTACCACCACTACCACCAGCCCCACCACCACTACAGCAGCCCCACCATCACTAACACCAGCCCACCACCTACCACCAGCCCCACCACCACTACCACCAGCCCTCCACCACCACTACCACCAGCCCTCCACCACCACTACCACCAGCCCCACCACCACTACCACCACCACCACCACCACCACCACCACTACCACCAGCCCCACCACCACTACCACCAGCCCCACCACACTACCACCAGCCCCACCACACTACCACCAGCCCCACCACCACTACCACCAGCCCCACCACCACTACCACCGGCCCCACCACCACTACCACCGGCCCCACCACCACTACCACCAGCCCACCACCACTACCACGGCCCCACCACCACTACCACCGGCCCCACACCACTACCACCAGCCCCACCACCACCACCACTACCACCACCACCCTACCACCAGCCCCACCACCACAGCCCCACCACCACCACCACCACCACCACCACTACCACCAGCCCCACCACCACTACCACCAGCCCCTCCACCACCACTACCATTGTTTCACAATCATAAGGAGGGTAGGAAGTTCCTGGATGGAAGCTTCCTGCTACCTTGTGTGTATGTTTCGCTCGTATGACAACAGTAGTACCTCATGGATGGTCGCTAACTACCACCTTACTACCTGCTATGTTTATATTTCACACTCGTATGACAGGAGGGTCGCACCTCTCTTGATGGCTGCTGGCTACCACCCAACTTGAAGCATCTTACTACGTGATGTATGATAGTTCTTAACCCTCTTACGTCAACCCATTTTCGTACCACGTTCAGATTTGAACGTTTTTCTCGCTTTTCTTCAGCCACTTCCTTGCCAGACGTATCGCATAGGCTTTTTAGGAGGGTTTAGAATAAATTATGAAGTTTTAAATATTAATGTAACCTAATGAAACTCATTCTAACCTAATATAACCTACCATCACTTAACATAATCTAAAACATTTGAAAATGTGTAGATAGCGTAAAGTAATTGACGTAGTGGACCACGTAATGAAAGTTATGTTATAAACTGATAAGAGATGGCTCACTCATTTGTGAAACTGAACACATTTTCTTTATGGTCAGTTATGCCATATAAATAAGACGTCCCTATAAGAAATACGAATGAATTCATTTATTTTTTGTAACTTGCTGTCCACATAGTGATGGGGGGACTTTCTTATCCTCTATAGGGTTAGAGTGGTTACCCTTCAAGAAATATTACCACGTAAAAGGGACGGGCATGCATTTCAATTCGTTACGTTACCTGGCCTGGTGGTGTGTGCGGCCTGGTGGTGTGTGCGGGCAGCATACACGGCACCGCCAATGATGGCAGCAGAGTGCCCGGGGACTGGTGGTAATGGAGTGGAACACACTGTACCCGTGTGACGAGTAAGCTAGCATCATTATATACCCGTACACTGCGGAATACTACACAGTAAACTAGCTGATGAATTGGTCAAGGTATTGCACAACACAACACTTGCTACACAACCTTCAATCTCACGTACAACACGTAAAACTTAGCATCACAAGCAGTTTAATTTAAAAAATGGAGGATGTCATGGTTATCAGCACGCTATGGAACTATCAAAGAGAACTGGGAAGTGTGGCGATACATAAAACATAAAACAAAGAGAAATATACCCAGTAATTGCTAGACTAGGGCTAGGACATACTAAGCTAACAGCTCGCATCTACACATACAGTACATATATAAATGAAATTTGCACTCGCGTAACAATACATCATTTTATATTCCACTGTTTTAGACATCACAAGTTGAGAATTATTCTCAGACGCGAGCTTACCACCCTTAAAATCCCCTACAGTATTGAAAGAATCTTGTTAAGATGGACCTTCCATTACATAGAAAGCAGAAACAGCGTTTGTAAGAGGTGTTTAAAATCTTGCCATTACGATTTTGAGTCATTAACCAGTTTCTTACAAACAACCAAAAAACCTGAACACTATCACGAATAATACAGTTCGTCCAGACTCTGTGCAGACGCTAGAGGAACACTGAGATAACGACTCCAACAAGAAAGCGACCAACAGTGACAACAGACATCACTGAACCAACACTACAGGAGTGACAACATCTCGTGCAATCATTAAGAGAAGAAACTTCTTAAGTAAATTACACGTACCCTGAAGAACACCTTCATACCTTCACCACCACCACCCAACTGCCACTACTACAGTCGCCACCACCACCACACAGTTGCTACTTCTACAGTCACTAGCACCACAAGCACCACCACTAATCACCATCTCACCAAAACTAGTCACAGCCACCAGTCATTGCTACCACCACCAATAGTTTTCACCATCACTGTAGTTACCACCACCCACCCACCACCACAACAGCCCCCAACCTCGCAGTTACCACCTCCAGTCACCACCACAGCCGAGGTGAGCTAGCTCTAAGTACTTCGTGTGACATTGTTGCAAACACAGATGCGCGGTAAGAGTAGAGAAGATATCTGCCATGTCCTCTCAGGAGTACTGAAATATTACTTAAGGCAGCAGTCGTGAAGGCCACCAAATACCAACAAAAGTTTCATAACCTCAGTCGAATGAACAGTGAAACATCGTAAAATCGCAGCAGGCAAGAACCGTGTTTTTGTTTTTTTTTTGCGTTGGTGAAGTTCAGTAGAGGTTAGACGCGATTTTAACAAGCTGATCTTGCTCGAGGATTTTGTATCCAACACGATTGACGATGTGCATGAGTATCTCGATGTTTTGACATACACATCAGCTGAAGAGGTACGAAAGATGTTTACCAGGTGCTCCACGCAGATGAACGTCCTCTTGTTTAGCCTCGACGCGAACAGGCAAGATCTAATGTAGCTGCCTCTTAATGTTAGCAAAGATTTGAGGGGTTTTGTATACCTAAGCAAGCACGGGTATAGCTAGCTCTAGACAAGCGACAGTAACTGCCCAGGGGAGACCAGAAAACCAGTACAAGCCTCAGACACAGGTGAGTAGGTGCCAGCAGACTCTGTCCTGAGATCCAAACCTCGTGGATTCCATTTAGGCGGTATAAGACTTTTCTGAGGTAGTCCACAGCCCACTTGCAAATATTAATAACTGCCCTAACGGCTGGTATTGACAGCCTGGATGTGCTCGCCGACCAGCCAGGTAATTAAGACAGCAATTGGTCAGTTCTAAAGCACTCTCGCGTAGCTGTGAAACAAGTCAGCAACTGATGCTGTCACTTTCATAGAATTATGGGACATATTGCACATTGCAATCTCCCAGTAATAAAAGTTATATGTCCACAAACATTGGGGTTAACGTCTTACTTGAAGCCGATGATGGGGTTTTATCTACCGGAGGTGTGCCCATGTGCAGCTTGTTTGGAAAGTTTCTCGTGGGTTTTGTGGGTGGATGTGATCTGGGGTGAATTTCTCGTTTAAGATGTTCACTTACTGGCCAGAAATTAGGTGTTAACGGTTGCTACTGTGTTATGAACCTCTTGGTTTCGGATACAGTGGTAGCTGTGATAAATAATACGTATTGGACAGATTAACAAACACATGATTAACTAAGATTAGCTCGTATGTTTAATAGGAACCAGTCACTACCGTGCTTTTGTACTGTAGAGCCTGGTCATGGACCGGGCTGCGGGGGACGTTGTCCCCCGAACACCGTTCCAAGTATGCTGCAAGTATAGTGTCATAATACTGTTGTACTGTACACTGTAACATAATGTACACTGTATAATAACGTACACTAACTGGTCATTGGCCAAGTGGGAATTGTTTGTGTGCAAAAAATCAGTACAGTCCTTCACCCAGACTCCTGCGTCACACCGACACAGTTGGATTAAATGTAAATACATTGCTTGATATTTTGCTGCCCACTGTTTGTATTAGCTTCCTAGTATATAATCAGTGCAAATGATTTATTATGCTTGTTTACCATGCTGTGGGCCAACTGCTCATCTTTCACACATCTTCAGGGTTCACAGGTGATTAATGTCATACCTTGTCTCGCTTCTTTGGGGGCCACAGAGTTCGCTTGCAAGTGGTTAAACATTCTTAAATTAGATTTTTGCAACGAGACTTTGTTTCTCCTCCGTAAAGTAAACAGATACTTGACTTCTTGGAGATGCAACACAGGTGGCAGCTTCATATGCTATATGCGATGGAGCATATGCTGAAATATTTTTTTTGTCGTGGTATGCAAGAGGGTTTAAATGATTAGATTCTTCCACCTTTTCCGGGTAACCTATTAACGTTTGGGGTGAGAGACAAGTCTCCAGGTGGGTGATGGATGGTGGGTGATGGATGCCAGTATAGTGTAATCTATTTGCGCTTATCTCTGTTTAATTGTTGTAATAAAGGTATTCCTGTGGCTAACATATCTCACATATAATTAGGATTTTTTTTTTTGCTCTGCGAAAAGAGAAGTAAATGTATTTTAGACAATGTTCAAATAGTTTGTATGATTATTATATATATATATATATATATATATATATATATATATATATATATATATATATATATATATATATATATATATATATCTTAGCTTGCCAGGTATAGTAATGAGGATTATTTAAAATAACGATAAGATAGTGTGCGAAATACAAACACGAAGGTCAGCTTGGTTACCACGGGGTGGATGGCAGCTGTCAGCTGGGTTACCACGGGGTGGATGGCAGCTGTCAGCTGGGTTACCACGGGGTGGGTGGCAGCTCTCAGCTTGGTTACCACGGGGTGGATGGCAGCTGTCAGCTGGGTTACCACGGGGTGGGTGGCGGCTGTCAGATAGGTTGTCACTGGTTGGGTGGCAGCTGTCAGCTGGATTACCACGGGGTGGGTGGCAGCTATCAGCTGTGTTACCACGGGGTGGGTGGCGGCTGTGATCTGGGTTACCACGGGGTGGGTGGCGGCTGTCAGCTGGGTTGCCAAGGGGGGGGGGCAGCGGCGGCGGCTATCAGCTGCTTAACCACCAACCTCGCCAAAAATATCTCACAATTCGCACATATTTCCACAAACTAATTAAATTACTGAAGTAAAAAACCTTAATAAAAAGCCTTGGTAATTATTATATTAAATTAACAACAGCTGTAACCACCGTTGTTCCAGTTTATATCAGTGATGGGATTTATTTTTTTTCTTTCATTTCAGCATTGTTTTGATGGTTTGTGGTTTGTGTGTTTAATGGGGCAAAACATTTTTCTCCACCCGGGATTGAATACGGGTCCTTCCAGTTGTGAGCTGGACGCTCTGCCACTGAGCTACTTCAGTCATACAATAAAACGTCAGAGTTACGATGTGTTGTGTTGTGAGATATCTTGTGTGTTGTGTTGTACGCTGTGGTGCGTAGCGCTGTTTTGTGTTACACGCTGCGTGTTGTGTTGTAGTCTGTTGTGTGTTTTGTTGCACGTTGTGTTGTACACTGTTTTGCGTGTTGTGCTGTGTGTTGTATCTTAGTGTGTTAGGTTGTATGCTGTGTCTTACACTGTGCTGTGTACGCTGTGTGTATGCTATACACAGTAAGCCTACCTTGTTAATCAGGACAGGACAGAAGTATAAACACCCCCCAGATATTCCTCTCCAAGATAAGTCTTACTGCCGGCGAGCGCTGTCAAGTCTTCAGATTAACATGATTGTCCACTCGTCTGCTCAAGAAAGGTCTCGACACAAACATGTGCGCGCGAAACCTAACTCATCCCCCCCCCCTTTCCATCCCTCGCTAAGATCCTTGTAATTAACCACACCTGTTTAAAAATTCACAAAATACAAAAACGGCACTGATTCAACCTCCTCTGATTGTTGAAGTTAAATTAAACATTTTGTCTCGTGAGTATTACTTTAAGAAATGATTCTACTGCAATCATATCTCTTTTCTTAATGTATTCTACATGGTGCGATTTTTGTGTAAATATGATTAATAAATGTGCATGAATCACGAAATCGTAATGACACGATTGCGACGGTCTGGAGTTTTAACTTTCAGATCGCGGGTTCTATCCCTGCCCGTGGTACGGTTTAAATGTGCATGAAAATTGAGGAGCACATGGAAAGGCCTTCATCGTACGTGCTATTGAATTTTGAATGAATTTTTGAAATGTCATTCGCCAAAAAAATCACATTATATAGAAAGGCTTTGTAGGATAGCCTGTATTTCATTGAATTTATGATTACGGTGTATTAGAAAGCCTTGTATCTTTACACATTCACAGACTGGTTAATTTTAACCTTAATTTTTAACGGGGTGGACTGGTAAGCCAGTGGAAGGCCTCGGTCAGATGACCAAAAGTTCCAGCTGCGGGTCTTCATATGACTAAGACCTGCATCAGGAAACACTTGTCCTGTTTCCTGACAAACCTTGTTTAACCTAGCCTAGCTTAGCCTAACCTAACCTAGCCTTACCTAACTTCGGACCTTCTGGGTCCCATTCTAACTTGCTCATGGTGTATAAGTATCTCACGAAATCATTTCTGTCAGTGAAGATCTTGTGTAACCTATTTTCACTTGCAGTAGGTTTTGTTATCTGTTAGTTCAGTGTGAACTTTTCACTCTCAGGAGCTGCCATATACTTCATTATCTCGCTGTGTTGTCCTAGGTTAAGCAGGGTACAGGCTACAAGTACTTTATTGCATTTTAAAACTATATTGGCTAGGTTTTTCCTGCCTCTGTTTACATCACACAGTTTGAAGAATTATACACTTTTGCAACATGTGGCGGTCTTCATTGTGGAAACGTTTCGCCATCAAGCGACTTCGTCAGTGCGGTGCAGAAGTAGATGGTTGGAAGATGAGAAGGAGTTTGAGGTAATCGGTCCTTCAGCCTGAGGGACTGATTACCCCAAACTCCTCCTTATGTACCACCATTGATCACTGTACTGCACTGAGGAAGCCACTTGTTCGTGAAACTTTTCCAAAATAAAGATTCCCACATGTTGCAAAAGTGTCTAAAATCTTCAACTTTCTAAACCATTTGCATCATACAACTTGTTGATCTTAGAACACAAGAACAAGGTACAGGGAAGTGCATGACAGAAGTGCCTCACTCCGCAGCACTTCTAGGCACTTACCCGGTTCATCGTTGCACTTTATCATTGCCTTTTATTTATCTATTATTTACATATCTGAAATTTCGTATTGACAATACATATGAAGACCAAGATGAGGAGCAGAGGCTTTTATCTGACAACTTTATAGGTTTGTGTAGAGCTTTATCAAATTGTAAGTTGATAAAGCTCTACAGAGAGCGGAACGTCGCAGTATAAACTTGTAGTACTATGTGTGTTTGTATCTTTGGTTTTGTGTATCAGTTGATCCATCGATCCAACCATCATCCAACATTCCTCCATCTAGCCGCCAGACTTCATGCGATAAACTCCCCCCTCCCTCCATCATCCATTCATCCTTCTACTCTCTATCCCTCCATCATCCATTCATCCTTCTACTCTCCATCCCTCCATTCATCCATCTACTCTCCATCCCTCCAGTTACTCTCCATCCATCCATACTCTCCATCATCCATCCAGCTACTCTCCATTTCTTCTGGGGTGGCAACAGTGGAGAGCCACAATTCTTTAAATGTCACAAGCGCGCGCGCGCACACACAAAAAAAAACTAGTTTAGGTAATATATCAACAGGAAGCAATAAGCAGAACAAGTCTCCAAACTCATGACACTATCGTAATGTCTCTGCAATTCTCCTATCTTCACTCTGTTGCATTACTTTCTGAACACTGTGAACTTACAAAAACTATTTTCTTTAAGTTAGGTTTAAGGAATCCATAGTGTAGTGGTCAAAAGGAATGGCTTTTTTAATATCTTGTTGTCTGGGATGTGAGGAGTAGGAGGTTTAAAGCTTTAACACTTCGGATACGGGACGTACAGGAGCAATTGATATCAGATTTGCAGTATAAGCACAGTGGAAGCGCATTCGAAAGTCATCTCTGTACTTTGGGCCAGACGACCATCATCGGTGTGTTCGGTCCATCAGTCTTGAGAAAGGTGCAGCATATGCGGGGAGATAGGGCTTATATAAACTGCAGACAGGTAAGTTGAAGCAGCAGGAGGCGGAATCACTAGTGGACAAATCTGATTACCATATCTGATGATGATCAGAAGTGACTAGTGAGAGGAGGTTATATATGGATTGTGCGCACAGTTGAAGCGTGAGTCATCGAGACGCATACCTTGGGAGACATACCTCTGGAATCTTAGGAATGTTTGTCACAGGTCAGAAATGCTTGTGGTGTCATAAGTCAGAAATGTTCATGATGTCACAGGTCAAGCATGTCTAAAAGGTTTGTGTAAAACGCAGGAGTAGGGATCATGTCAGGGGAAAAGAACTTGAAATCTTTCACCTTAAGTATTCGTCAGAATCTATATATCATTCAGGGAACTGGCTAGGGTATAGCTAGGAATTTAAAGAAATGAGAGAAGCCAGATGCCACATATTCGATATATGTCGGCACTCCAATACTAAGGATGTTGGCATCGTCAGGGCCATGAGGGGCACCGGAATGAGTTGCCAGATAATGAAAAGTAAAATGAGAAATGTTTTTCTTTAACAGTGCTATAAAGATCTGTTCAGCTCTTGTGATAATTGTTTTGCTGACAGACTTGTTATTTCATATATCAGCCGAATTATGTTAAATTTTAAATTGTGTATATCATACGAGTTGGCGAATTTGTCATTTATTTTCAAACTTTAAACTTAAGTCTTACGAACAATATTTAAATGCCCACTGTTATAGGAATATAATTGTCAATATTAATATCTACACAAGAAGGTTTGTTGAATTATAGGGAAATGTCTATGCGAGTTTAGAAAGTTAAATGTAGATAATTTCCGTGTTAGAACCGCACCTTAGTTTCAAAAATTACTCACTCCACCAGGTTCTTTAAGGATAATTTAGAAGAACACGACAAATGTGCAACACTTGGCTCTATTACCAAAACTTTTTGACAAAAAATACCCAAGTGTAGCACATGTCTCCCTCATTTATTAGTCGGTATTGTATATTTGCATAAAAAACGATTCATATTTAATTTTAATCTGGAATTGCTTGTTATAAGAGAAATCCACTGTGTTGAAACAAACTCATTTTGTTGATTTATAATTGAAACCTCCGAGCTGGAATCAAATTTAATTTGCATATAAGAAAATAAGCAGAGAACATAACCGGAATGCAGTACACACATACATTTTTATACATTGAAGAAACGATTCACGTCGGTAATTTCATGCAGGAGGAATTGTCGGGGTAATTTAAAGAAAGAGGAGCCGAGATTATAGAGAGGTGCAGCAGCTTAGACGATCTGTCACTCAAGTTAAGTATTAAACCAAACATGTCTTCCCTTAGTGCACTTCCTTGACAAAAAAAAAAAATGGATTATGACATGAATACCTGCATTATTATATATATATATATATATATATATATATATATATATATATATATATATATATATATATATATATATATATATCGTGCTGAATAGGTAAAAACTTGCTATTTTGGCTTAAATAGCAACGCTCTTCTTGCCGAATAAGGCAAGTGAAAATTTGTGTATGCAATAATTTAACAAAAATCATTCTGAACCTAACGAAAAAAATATATTTCATTGTGTTTGTTTATTATTAAATTATTATATAAAATATATTGGATTAGACTAAATTAAATTGCGCTTGTTATAATAAGGTTAGGTAAGTTTTCTAAGGTTCTTCTGTTACAAAATTATTAATTTTTACATTAACATAAGTGAGAAAAAAGTCTTTAAACATACAAGAGAAAATTTTAGAAACGACTTAATTTTAAACGAGTTCTTGCTAATTGGCCAGTTTTACCTATTCGGCACGACACACACACACAGCATAATATGAATTATGCTAAGGTCATAACAGCCTGCCAAGAAGGGCCAAGGAGTGAAAGGGAAGAACAGCTGGGTGCAGATGGAGAGGGTGATAGGTTGAATGCTGAGGCACAACCATGCTATCAAGAGCCACTGAAAAAATCAAGGGAGAAAATGACCACATACAGGCAGGATCCAGAGTCACAGAGGGTGAGGCAATGGGAGGAGGAAAGGGCAAAATCAGTGTTTATCCATGGGCTTCAGGAGAGAGAGGAAAGGACACACACTGAAAGGCGGCAGGAAAAAAGAAACTAGATTGAGAAAATTATCACGGAAATAGGTGAAGAGATGGACGAGATTGTAAATTTTCAGAGAATAGGGGGTACTCGAAGGGGAGAAACCGACCAATCAAGCTGATTCTCAAGACGGAAACAGTGCAGAACAGGACCCTCCAAGAGAAACCACAGTTGAAATACTTGGAAGAGTACAAGAGGGTGTTCCTAGACAGAGACAGAACACAAACAGAACGACAGCAGCTGAGGGAGAGGACAAAAAAGCGAAAGGAGCTAGGAAAGGAGACAAGGATGGAACCAGCAGAGGTCAGTCAGAGCAGAACAGAGCAGCAAGGGCAAGCGCACACACAACTATTCTCAGAACCCCACAACCTATCACACCATCCCAACACACTACAATTCATACCCACAGCTTCCACCCAGCACCGAGCTATAGAATCCCACAGTATGCTACCAGGTCTCCCACCCTCACAGGCCCCCCAAACCACAGTGTTGGAAAGGAAACTGAAGGTATGGTACACAAACGCTGATGGAATAACAAATAAGTGGGAGGAGTGGCACGAAAGAGTCAGAGGCATCACCGGACATCATAGCTCTCACAGAAACCAAGCTTACAGGTATGATAACAGATGCCATCTTTCCAACAGGATACCAGATCCTGAGGAAAGACAGAGGGAACAGGGGGGGTGGAGGAGTGGCATTGCTGATCAAAAATCGATGGAATTTTGATGAGCTGGAGAGAGGAGACAGCGGAGAAGAAAGTGATTATATAGCGGGAACGCTTCACTCTGGAGGTCCCAAGGTGGTAATAGCAGTGATGCATAACCCACCACAGAACAGCAGGAGGCCAAGGCAATAGTACGATAAGGGCAATAGAGCAATGGTTGACAAACTGGCTGCAGTGGCCAGAAGAGCTCATGCATGCAGGGCAAAGCTCCTGATCATGGGTGACTTTAACCACAAGGAGATCGATTGGGAGAACTTGGAGCCGCATGGGGGCCAAGATACATGGAGGGCTAAGATGATGGAGGTGGTACTGGAAGACTTCATGTATCAACACGTAAGGGACACTACAAGAGAGAGGAGAGGATGAACCAGCAAGGCTGGACTTCGTATTCACCTTGAGTAGTGCAGATGTCGAGGACATCACATATGAAAGACCCCTTGGGGCCAGCGATCATGTGGTTTTAAGCTTCAAATACACAGAGCTACAAGTGGAGGGAGAAGCAGGAAGGCCAGGACAAATGAAGCCAAGCTACAAGAAAGGGGACTACACGGGAATGAGGAACTTCCTGAACAGGGTTCAGTGGGACAGAGAACTGGCAGGGAAGCCAGTTAATGAGATGATGGAATATGTAGCAACAATATGGTCGGAGAAGTGACAGATGCAGTTTAATATTGACAAATGCAAAGTTCTAAATGTTGGACAGGTAAATAACCATGCCACATATAAACTAAATAATGTAGATCTTAATACTACTGATTGCGAAAAGGATTTAGGAGTTCTGGTTAGCAGTAATTTAAAACCAAGACAACAGTGCATTAGTGTTCACAATAAAGCTAACAGAATTCTTGGCTTCATATCTAGAAGTATAAATAATAGAAGCCCTCAGGTTGTTCTTCAACTCTATATATCCTTGTTAGGCCTCATTTTAGACTATGCTGCTCAGTTCTGGTCACCGTATACAGAATGGATATAAATGCTCTGGGAAACGTACAGAGGAGGATGACAAAGATGATCCCATGTATCAGAAATCTTCCCTATGAGGATAGACTGAGGGCCCTGAATCTGCACTCTCTTGAAAGGCGAGAATTAGGGGGATATGATCGAGGTGTATAAATGGAAAACAGGAATAAATAAAGGGGATGTAAATAGTGTGCTGAAAATTTCCAGCCAAGACAGGACTCGCAGCAATGGTTTCAAGTTGAAAAATTCGGGAATTCAGAAAGGATATAGGAAAGCATGGTTTGGTAATAGAGTTGTGGATGAGTGGAACAAACTCCCGAGTACAGTTATTTCAGGCTAAAACGTTGTGTAGTTTTAAAAATAGATTAGATAAATACATGAGTGGTGTGGGTGGGTGTGATTTGGGGACCTAAACTAGCTTGTGCTGCTGGGTCTGGTGCATTTGCTCCTCCTTGAGTGGAGATGATCAGACTGGGTGGTCATTGGGCTAATCCGGGGGGGGGTCATTGGTCTAATCCGGGGGGGGGGGCATGGACTTGCTCCGATGGGTCAGTAGGCCTGTTGCAGTGTTCCTTTCTTTCTTATTTCTTATTTTTCTAAAATGCAAGGAGGCTGAGGAGAGGTTTGTACCAAGGGTAACAGGAATAATGAAAAAGCCAGGATAGCCCATGGTTCACCCAAAGGTTCAGGGAGGAAAAAACCCAAGTGTGCTTGGGAATGGAAGACATATAGTGGAAAAGGACCCAGGAGAATAAGGAGAGAGTCGTAGGGGCCAGAAACGAATATGCACAGATAAGAAGGGAGGCCCAAAGACAATATGAAAACGACATAGCAGCGAAAGCCAAATCTGACCCGAAACTGTTATACAGCCACATCATAGAAAAACAACAGTCAAGGACCAGGTAATCAGGCTAAGGAAGGAAGGAGGAGAGACAACAAGAAATGAAACCCTGAAGTATGTGAGGAACTCAACAAAGATTCAAAGAAGTGTTCACAGAGGAGACAGAAGGGGCTCCAGAAAGACGGGAGGTGGGGCACACCACCAAGTTGCTGAACACAGTGCACACAAACGAGAAGAAGTGAAGAGGCTTCTGAGTGACTAGATACCTCAAAGGCAATGGGGCCAGAAAACATCTCCCCATGGGTCCTGAGAGAGGGAGCAGAGGTGCTATGTGGGACCCCTAACAAACAATATTCAATACATCTATCGAAACAGGGAGATTCCTGAGGCATGGAAGACAGCAGATGTAGTCCCCCAAACTTTAAAAAAGGAGCAGACGTGAAGCACTAAACTACAGGCCAGTGTCACTGACATGTATAGTATGCAAAATCATGGAGAAGATTATCAGGAGAAGAGAGGTGGAACACCTAGAAAGGAACGATCTCATCAACAGCACCAACAGGTTTCAGGAGGGGAATCCTGTGCACAAACCACGGATTCTAAAAATGGTGACGCAGAAAAGACAAGAGAGAGAGGGGTGAGTGGTTTTGCATATTTTTGGACGCAAGAAGGCCTTTTGACAAGTTCCACACAGAGACGGGTGCAAAAACTGGAGGACCAAGCGGGGATAAGGGGGAAGGCACAAAAGGATCGGGGAATATTTGTCGGAAGACACGACTCATGGTAGGGTGGCGGGGTTGTCAGAGTGGGCACCTGTGCCCAGCGGGGTCCCACAGGGTCAGTCCTGGGACCATGCGTTTCTGTTTTTGTGAACGACATGACGGAAGGAATAGACTCTCAGGTGTCCCTGTTTGCAGATGACGATCGAAGACCAGGCAGAACTACAAAGGGATCTGGACAGGTGCAGACCTGGTCCACAATTGGCCCGGAGTTCAATCCCCCCAAAGTGCAAAGTCATGAAATTGGGGAAGGCAAAGAAGACCGCAGACAGAGTACAGTCTAGGGGGCCAGAGACTACAAACCTCACTCAAGGAAAAAGATCTTGGAGTGAGTATAACACCAGGCACGTCTCCTGAAGAGCATATCAACCAATAACGGCTGCGCATAGGGGCCCGGGCAAACCTCAAAACACATTCCGACATCTTTAAAAAGGGAAACGTTCAGGGCCCCCCGTGCACCGTGTTTCGTTAGGCCCATATTTGGGGAGCGGCACCATTTGTACCCACACCTAGCCAAGCACGAAAAAAACTAAGAAAGGCAAAGGGTTTTCAACAAGACATTCCAAGCTAAGAGGGATGTCCACGAGGGGAAAGGGTTAAAGGGGGAAACAACCTGACGACACTGGGGACGGGGAGATAGGGGGGACAGATAACGACATAAAAATACTGAGAGGGAAATTTAAAGGTGGTCAAAACAGGAGTCCAGAGATTGACACAGAAAAGGGGACACATTTTGGGAAATTGAAGACAAATGAATCACAGGAAAGTTAGGAAGTATTTCTTTAGCCACAGACTAGTCAGGAAGTGGGAAAAGTTTGGGAAGCGATTTAGTGGAGGCAGGATCCAACATACTTTTAAGCAGAGGTATTAAACTCACGGGTTTTAGGGAGAGTGACCAGTAGCGATCTTTTTGAGGCGGGGCCAGGGCTCGGACTCGCCCCCCCAACCCCAACAGGCGAGCACACCACACCACACACACACACACCAAAACACACACAACACCACACACACACACACCACACACACACACAACACAAAACAACCCAACAACACACACACACACACACACACACAAACAAAAACACACACACAAAAAAAAAAAAAAAAATATATATATATATATTATATTTAAAAATAATATATATATATATATAATTATATAAATCAAACAACCACCTTTAAAGAAAGAGAAATTCCAAAACGCTTTCGTACTACAAATTTTTACCAAAAGGGAAATATAAAATAAAGCATCCAAAGGGAAATATATAAGGGGTCTGGCCAACACCTACTATCAGATCCACAAAAGGGTTAAACACCTGACGCACGCCGGCCAAGTGGACAGGTCCTTTGCACAACTCACCAACAAACTATTCTACCCAAGAAAATTTAAAAATTATTATTTGTCCAGTGTATTATTAAATTCTTCCCAAATTCTATTAATTATAAATGGATCTAATTTATATAAACCAAAGGAAATATTCATATTATTGTCAAAACTGCTTTTTATGAAACAAGATTCAATTATATTCCTGTCGACCACGGACTTGCTTGATACTACTTTCTCAACTTTTTGAAAATCAATTGGATGGTTCAAATCTCTTACATGAATAAATAGAGCATTGGAATCTTGTCCAGTTCTAATGCTATATTTATGTTGTTTTAATCTTAGTTCGAGATTTTTACCAGTTTGACCGTAATAAATTTTATCGCAAATTTTACAAGGAATCTTATAGACACATCCATCAGCATTTTGGGGAGAATTCTTCATCAAAAGTTTTTTTTACTGTATCAAGATTTTTGAATACAACTTTAATATTAAAAGTCTTAAGAAGAGAAGGCATATCAACCAAGTTTTCATGGTAAGGGAGAACCAACATATTTTTAGTTGAATAAGGCTGGTTGTCCCTTTTTGGATTGTAAAAAGTATTTCTAGCAACTTTAAAAGATTTATCAATTACATTTCTTGGGTATTTAAATCATTACCTATTTCATAAATTTTGGATATTTCCTTATCTATGAACTCAGGACTACAAATTCGTAAAGCTCTCAAAAACATTGATGAGAAAACAGACAGTTTGACTCTATCGTGATGCGAGGAATAATAGTGGACATAGGAACAGTTATTTGTAGGTTTTCTGTAAATTTTAAATTTGAATTCATTATTACCCTTAATAATTAAAACATCTAGAAAAGGCAATGAGTTATTTTCTTCAAACTCAACAGTAAAGTTTATATAATGGGCTAAGCTATTTAATTTTCCAAGGAAATGGTGTATATCTACATTTTTGGGCATAAGACACAAAATATCATCAACATATCTGAACCATTTAGCTCTATTAGGGAGGATTGTGTTAAGCAACCTTGTTTCAAAAAATTCCATGTATAGGTTACTACGAACAGGTGAAAGAGGATTTCCCATTGCCATACCAAACTTCTGAGTGTAAAACTTATCATTAAATACAAATTTTGCAGACTGATACACTCTTGAAGTCATTCTGTTTCGCTCCATTCTCTCTACATGTCCGAACCACCTCAACAACCTTTCCTCAGCTCTCTGGACAACAGTTTTGGTAATCCCGCACCTCCTCCTAACTTCCAAACTACGAATTCTCTGCATTATATTCACACCACACATTGCCCTCAGACATGACATCTCCACTGCCTCCAGCCTCCTCCTCGCTGCAACATTCATCACCCATGCTTCACACCCATATAAGAGCGTTGGTAAAACTATACTCTCATATATTTCCCTCTTTGCCTCCAAGGACAAAGTTCTTTGTCTCCACAGACTCCTAAGTGCACCACTCACCCTTTTCCCCTCATCAATTCTATGATTCACCTCATCTTTCATAGACCCATCCGCTGACACGTCCACTCCCAAATATCTGAATAAATTCACCTCCTCCATACTCTCTCCTTCCAACCTGATATCCAATCTTTCATCTCCGAATCTTTTTGTTATCCTCATAACCTTACTCTTTCCTGTATTCACTTTTAATTTTCTTCTTTTGCATACCCTACCAAATTAATCCACCAACCTCTGCAACTTCTCTTCAGAATCTCCCAAGAGCACAGTGTCATCAGCAAAGAGCAACTGTGACAACTCCCACTTTGTGTGATTCTTTATCTTTTAACTCCACGCCTCTTGCCAAGACCCTCGCATTTACTTCTCTTACAACCCCATCTATAAGTATATTAAACAACCACGGTGACATCACACATCCTTGTCTAAGGCCTACTTTTACTGGGAAATAATCTCCCTCTTTCCTACATACTCTAACTTGAGACTCACTATCCTCGTAAAAATTCTTCACTGCTTTCAGCAACCTACACCATACACCTGCAACATCTGCCACATTGCCCCCCTATCCACCCTGTCATACGCCTTTTCCAAATCCATAAATGCCACAAAAACCTCTTTAGCCTTATCTAAATACTGTTCACTTACATGTTTCACTGTAAACACCTGGTCCACATACCCCCTACCTTTCCTAAAGCCTCCTTGTTCATCTGCTATCCTATTCTCCGTCTTACTCTTAATTCTTTCAGTAATAACTCTACCATACACTTTACCAGGTATACTCAGCAGACTTATCCCCCTATAATTTTTGCACTCTTTTGTCCCCTTTGCCTTTATACAAAGGAACTATGCATGCTCTCTGCCAATCCCTAGGTAGCTTACCCTCTTCCATACATTTATTAAATAATAGCACCAACCACTCCAAAACTATATCCCCACCTGCTTTTAACATTTCTATCTTTATCCCATCAATCCCAGCTGCCTTACCCCCTTTCATTTTACCTACTGCCTCACGAACTTTCCCCACACTCACAACTGGCTCTTCCTCACCCCTACAAGATGTTATTCCTCCTTGTCCTATACACGAAATCACAGCTTCCTATCTTCATCAACATTTAAAATTCCTCAAAATATTCCCTTCCATCTTCCCAATACCTCTAACTCTCCATTTATAACTCTCCTCTCCTATTTTTAACTGACAAATCCATTTGTTCTCTAGGCTTCCTTAACTTGTTAATCTCACTCCAAAACTTTTTCTTATTTTCAAACAAAATTTGTTGATAACATCTCACCCACTCTCTCATTTGCTCTCTTTTTACATTGCTTCACCACTCTCTTAACCTCTCTCTTTTTCTCTATATACTCTTCCCTCCTTGCATCACTTCTACTTTGTAAAAACTTCTCATATGCTAACTTTTTCCCCTTACTACTCTCTTTACATCATATATATATATATATATATATATATATATATATATATATATATATATATATATATATATATATATATATATATATATATAATATATATATATATATATATATAGGATGGGAACCTTGACATTGATACACAGCTTCTGTTCAATAAAATTAAATTACCCTTCCTTTTGTTGGATCTTGCCTGATATAATCCCCATCAACTAGCAGTGATAGATTTGTGGGTCAGCGGACCGGTAGTATCAGCGATCTGATTGACTAGTCTAGCACCGGATATACCTGGCTCTTGGCCGGGCTGCGGAAATAGAATCTCTCGAAACCCATGAAAAAATATAGCAGATGTTTATTGGCTCCCATTTTCCAGGAGCTGTTTGACACTCTAGCAGTTTCAGTAACTATAATGATAATAAGATTTTATTTCTTTATTATTTGGTTGGGAAATATTTAGCTATATTCAGAATTTCCGATAAATATTGACAGGTTGTAGGACTTGGCAAGTTAATATGAGTTGTTAAGACTTCCTTACCAGAGAAATACAAGGAAATGATGATGAAGATTGGAGGAAGGAGATGAAAGTCATCGTACCACCTGCATGGCGAACACCTCAAGCAATTTGACCAAGAAAGTGATATGGGAGGAGACGTCACTCGTGTATGCTGAAGCGCACACAAAACCGGATATCATCAGAAACGCTTGCTGGTCGAACAAACACAAGAACGGCCATTCAGGAACCTGAACAAGCAGTACTGTGTGTGTGGTGTGTGTGTGTGTGTGTGTGTGTGTGTGTGTGTGTGGTGTGTGTGTGGTGTGGTTGGCGTGTGTGTGTGTTGCGGTGTGTGTGTGTGTGTGTGTGCGTGTGTTGTGTGTGTGTGTGCGTGTGTTGTGCGTGGTGTGGTGGTGCGTGTGCGGTGTGCGCGCGCGCGCAACACTGTCCTCAGACGACCGACCATCTCACTAAACACGAAAGGCACCTTGAAAATAACAGATGCCGTATAATTCGATCCTTTTTTGACAATGTTTCGCCCTCACAGAGGTCTTTAGAAAAGTCAGTGGTACTCCTTTACGAAGTAGATAGTCACGGTATTCCCAGTTCTCCCAGCCAGTCTCCTTGCCATTGAAATCTATTACCAGAAGTTTAGCCTTCTTGTCCTCTCAGCCATTCTTTCCAGCATGAGAATAATTGTCTTGTTATTCTCATCTTAATTAATCCTCCAATTCCTGAGCGTGCGCAGTGAAGCATCTCGCTAAACACGAACAGCAGACAGAGACCTTCAGAATGGGGCCGAAGCTCAACATTATGGCAAAAGAAATGACCCACAACTCATGAAATCTTAACACGATTGCAAACAAATCATGGAACAGGTGGAGCTTGAACTCATAGCAAGCGAGTCTTAGAAATGATCCTCCTGGAGGATCAATCTCTCCTTGGGACTCCCATTTCCCGTGTTCCGCAGCATGTTCTTTCCCTTCACTGCTGTCGGCATTGAGACACTGGGTCCAGCTATGAGGAAAGACTGAACAAACTCGACCTTGCATAATCTGGAGGAACGTAAAAAAGCAGGTGGCATCACAGCGTACACAATACCATGGCGAATAAAGCAGGATATAACAGGTTGTAATAAAGTTGGTAGAATTACCGACAGAAATGCAACTAATCCCACAATAATATGTCGCATTAGTTGCACTGATGTCCTTCTACCTAACAAAATATGACAAGGAGAGATTGACACAAGGACAGGAAGGAACAGTAGAAAAATATGACATAATGAGACATTGGAAAACACAAACACAGTAAAGCAAACCTGAATTTTCGCAGCATATCTCACGCGTTTGTTTTTCTCGTGAGCCAGGAGACATAGCTGCCAGCTATGTCTCCTGGTTCCCTGAGGTAACAAGTGGGGGATGGGGAGTTAATACCCACAGGTATGGTATAAACCATGGCAATTGATACCGACAGTTGATTTGAAGAGTCATGTGAGCAAACATTAAGAAATGTTTATTAGAAAACCTCACAATGAAGCTTATATATACTGTTATTTTTGACCTTTGTAGGTTAGAAGTGGTCAAGGTTTCGGGACCGATACGTTTTCTAGTAAAGCCCTAGTGTTTGCCCACGCGTCTTTTGAAACCGACAAGCATGAGGAAACTATACGTTCTCGGTAACTAGGGCACTAAAGAGAAGTTTTGCCCTCCAGAAACTTTATCAATCTAAGTTTTGGATTGAGAAAGCCCCTGAGGGAGCGAAAAGTCTGTTGCTCGGCTATAAGCGCCTTTGTGTCTTGTTGACATTTTTGCCTTTCGAAGCATGTATGGGACAATTAGGCGTGTTTCCTTATATATTTTACAGTGTAAGGGCAATGAGAAAGTGATATAGTTGACTCCCTACTTAGGTCGCCACAAACTGCAAAGGAAACTTAAGTTCCCTCTGTAGATGGAGACAAAAAACTCGCTAATTCTAGAAGATTCCATTCTTGGTAATGAAAGGTAGTAGTAGTTACATATTGAAAAACACTGAGTCGTCAGCAAAGCTGAAAATAACCTAAAATACTATGTAGTTTATGCAAATATGCGAGACATAAACCGTCTCTAGTGTCACGAAGTAGTAATATGCACACGATTGCAAACCCACGGAACAGGTGAGATTTGAGCCCATGGCAAGCGAGTCTTAAAACTACAAAGTTATTAACGAAATAGTGTAGACAGTGCGTGAGGGGGGGGGGGCTGTCGGTAATAAATAGTCCCAAGATTAACTACTAGCAATATTCTTTTATGGAAAGGACCTCCAGCACTGCCAATAGTTCTCACCTAACCTGGGTCCCATCTGACGTAGTAGCATGCACATGCTGTTTGACTCCCACATCATAAGTCGCAGAATAAAAAAAATCGGAAAAAAAAAGAATTTCAAGCTTTTAATACTACGAAGACAACCTAGACACAGGCGTCACACCACAAAGATACGGGTTTATCACTTTCCATGGTAAAAATAACAATTGCAACGAAGATGGCAGGAAAGAAGTCACAATAAACCAATATTACTGACATAACATATGGAATGAGTGCTAAGGTGCAACAGTGTTGAAGACGGGGACATTAAAACACTTACATAACCCAGAATAATATGGCCGTTTCTGCCTCTGGTAAATGCTGCATTACTACATTATTGTTTTGTTTTGATACACTGGAAGACAAGTAAAATTCTGACATATACATTGGCCTTGCGAAAGCCAACAGACAGCGTGATCATGGAGTAATAACACATAAAATGGGATAAAAAGAATAACTGGAAAATAGGGCAGAAAGGTTAAATAAATAAAATGAACTCAGGGAGTAATAGTCAACAAATTCAGATACTTCTAGTGAAAAGCTGTATCAGTTAAGGCACAACACGCTCCCAAATTATCATTATCACATTAGACATTTGTCAACAAATAAATCATAACTGCAGAGCCTTTTGCAGGTAATGAGAGAATATCATCCATCGAGGACACTGTAAACTTAAAGCAGATAAAAACCAAGTTTTCCAGTGAGCAACAAATAAAAATGTGGAATACAAATTTCACTTTGCTAAGGAAAATTTCACGAAATAAAATCTGAAGAAATGAAGAGCATAGAAAGCATACGGGGCAATAGTAAAAAAAAAAAATTGATATTTCCCTCAAAGGAGGATATAATAGGATATTTTGGACCTTCTTGGGAAAATACATTTGGAAAGTGTAACTGACAGTAACGAAAAACTGATTTAACATGTTAAAGAAATGCCTGCAAGATCAGGTCGTCATTTTATAAACAATTCCATTAAGAAAAATCAATTATGAAGATCCATAGAGAACAAAAGATAATACTGCACTAAACTTTGAACATTTGGTGGATGTACAGAGAGATCGAATTTGAGATCAAAATAAAAACAGAATATTGAGGAGATATTTAAGAGGACTGCGCTGGAAAAGGCAAATTAAAGGCTAAATGGCCCAAGAATTGAAGGAAGGCTTTATGTAAATGTACAGAAATTCATACCAAACGTGAAACAAAGAATGACATATAGAAAGTCCACCATTCATCCAGAGGCCAGAGAGAGGCTCAAAGTAAGGATTAAGCATATATGGAAAATAATGCATAATATGAATTATAGCATCAGAAGCTAAAGCTAAGCAAGTTGACTAATGAAAATGTAAGAAATATACGAAGAGCGTAATAGAGGATTCAGAGTGAGGGGTCATGAGGAGGTGATGGACCTCCAGCAAGAATGTTGAAAATTGTATAAAATACCGACAACTTGATGAGTAAGACGCATGTGAGACAGTTGAATATCCTTATCGTAGAAACGTTTCGCCTACGTGATAGGTTTCTTCAGTCAAATATAGAGAATGGATTGAAGGCAGTGATGTAATCAGTCCACTAACCTTGTAGGAATAGTTTGAGGTTGTCAGTCCCTCATCCTGGAGAAGAATTCATCACCTCCACAGGAGTTGAGTTCAACGGATGAGGTAATAAAGCTACTGGGGAAAATGAACACAACGGTAACTACTGTGATTAACAACATATATCCAGAGTGGTTGTGAGAAGGGGCAGAAACACTTTTAAGAATATGGTGCTACGATTTTCAACAATCCGTTCCCCTCGAAGGAAGTTCCTTGATGCCTGCGAAGGGATCTTAATTCAAGGAGTTACAACCGATATTCCTGTAGATCGATCCTGATTGCCTCCTATTCCCCAAAGTTCTGTATGATCATATAACAGTCGTTATATACACGGGTAATGATAGATCACTAGTAAGGTGGAGTCTACATTCAAGAAAGGGGAAAGGTTGGAGGCATTGACTGGTTGGTTGGGTTTAAAGCTTATCGACTACACGTGTGTTATTACTGCTTCATGTAACCTTTACATCGCTAGGTAGGGATACTTTAATCCCTAAAATGGGGATTAAAGTAAACTTGTAGCATAAAAACATACTAAGATGTGCACTTTTTGGTGTATATAATCTTGGAAATTCAATTCAAGTTTATTCTATATAAGGGTTACAATGTGGGGTTTACAGGTTTTGGGTATTGTGTGGTTTACATGTTATAAAATACTAATTACAGAGGGGGCCACTAGGACACCTAGCATGGCTAGGCATTTCGAGCAGACTTAGATTAATTCTTAACATTAAATCCTTACAGATTATGGTATTAAGGCTAAGTGACTACATCATAATTTGTGAGTTTAGCAATGTGAATGCTTTTGTTTTGGCACAATACAAAGTGTCTATATTGGAGTATCATAGGCAAACTTATGACTAGTTAGGATTTATTATTTTAAGATTAAGATTAGTATTTCTGTGTTTGTAGTCAGTGGGTAAGTGAGTGTAATTGTGAACGGAGCCGATCTACACGCCACTGTTTATGACGCACTTAATATCAAAAGTTCTGGACACTTTAATCAGGAAGAGGGAGTTGAAACACTAAGAGAGGAGAAATCTTCCTCATAAAAAAAAAAAGAAATAGCCTGGTTTAAGGTATGTGAAGTCTGGAACTCAGTACTGTTTGCACGTGTCCACACTTGGCTCCTGGCCACGACTCTAATAGATGGGTTTTACAGATTCCTGGCCTCCAGGGCCCTATATATCCTCTCCTAATCTGAGTACATTGTTTACCTCCACCGCCTTCCTTGTAAAACCAATTTTCTGATGACCCAAATGGTGATTAATGCCAAGATATAGCATAAACTCTGGTAATTTATGCTGACAAGTGATTTTAAAAGGACACGTGACCGAACGCTAGGATATATTTATTAGAAAACCTAACTGATTTGGTCTATATATATGGCGTTATTCTTGAACTTTGTGTGTTAGAAACGAGCAAGATCTCCGGACCGAAATGTTTTCTAATAAATATGTCCTAGTGTTTGTTTACGTGTCTTTTTAAATAGGCATGTAAGAAAGACATGCGGTAGCTAAGACATTTGTTAGAGACGTTTCGCCCACAAAGGACTATCAGTCCAATAACTGGCTTGAGGCCTCCTGGGGAGCGAAACGTCTATTTAATAAATGTGCTAGGTGCCGCATGTGTGTGTGTGTCTTACATCTTGGTTCTCTCTTCTCACATATCGGTCCGTCTTTATCCACTCTAAGCCTCTGGATACATTTTTTATATCATGATCATATCTTCCCAGGTCCACCTCTTTTCTAAGCTTAATGGTTTTCCTTTTAATGTTCCTTCATAGTTTTTCCCTCGCTCTCACCACCAATCTCATTGAAAACCTTCAGATACTTTTTAGTTTATATGCCTGAACACAAGCAGATTTTGTGCTGATTCTATTGACCACAGGATTTATCTAATATACACTGTTATTATATACAGTGTATATTAGACCAATCCTGTGATAATAATACCCTTTAATAAACCTTTGTTCAGGTCTCTAAAACCGGTTCTTGGGAGAGCTGGTTTTACATATGTCACTGGTTATATTTTTTATGTGTACTGGCGAATCTTGTGCAATATTTTCAGATTTTTCTCTTTGTATGTTATCTCAGCCCCTTTTCTGCAGATTTTTTCAGTGCCTGCCCTCTTGGATAGTTAAAAAAAAAAAAAAAACAGGGGACAAAGATGGATAAAAAAATGCAAATTTCCATACCACAACAGTGACTCGAAACTATCTAGTCACCCACAGGTCAAGCCGACGCACCCCCAGTCTAATAATACCCACAGTGTGGTGCTGGCCCGGGCCCCCCCCAGCAAGCACCAAACCCACAGTGCGGTGCTGGCCCAGGCCCCCCCAGGCAAAACCAAACCCCACGTGCGGGTGCTGGCCCAGGCTCCCCCAGGATAGCACCAATACCCACAGGTGGTGCTGGCCCAGGCCCAGCCGCTGACCCAGACCCAGCCCCACCCCATGCTGACCCAAACCCCCCCCACCCCCACCCCCCAGTGCTGCCAAACCCCCCCCACCTTTACTGCCACCCAGACTCTCCAGGGACCTCCCCAAAACCACCAAAAAAACGTAAATATAAAACCATATTGCACAAGACCGGGGGCCCACAGTACAGATTTTGGGAAGGGAGTCCCTTTTTTCCTCTACTGGAAAATAGAGGAACCCAGGAGGGGGGGCCCTGGCTGGTACTGAGGATTAAGTGCACCCAGAACCTGCAGAAATTGACAACACACCTCCCAACAATAGTCAACCAAGGTGAATTTGTGCAAATAATGCTTGGGGCTCGTAAGCATGGAAAACGGGGGAAAAAAAAAGGGGAATGAAAATTTGCCCTCTCAAAAAATGTAGCGACCTCCTGTCTAAAGGAGTGGTCGTTCTTCTTCCGTACTTCTTTCACCCAAAAATGTGCCACCCTCGCCTCCAGAACATGTTCAACATCGAGTGCCTGCATACCACTAAAAGGGACCAGTGGCACAGACCCCACAAGAAAAAAACCCAAAGGGTAAATTTTTTAGTGCAGGAAACGAAAAAAGAAAATGGAAGGAAATAAAAAAAATATCCACCACCTTGACCCTTTTTGGGACGAGGGCGCCATGGCCACCCATGCCCTCCAGAATTACAATACTGTGCCAATAAAAAAACCCCCCCCAACAAACACAGTAAAACCTCGTTCATATTTGCAAATAACGGGGCCCTTAACCATCCACCAACAAAAAATACCTTTTTTCGGATTCAGTGGATCAAGCAATTTTTGCCCCTTCACAGAGACCACACAAAAAGACCCACTTTGACAGTAAAATATGGATAAGTGGTTACAACCTTTTTGTCGCCCCAGAAAAAACAGGCAAAAAGGGGGGGTTGGCCTTATGTCAAAAGCCCTTACTGACGGAGTTGTGAACACCAAAATGAGGTAGTTGAATTTTCATCAATAAAGACGAGAACCAAAACCTAGTCTTGGGGTTTATAAAAGCCCCAATGCAACCTCATTTAAAAGGAACAGCTACGAAAATGATTACTTTTGAAAACCTTTCCCAGCCCACCCCCAAAACATTTTACTGCTTGGGGGATTTAAACCCAAAAGGCATACAAAATGGAAGAATGTACAAAAAATTTATAGCTAAAAACAATCCCCGGGGGGTACGCAATAAAAGGTCACACACCAAGCACAAAGTCTCTGCGAAAAACACACCTTAAGCCAGCAGATAGGGGAGCCAACAGACTAGAAAACACATTTGACCTTATCCACAAAAAATGAGGACCTGATAAGAGACATAAGAATATAAAAAAACAACTAATTCCGATCAAATCTAATCGAAGTCCGACTACATGCTGGGGTTGAACACAGAATGCATGTCCCTGTAAGGTGTCTTCCAAATAAATTTCAACAACAAGAACATAAACTGGGACCGGGTAAACCATGTCCTAAACAAACTGTTGGGAAGATGTTTTAAATACATGGTCCAAACCTGCCTTGAAGGATCAACTTTTTGGAAACGAAGCATGTTTTAGGCATTTCCGCTAAGAAAGAAAAAGACAGGAGTAAACGGGAGAGAAAAAGACCCCCCCTCTACAAAGCAAGAGTCACGGGCTCCTCAGAGTGCTAGAATTCTGATCACGAAAGGAGGCGCTGACCGGGGGAAGGGGGAAACAAAAATCGAACTTAAAGCTAAAGACTTTACAGGAACCAGGGAGGCAGGGGGAAACTTAAAGTTTTATAAAAATTGAAAGAAATTCAAAATATTTCTTTCATATGCAAAAAAAAGGGCAAAAACCACATCTATATGGGGCCAAATTCAAACAGGATGGGACTTACCAGAGCAACAAGGAAATGAGTGAAATTTGATACCCCAGTACGACTGTGTTTGTAAAAACCACTAATGGGTCGAGGGTCGACGACCCCAAAAATTCTTTAGAATGAGCCCCAAAAACCCATAAATTATCCCGATTTTCCCACTTCCCTAACTCCGATAGATTTCGAAAAAGCCATTGACAAATGCCAAGCACTCAGCCCCGGGGAAGATCGTGGGAAACCCGCCATTAAGAACTGCAAGAAACCCCCCTTTGCGTGGCCCTAAGTAATATGGAGGGGGACTTGGACATGGTGAAATTCCCATCCCTTAAAACAACGGGTATGCCCCACCCATAAAGGGCAGCAAAACATTTGCTAAGAACTATAGCCAATACCTGACGTCCCCCATCATAAAAAAACTTTGAAAAAGTGCTAAGAAACAGGATTCAAATCACCCGGATTCCCAAAAAACTGCACAATCCAGGCAACTGGGTTCAGGGGAGGTCGCTCCGCCCCTTTAACTACTGGGTCACTTTACATGGCCTTGGATGCACTGGAAGAAAATCAAAAGCAGATGTAATATACACAGACTTTGCAAAAACATTTGACAAATGCATCATGGGAATAGCCCATAAAAAACGTGCTAAAGGAATAACTGGGGGAAATGGTAGATGGATCTTCAACTTTCCCAACAAATCGAACCAAAGAGTATGGTCAAAAGAGTTAAATCGGGGTGCCCTAGTGAAGGCTCTGTTCCACAAGGCAAGTACCGCCCCCATCTTATTCCTTATCCCTATCAAAAATAAAAAAGATAACCCACAGACCCATCACCTTTGGGATGATATAGATCTGCATGAGGCTGTCATCTCCCCGAGGGCGGGTTAACCCCCAAAAATAAAACAAACTTTTCCCTGGGGAAGGTAAACAATAATTTTCAATGAGGAAAATTCCAACTATCGTTTGGGAAAAGGAGGGGAATAATACTAGAAAAAAGTATACTACTGACTCCGGCCATCAAAGACGGAAAAAAAAGAAGGGACCTGGGGGTAGTAAGTTGAGGATTCATTTCAAGGGTCACAACAGTGCCACGATCGCACGTGCAAAGAAAAAGATAGGATGGATAAAAGAACTTTCAAAAAGAAGAGCCAAGCCCATGATGTCCTTTCAAATCACTTTTCTCTCTAGCGGAAACGCTGTAATTTAAAACCCCATTCAAAGCCCGGGGAAATCGCGACTAGAGAGTGTACAAGATCCTTTACTCACGTAAAGTTCTGCACACCTTAACTCGGGAAAGCTTGGGAAACACTTTACTTTACTCTTGGAACGCAGGAGGGGGAGATTAAACATAATTCACTTTGGGAAAACTTGGAAGGAATGGTCCCAAATCACACACAGAAATCACCCCTACGAAAGTAAAAAATGGCAGGGGATGCAAAATGCCGCCCCAAAAAAAAGAGGGGGGCCTTGGGACACAAGAGGGAAAAACCATAAGTGTCCGGGCCAAAACTGTTCAACAGCCTCCATCAAGATTAGGGGGAAATTTCCAAAAAACCCCTGGCGCCTTCAAGAAGAGCTGGGCAGATACCTAAAGTCAGTTCCGGATCAGCCCGGGGGGGGTCGTACGTTGACTGCGTGCGGCCAGCAGTAAAGCCCAGTTTATCAGGGCCCGATCCATCGGGGGGGCCGGCATGGACCGGGCCCCGGGGGGTTGATCCCGGAATAACCTCAGGTAACCTCCCGGACCCAACCCCTCCTCCTCTCTCTTCTTTTCTCTCCCCCCCCTCTCTTCTTCTCTCTCTCTCTCTCTCCCCCTCTCTCTCTCTCTCCTCTCTCTCTCTCTCTCTCTCCTCCCTTCTTCCTCCTTTTCTCCTCTCTCTCTTTCTTCTTCTCCTCTCCTTTCTCCTTCTCTCTCCTCTCCTCCTCTCTCCTTTTCTCTCTCCCCCTCTCCCCTCTCTTCCTCCCTTTCTCCCTCCCCTCCTTTTCTCTCTCCCCTCCCTTCTCCTCTCTCCCTCCTTCCCCTCCCTCCCCCTCCCTTTTTTTTCCCCCCTCCTTTTTCTCTCCTCCCTCTCCCCCTCCCCTCTCCTCCCTCCCCCCTTTCTCCCCTCTCCCCTCCCTCCTTCCCCCCTCCTCTCCCCCCCCCTCCCCTCAACCCTCCCTTTTTTTTTCCCCTTTTTTTTTCCCTTCCCCCCCCTTTTTTTTTTTCCAAATCCCCCCCTAACCCCCCCTCCCCCCCCCCAGTCTTTTAAAAAAAGGAAAAATTTTTTTTTCCTCCGTTGTTTTTTTTTTGGGGGTGTTGGTTTAAGAAAAAATTTTTAAATTTGGGGGGTTTTTCTTTAAATCCGAAAAAGTTTAAACCCCAAATTTTTTTTTAAGTTTTCCCCCCGGGGGGGTTTTGATAAAACATACATGGGGTAGGTCCCCAGTGAAATTTCCTTAACCTTTATAAAAACCCCCCTTAAAAAGGGCAATTTTATTTTTCTTTTTTTTGGGGCCCCCCTTTTTTTTTTTTACAGTATTTAACAATTATCTTCCCACTTTCCCAATAAAAAACCTTTTTTGGGGTTTAAATTTTCCCATTTAAGGGTAGGGGGAAAAATTTTAATTTTTTTTGCGGGGAAAAAA
>NC_069465.1:17750653-17771378 GCF_026875155.1 Cherax quadricarinatus
TATTAATATAATATATAAATTCGTGCTGATGGTAAAACTTGCTATTTGCTTAAATAGCAAACGCTCTTCTTGCCGAATAAGGCAAGTGAAAATTTGTGTATGCAATAATTTAACAAAAAATCATTCTGAACCTAACGAAAAAAATATATTTCATTGTGTTTGTTTATTATTAAATTATTATATAAAATATATTGGATTAGACTAAATTAAATTGCGCTTGTTATAATAAGGTTAGGTAAGTTTCTAAGGTTCTTCTGTTACAAAATTATTAATTTTTACATTAACATAAGTGAGAAAAAAGTCTTTAAACATACAAGAGAAAATTTTAGAAACGACTTAATTTTAAACGAGTTCTTGCTAATTGGCCAGTTTTACCTATCGGCACGACACACACACACAGCATAATATGAATTATGCTAAGGTCATAACAGCCTGCCAAGAAGGGCCAAGGAGTGAAAGGGAAGAACGCTGGGTGCAGATGGAAGAGGGTGATAGGTTGAATGCTGAGGCACAACCATGCTATCAAGAGCCATGAAAAAATCAAGGGAGAAAAATGACCACATACAGGCAGGATCCAGAGTCACAGAGGGTGAGGCAATGGGAGGAGGAAAGGGCAAAATCAGTGTTTATCCATGGGCTTCAGGAGAGAGAGGAAAGGACACACACTGAAAGGCGGCAGGAAAAAAGAAACTAGATTGAGAAAATTATCACGGAAATAGGTGAAGAGATGGACGAGATTGTAAATTTTCAGAGAATAGGGGGTACTCGAAGGGGAGAAACCGACCAATCAAGCTGATTCTCAAGACGGAAACAGTGCGAACAGGACCCTCCAAGAGAAACCACAGTTGAAATACTTGGAAAGAGTACAAGAGGGTGTTCCTAGACAGAGACAGAACACAAACAGAACGACAGCAGCTGAGGGAGAGGACAAAAAAGCGAAAGGAGCTAGGAAAGGAGACAAGGATGGAACCAGCAGAGGTCAGTCAGAGCAGAACAGAGCAGCAAGGGCAAGCGCACACACAACTATTCTCAGAACCCCACAACCTATCACACCATCCCAACACACTACAATTCATACCCACAGCTTCCACCCAGCACCGAGCTATAGAATCCCACAGTATGCTACCAGGTCTCCCACCCTCACAGGCCCCCCAAACCACAGTGTTGGAAAGGAAACTGAAGGTATGGTACACAAACGCTGATGGAATAACAAGTGGGAGGAGTGGCACGAAAGAGTCAGAGGCATCACCGGACATCATAGCTCTCACAGAAACCAAGCTTACAGGTATGATAACAGATGCCATCTTTCCAACAGGATACCAGATCCTGAGGAAAGACAGAGGGAACAGGGGGGTGGAGGAGTGGCATTGCTGATCAAAAATCGATGGAATTTTGATGAGCTGGAGAGAGGAGACAGCGGAGAAGAAAGTGATTTATAGCGGGAAACGCTTCACTCTGGAGGTCCCAAGGTGGTAATAGCAGTGATGCATAACCCACCACAGAACAGCAGGAGGCCAAGGCAAGAGTACGATAAGGGCAATAGAGCGATGGTTGACAAACTGGCTGCAGTGGCCAGAAGAGCTCATGCATGCAGGGCAAAGCTCCTGATCATGGGTGACTTTAACCACAAGGAGATCGATTGGGAGAACTTGGAGCCGCATGGGGGCCAAGATACATGGAGGGCTAAGATGATGGAGGTGGTACTGGAAGACTTCATGTATCAACACGTAAGGGACACTACAAGAGAGAGGAGAGGATGAACCAGCAGGCTGGACTTCGTATTCACCTTGAGTAGTGCAGATGTCGAGGACATCACTTATGAAAGACCCCTTGGGGCCAGCGATCATGTGGTTTTAAGCTTCAAATACACAGAGCTACAAGTGGAGGGAGAGAAGCAGAAGGCCAGGACAAATGAAGCCAAGCTAAAGAAAGGGACTACACGGGAATGAGGAACTTCCTGAACAGGGTTCAGTGGGACAGAGAACTGGCAGGGAAGCCAGTTAATGAGATGATGGAATATGTAGCAACAATATGGTCGGAGATGTGCAGATGCAGTTTAATATTGACAAATGCAAAGTTCTAAATGTTGGACAGGTAAATAACCATTGCACATATAAACTAAATAATGTAGATCTTAATACTACTGATTGCGAAAAGGATTTAGGAGTTCTGGTTAGCAGTAATTTAAAACCAAGAACAACAGTGCATTAGTGTTCACAATAAAGCTAACAGAATTCTTGGCTTCATATCTAGAAGTATAAATAATAGAAGCCTCAGGTTGTTCTTCAACTCTATATATCCTTGGTTAGGCCATTTTAGACTATGCTGCTCAGTTCTGGTCCACGTATTACAGAATGGATATAAATGCTCTGGGAAACGTACAGAGGAGGATGACAAGATGATCCCATGTATCAGAAATCTTCCCTATGAGGATAGACTGAGGGCCCTGAATCTGCACTCTCTTGAAAGGCGTAGAATTAGGGGGGGATATGATCGAGGTGTATAATGGAAAACAGGAATAAATAAAGGGATGTAAATAGTGTGCTGAAAATTTCCAGCCAAGACAGGACTCGCAGCAATGGTTTCAAGTTGGAAAAATTCAGATTCAGAAAGGATATAGGAAAGCACTGGTTTGGTAATAGAGTTGTGGATGAGTGGAACAAACTCCCGAGTACAGTTATTCAGGCTAAAACGTTGTGTAGTTTTAAAAATAGATTAGATAAATACATGAGTGGGTGTGGGTGGGTGTGAGTTGGACCTGACTAGCTTGTGCTGCTGGGTCTGGTGCAGTGCTCCATCCTTGAGTGGAGATGATCAGACTGGGTGGGTCATTGGGCTAATCCGGGGGGGGGGTCATTGGTCTAATCCGGGGGGGGGGCATGGACTTGCTCCGCATGGGTCAGTAGGCCTGTTGCAGTGTTCCTTCTTTCTTATGTTCTTATGTTCTAATATGCAAGGAGGCTGAGGAGAGGTTTGTACCCAAGGGTAACAGGAATAATGAAAAAGCCAGGATGAGCCCATGGTTCACCCAAAGGTTCAGGGAGGCAAAAACCAAGTGTGCTTGGGAATGGAAGACATATAGTTGGCAAAGGACCCAGGAGAATAAGGAGAGCAGTCGTAGAGCCAGAAACGAATATGCACAGATAAGAAGGGAGGCCCAAAGACAATATGAAAACGACATAGCAGCGAAAGCCAAATCTGACCCGAAACTGTTATACAGCCACATCAGTAGAAAAACAACAGTCAAGGACCAGGTAATCAGGCTAAGGAAGGAAGGAGGAGAGACAACAAGAAATGACCGTGAAGTATGTGAGGAACTCAACAAGAGATTCAAAGAAGTGTTCACAGAGGAGACAGAAGGGGCTCCAGAAAGACGGAGAGGTGGGGCACACCACCAAGTGCTGAACACAGTGCACACAAACGAGGAAGAAGTGAAGAGGCTTCTGAGTGAGCTAGATACCTCAAAGGCAATGGGGCCAGAAAACATCTCCCCATGGGTCCTGAGAGAGGGAGCAGAGGTGCTATGTGTACCCCTAACAACAATATTCAATACATCTATCGAAACAGGGAGATTGCCTGAGGCATGGAAGACAGCAGATGTAGTCCCAATCTTTAAAAAAGGAGACAGACGTGAAGCACTAAACTACAGGCCAGTGTCACTGACATGTATAGTATGCAAAATCATGGAGAAGATTATCAGGAGAAGAGAGGTGGAACACCTAGAAAGGAACGATCTCATCAACAGCAGCCAACATGGTTTCAGGGACGGGAAATCCTGTGTCACAAACCTACTGGAGTTCTATGACATGGTGACAGCAGTAAGACAAGAGAGAGAGGGGTGAGTGGATTGCATATTCTTGGACTGCAAGAAGGCCTTTGACACAGTTCCACACAAGAGACTGGTGCAAAAACTGGAGGACCAAGCAGGGATAACGGGGAAGGCACTACAATGGATCAGGGAATATTTGTCAGGAAGACAGCGACTCATGGTACGTGGCGAGGTGTCAGAGTGGGCACCTGTGACCAGCGGGGTCCCACAGGGGTCAGTCCTAGGACCAGTGCTGTTTCTGGTATTTGTGAACGACATGACGGAAGGAATAGACTCTCAGGTGTCCCTGTTTGCAGATGACGATCGAAGACCAGGCAGAACTACAAAGGGATCTGGACAGGCTGCAGACCTGGTCCAGCAATTGGCTCCTGGAGTTCAAATCCCACCAAGTGCAAGTCATGAGATTGGTGGAAGGCAAGAAGACGCAGACAGAGTACAGTCTAGGGGCCAGGACTACAAAACCTCACTCAAGAAAAAGATCTTGGAGTAGAGTATAACACCAGGCACGTCTCCTGAAGAGCATATCAACCAAATAACGGCTGCAGCATATGGGCGCCTGGCAAAACCTCAGAACAGCAATCCGACATCTTAAGGAAATCGTTCAACCCTGTGCACCGTTACGTAGGCCACAATTGAGTAATGCGGCACCTTTGTACCAACCTAGCCAAGCACGAAGAAACTAAGAGAAAGTGCAAAGGTTGCAACAAGTACTAGTCCATAGCTTAAGAGGTATGTCCTACTAGGAGAGGTTAAGGGAAATCAACCTGCGACACTGGGGACAGGAGAGATAGGGGGACATGATAACGACATACAAAATACTGAGAGGAATTGACAAGTGGTCAAAGACAGGATGTTCCAGAGATTGGACACAGTAACAAGGGGACACAGTTGGAAGTGAAGACACAGATGAATCACAGAATGTTAGGGAAATATTTCTTCAGCCACAGACAAATCAGGAAGTGGAATAGTTTGGGAAGCGATGTAGTGGAGGCAGGATCCATACATACTTTAAGCAGAGGTATGATAAAGCTCACGGTTCAGGGAGAGTGACCTAGTAGCGATCAGTGAAGAGGCGGGGCCAGAGCTCGGACTCGGCCCCTGCAACCCTCAACTAGGCGAGCACACACACACCACACACACACACACACACACACACCAAAACCCCACACCACACTCACACACACACCACACACAAAACACACACAAAACACACACATACATACACACACACCCCACACACACAAAAAACACACACAACACACTATATATATAATTTTAATATATATATTATATATATATATATATTATATATATAATATAATATATATATATATATAATATATAATATGCCAAAACAACCACTCTGAAAGAATAGAAATTCCAAGCGCTTCGTGACTACTATTATTATCAAGGAACTATGAAAGTAAAGCATCCAAGGAGCTATATAAGGGGTCTGGCCAACACTCTCACTAAAAAAAAGATCCCACAACCGGTTTAAACACCGTGACGCACCCGCAGTCCAAGTGGACAGGTCCTTGCACAACTCACCAACAAACTATTCTACCCAGAAAATTTAAAAATTATTATTTGTCCAGTGTATTATTAAATTCTTCCCAAATTCTATTAATTATAAATGGATCTAATTTATATAAACCAAAGGAAATATTCATATTATTGTCAAACTGCTTTTTATGAAACAAGATTCAATTATATTCCTGTCGACCACGGACTTGCTTGATACTACTTTCTCAACTTTTTGAAAATCAATTGGATGGTTCAAATCTCTTACATGAATAAATAGAGCATTGGAATCTTGCCCATTCTAATGCTATATTTTGTTGTTTTAATCTTAGTTCGAGATTTTTACCAGTTTGACCGTAATAAATTTTATCGCAAATTTTACAAGGAATCTTATAGAACACATCAGCATTTTGGGGAGAATTCTTCATCAAAAGTTTTTTTTACTGTATCAAGATTTTTGAATACAACTTTAATATTAAAAGTCTTAAGAAGAGAAGGCATATCAACCAAGTTTTCATGGTAAGGGAGAACCAACATATTTTTAGTTGAATAAGGCTGGTTGTCCCTTTTTGGATTGTAAAAAGTATTTCTAGCAACTTTAAAAGATTTATCAATTACATTTCTTGGGTATTTTAAATCATTACCTATTTCATAAATTTTGGATATTTCCTTATCTATGAACTCAGGACTACAAATTCGTAAAGCTCTCAAAAACATTGATGAGAAAACAGACAGTTTGACTCTATCGTGATGCGAGGAATAATAGTGGACATAGGAACAGTTATTTGTAGGTTTTCTGTAAATTTTAAATTTGAATTCATTATTACCCTTAATAATTAAAACATCTAGAAAAGGCAATGAGTTATTTCTTCAAACTCAACAGTAAAGTTTATATAATGGGCTAAGCTATTTAATTTTCCAAGGAAATGGTGTATATCTACATTTTTGGGCATAAGACACAAAATATCATCAACATATCTGAACCATTTAGCTCTATTAGGGAGGATTGTGTTAAGCAACCTTGTTTCAAAAAATTCCATGTATAGGTTACTACGAACAGGTGAAAGAGGATTTCCCATTGCCATACCAAACTTCTGAGTGTTAAAACATTAATCATAAATACAAATTTTGCAGACTGATACACTCTTGAAGTCATTCTGTTTCGCTCCATTCTCTCTACATGTCCGAACCACCTCAACAACCTTTCCTCAGCTCTCTGGACAACAGTTTTGGTAATCCCGCACCTCCTCCTAACTTCCAAACTACGAATTCTCTGCATTATATTCACACCACACATTGCCCTCAGACATGACATCTCCACTGCCTCCAGCCTCCTCCTCGCTCAACATTCATCACCCATGCTTCACACCCATATAAGAGCGTTGGTAAAAACTATACTCTCATATATTTCCCTCTTTGCCTCCAAGGACAAAGTTCTTTGTCTCCACAGACTCCTAAGTGCACCACTCACCCTTTTCCCCTCATCAATTCTAAAGATTCACCTCATCTTTCATAGACCCATCCGCTGACACTCCACTCCCAAAAATCTGAATAAATTCACCCCCTCCATACTTCTCCTTCCAACCTGATATCCAAATCTTTCATCTCCGAATCTTTTGTTATCCTCATAACCTTATCTTTCCTGTATTACTTTTAAATTTTCTTTCCCTTTTTCATACCCTACCCAAAATTTAATCCACCAACCTCTGCAACTTCTCTTCAGAATCTCCCAAGAGCACAGTGTCATCAGCAAAGAGCAACTGTGACAACTCCCACTTTGTGTTGATTCTTTATCTTTTAACTCCACGCCTCTTGCCAAGACCCTCGCATTTACTTCTCTTACAACCCCATCTATAAGTATATTAACAACCACGGTGACATCACACATCCTTGTCTAAGGCCTACTTTTACTGGGAAATAATCTCCCTCTTTCCTACATACTCTAACTTGAGACTCACTATCCTCGTAAAAATTCTTCACTGCTTTCAGCAACCTACACCATACACCTGCAACATCTGCCACATTGCCCCCCTATCCACCCTGTCATACGCCTTTTCCAAATCCATAAATGCCACAAAAACCTCTTTAGCCTTATCTAAATACTGTTCACTTACATGTTTCACTGTAAACACCTGGTCCACATACCCCCTACCTTTCCTAAAGCCTCCTTGTTCATCTGCTATCCTATTCTCCGTCTTACTCTTAATTCTTTCAGTAATAACTCTACCATACACTTTACCAGGTATACTCAGCAGACTTATCCCCCTATAATTTTTTGCACTCTTTTGTCCCCTTTGCCTTTATACAAAGGAACTAGGGCATGCTCTCTGCCAATCCCTAGGTAGCTTACCCTCTTCCATACATTTATAAATAATAGCACCAACCACTCCAAAACTATATCCCCACCTGCTTTTAACATTTCTATCTTTATCCCATCAATCCCAGCTGCCTTACCCCCTTTCATTTTACCTACTGCTCACGAACTTTCCCCACACTCCACAACTGGCTCTTCTCACCCCTACAAGATGTTATTCCTCCTTGTCCTATACACGAAATCACAGCTTCCCTATCTTCATCAACATTTAATAATTCCTCAAATATTCCTTCCATCTTCCCAATACCTCTAACTCTCCATTTAATAACTCTCCTCTCCTATTTTTAACTGACAAATCCATTTGTTCTCTAGGCTTCCTTAACTTGTTAATCTCACTCCAAAACTTTTTCTTATTTTCAACAAAATTTGTTGATAACATCTCACCCACTCTCTCATTTGCTCTCTTTTTACATTGCTTCACACTCTCTAACCTCCTCTTTTTCTCTATATACTCTTCCCTCCTTGCATCACTTCTACTTTGTAAAAACTTCTCATATGCTAACTTTTTCTCCCTTACTACCTCTCTTTACATTCATATATATATATATATATATATATATATATATATATATATATATATATATATATATATATATATATATATATATATATATATTATATATATATATATATATAGGATGGGAACCTTGACATGATACACAGCTTCTTGTTCAATAAAATTAAATTACCCTTCCTTTTGTTGGATCTTGCCTGATATAATCCCCATCAACTAGGCAGTGATAGATTTGTGGGTCAGCGGACCGGTAGTATCAGCGATCTGATTGACTAGTCTAGCACCGGATATACCTGGCTCTTGGCCGGGCTGCGGAAATAGAATCTCTCGAAACCCATGAAAAATATAGCAGATGTTTATTGGCTCCCATTTTCCAGGAGCTGTTTGACACTCTAGCAGTTTCAGTAACTATAATGATAATAAAGATTTTTATTTCTTTTATTATTTGGTTGGGAAATATTTAGCTATATTCAGAATTTCCGATAAATATTGACAGGTTGTAGGACTTGGCAAGTTAATATGAGTTGTTAAGACTTCCTTACCAGAGAAATACAAGGAAATGATGATGAAGATTGGAGGAAGGAGATGAAAGTCATCGTACCACCTGCATGGCGAACACCTCAAGCAATTTGACCAAGAAAGTGATATGGGAGGAGACGTCACTCGTGTATGCTGAAGCGCACACAAAACCGGATATCATCAGAAACGCTTGCTGGTCGAACAAACACAAGAACGGCCATTCAGGAACCTGAACAAGCAGTACTGTGTGTGTGTGTGTGTGTGTGTGTGTGTGTGTGTGTGTGTGTGTGTGTGTGTGTGTGTGTGTGTGTGTGTGTGTGTGTGTGTGCGTGTGTGTGTGTGTGTTGCGTGTGTGTGTGTGTGTGTGTGTGTGCGTGTGTGTGTGTGTGTGTGTGCGTGTGTGTGTGCGTGTGTGTGTGTGTGTGTGCGTGTGCGTGTGTGCGCGCGCGCGCAACACTGTCCTCAGACGACCGACCATCTCACTAAACACGAAAGGCACCTTGAAAATAACAGATGCCGTATAATTCGATCCTTTTTTGACAATGTTTCGCCCTCACAGAGGTCTTTAGAAAAGTCAGTGGTACTCCTTTACGAAGTAGATAGTCACGGTATTCCCAGTTCTCCCAGCCAGTCTCCTTGCCATTGAAATCTATTACCAGAAGTTTAGCCTTTGTCTCTCAAGCCATTCTTTCCAGCATGAGAATAATTGTCTTGTTATTCTCATCTTAATTAATCCTCCAATTCCTGAGCGTGCGCAGTGAAGCATCTCGCTAAACACGAACAGCAGACAGAGACCTTCGAATGGGGCCGAAGCTCAACATTATGGCAAAGAAATGACCCACAACTCATGAAATCTTAACACGATTGCAAACAAATCATGGAACAGGTGGAGCTTGAACTCATAGCAAGCGAGTCTTAGAAATGATCCTCCTGGAGGATCAATCTCTCCTTGGGACTCCCATTTCCCGTGTTCCGCAGCATGTTCTTTCCCTTCACTGCTGTCGGCATTGAGACACTGGGTCCAGCTATGAGGAAAGACTGAACAAACTCAGCCTTGCATAATCTGGAGGAACGTAAAAAAGCAGGTGGCATCACAGCGTACACATATCCATGGCGAATAAGCAGGATATAACAGGTTGTAATAAAAGTTGGTAGAATTACCGACAGAAATGCAACTAATCCCACAATAATATGTCGCATTAGTTGCACTGATGTCCTTCTACCTAACAAAATATGACAAGGAGAGATTGACACAAGGACAGGAAGGAACAGTAGAAAAATATGAATAATGAGACATTGGAAAACACAAACACAGTAAAGCAAACCTGAATTTTCGCAGCATATCTCACGCGTTTTTTTTCTCGTGAGCCGGAGACATAGCTGCCAGCTATGTCTCCTGGTTCCCTGAGGAACAAGTGGGTGGATGGGGAGTGTAATACCCACAGGTATGGTATAAACCATGGCATTGATACGACAGTTGATTTAAGAGTCATGTGAGCAAACATTAAGAAATGTTTATTAGAAAACCTCACAATGAAGCTTATATATACTGTTATTTTGACCTTTGTAGGTTAGAAGTGGTCAAGGTTTCGGACCGATACGTTTCTAGTAAAGCCCTAGTGTTATGCCCACGCGTCTTTTGAAACCGACAAGCATGAGGAAATATACGTTTCTCGGTAACAGGGCTCTAAAGAGAAGTTTTGCCCTCCAGAAACTTATCAATCTAGTTTGGATTGAGAAAGCCCCTGAGGGAGCGAAAAGTCTGTTGCTCGGCTATAAGCGCCTTTGTGTCTTGTGACATTTTTGCCTTTCAAGCATGTATGGGACATAGGGGTGTTTCCTTATATTTTACAGTGTAAGGGCAATGAGAAAGTGATATAGTTGACTCCCTACTTAGTCGCCACAAACTGCAAGGAAATTTTAAGTTCCCTCTGTAGATGGAGACAAAGAAACTCGCTAATTCTAGAAGATTCCATTCTTGGTAATGAAGGTAGTGTAGTTACATATTGAAAAACACTGGAGTCGTCAGCAAAGCTGAAAATAACCTAAAATACTATGTAGTTTATGAAAATATGCGAGACATAAACCGTCTCTAGTGTCACGAAGTAGTAATCCACGAATTGCAAACCCACGGACAGGTGAGATTTGAGCCCATGGCAGGAGTCTTAAACTCCATGGTTAAGTCCCATCGTTCCTGGTTTGTCTTTATATTTGATCCAAGTTCTCTGGGATGAGAACTTTGCTGATAACTACAAAGTTATTACGAAATAGTGTAGACATGCGTGGGGTGGGGGGGGCTGTCGGTAATAAATAGTCCCAAGATTAACTACTAGCATATTCTTTTGGAAAGGACCTCCAGCACTGCCAATAGTTCTCACCTAACCTGGTCCATCTGACGTAGTAGCATGCACATGCTTTTGACTCCACATCATAAGTGCAGAATAAAAAATCGAAAAAAAAAAAAGAATTTCAAGCTTTTAATACTACAAGACAACCTAGACACCAGGCGTCACACCACAAAGATACGGGTTTCACTTTCCATGGTAAAAAATAACATTCCCAACGAAGATGGCAGGAAAGATAGTCACAATAAACCAATATTACTGACATAACATATGGAATGAGTGCTAAGGTGCAACAGTGTTGAAGACGGGGACATTAAAACACTTACATAACCCAGAATAATATGGCCGTTTCTGCCTCTGGTAAATGCTGCATTACTACATTATTGTTTTGTTTTGATACACTGGAAGACAAGTAAAATTCTGACATACATTGGCCTTGCGAAAGCCAACAGTCAGCGTGATCATGGAGTAATAGCACATAAAATGGGATAAAAAGAATAACTGGAAAATAGGGCAGAAAGGTTAAATAAATAAAATGAACTCAGGGAGTAATAGTCAACAAATTCAGATACTTCTAGTGAAAAGCTGTATCAGTTAAGGCACAACACGCACCCAAATTATCATTATCACATTAGACATTTGTCAACAAATAAATCATAACTGCAGAGCCTTTTGCAGGTAATGAGAGAATATCATCCATCGAGGACACTGTAAACTTAAAGCAGATAAAAACCAAGTTTTCCAGTGAGCAACAAATAAAAATGTGGAATACAAATTTCACTTTGCTAAGGAAAATTTCACGAAATAAAATCTGAAGAAATGAAGAGCATAGGAAGCATACGAGGCAATAGTAAAAAAAAAAAATTGATATTTCCCTCAAAGGAGGATATAATAGGATATTTTGGACCTTCTTGGGAAAATACATTTGGAAAGTGTAACTGACAGTAACGAAAAACTGATTTAACATGTTAAAGAAATGCCTGCAAGATCAGGTCGTCATTTTATAAACAATTCCATTAAGAAAAATCAATTATGAAGATCCATAGAGAACAAAAGATAATACTGCACTAAACTTGAACATTTGGTGGATGTACGGGAGAGATCGAATTTGAGATCAAAAATAAAAACAGATATTGAGGAGATATTTAAGAGGACTGCGCTGGAAAAGGCAAATTAAAGGCTAAATGGCCCAAGAATTGAAGGAAGGCTTTATGTAAATGTACAGAAATTCATCCCAAACGTGAAACAAAGAATGACATATAGAAAGTCCACCATTCATCCAGAGGCCAGAGAGAGGCTCAAAGTAAGGATTAAGCATATATGGAAAATAATGCATAATATGAATTATAGCATCAGAAGCTAAAGCTAAGCAAGTTGACTAATGAAAATGTAAGAAATATACGAAGAGCGTAATAGAGGATTCAGAGTGAGGGGTCATGAGGAGGTGATGGACCTCCAGCAAGAATGTTGAAAATTGTATAAAATACCGACAACTTGATGAGTAAGACGCATGTGAGACAGTTGAATATCCTTATCGTAGAAACGTTTCGCCTACGTGATAGGCTTTTTTCATCAAATATAGAGAATGGATTGAAGGCAGTGATTTTAATCAGTTCCACTAACCTTGTAGGAATAGTTTGAGGTTGTCAGTCCCCCATCCTGGAAAGAATTCATCACCTCCACAGGGGTTGAGTTCAACGGATAGGTAATAAAGCTACTGGGGAAAATTTAACACAACGGTAACTACTGTGATTAACAACATATATCCAGAGTGGTTGTGAGAAGGGGCAGAAACACTTTTAAGAATATGGTGCTACGATTTTCAACAATCCGTTCCCCTCGAAGGAAGTTCCTTGATGCCTGCGAAGGGATCTTAATTCAAGGAGTTACAACCGATATTCCTGTAGATCGATCCTGATTGCCTCCTATTCCCCAAAGTTCTGTATGATCATATAATAACAGTCGTTATATACACGGGTAATGATAGATCACTAGTAAGGTGGAGTCTACATTCAAGAAAGGGGAAAGGTTGGAGGCATTGACTGGTTGGTTGGGTTTAAAGCTTATCGACTACACGTGTGTTATTACTGCTTCATGTAACCTTTACATCGCTAGGTAGGGATACTTTAATCCCTAAAATGGGGATTAAAGTAAAACTTGTGCATAAAAACATACTAAGATGTGCACTTTTTGGTGTATATAATCTTGGAAATTCAATTCAATTCAAGTTTATTCTATATAAGGGTTACAATGTGGGGTTTACAGGTTTTGGGTATTGTGTGGTTTACATGTTATAAAATACTAATTACAGAGGGGGCCACTAGGACACCTAGCATGGCTAGGCATTTCGAGCAGACTTAGATTAATTCTTAACATTAAATCCTTACAGATTATGGTATTAAGGCTAAGTGACTACATCATAAATTTTTGAGTTTAGCAATGTGAATGCTTTTTGTTTTGGCACAATACAAAGTGTCTATATTGGAGTATCATAGGCAACTTATGACTAGTTAGGATTTATTATTTTAAGATTAAGATTAGTATTTCTGTGTTTGTAGTCAGTGGGTAAGTGAGTGTAATTGTGAACGGAGCGATCTACACGCCACTGTTTATGACGCACTTAATATCAAAAGTTCTGGACACTTTAATCAGGAAGAGGGAGTTGAAACACTAAGAGAGGAGAAATCTTCCTCATAAAAAAAAAAAGAAATAGCCTGGTTTAAGGTATGTGAAGTCTGGAACTCAGTACTGTTTGCACGTGTCCACACTTGGCTCCTGTGCCACGACTCTAATAGATGGGTTTTACAGATTCCTGGCCTCCAGGGCCCTATATATCCTCTCCTAATCTGAGTACATTGTTTACCTCCACCGCCTTCCTTGTAAAACCAATTTTCTGATGACCCAAATGGTGATTAATGCCAAGATATAGCATAAACTCTGGTAATTTATGCTGACAAGTGATTTTAAAAGGACACGTGACCGAACGCTAGGATATATTTATTAGAAAACCTAACTGATTTGGTCTATATATATGGCGTTATTCTTGAAACTTTGTGTGTTAGAAACGAGCAAGATCTCCGGACCGAAATGTTTTCTAATAAATATGTCCTAGTGTTTGTTTACGTGTCTTTTTAAATAGGCATGTAAGAAAGACATGCGGTAGCTAAGACATTTGTTAGAGACGTTTCGCCCACAAAGGACTATCAGTCCAATAACTGGCTTGAGGCCTCCTGGGAGCGAAACGTCTATTTAATAAATGTGCTAGGTGCCGCATGTGTGTGTGTGTGTCTTACATCTTGGTTCTCTCTTCTCACATATCGGTCCGTCTTTATCCACTCTAAGCCTCTGGATACATTTTTTATATCATGATCAATCTTCCCAGGTCCACCTCTTTTCTAAGCTTAATGGTTTTCCTTTTAATGTTCCTTCATAGTTTTTCCCTCGCTCTCACCCCCAATCTCATTGAAAACCTTCAGATACTTTTTAGTTTATATGCCTGAACACAAGCAGATTTTGTGCTGATTCTATTGACCACAGGATTTATCTAATATACACTGTATTATATACAGTGTATATTAGACCAATCCTGTGGTAATAATACCCTTTAATAAACCTTTGTTCAGGTCTCTAAAACCGGTTCTTGGGAGAGCTGGTTTTACATATGTCACTGGTTATATTATTTATGTGTACTGGCGATATGCTTGGTGCAATACTTTCAGATTTTTCCTTTGTATGTTATCTGCAGCGTCTTTCTCGCAGATTGTATTCAGTGCCTGACCTTTTGGATAGTCTACCAAAAATATATAAAACATGGGAGCAAGAGATAGTGTATCAAAAAAAGCAGAATATCCAACCACAACAGATGACTCGAAACTATCTAGTCACCCACATGGTGCTAAGCCAGACCATCCCCCAGTCATAGCACTAATACCCACAAGTGCTGAGTGCTGGCCCAGGCTCCCCCGGGGCATAGCACCAATACCCACAGTGCTGGTGCTGGCCCAGGCTCCCCCAGGCATAGCACTAATACCCACAGTGCTGGTGCTGGCCCAGGCTCCCCCAGGCATAGCACCAATACCCACAGTGCTGGTGCTGGCCCAGGCCCAGCCGCTGACCCAGCCCCAGCCCCAGCCCCAGTGCTGACCCAGACCCAGCCCCAGCCCCCAGCCCCAGTGCTGATCCAGACCCAGCCCCCAGCCTTACTGCCAGCCCAGACTCTCCTAGGGACACTACCCAAACCACCACAAAAACAGTAAAAGTACAACCGTCATTGCACAAGACCGTGGCCCACAGTACAGATGTTGGAGAGGAGTCTCCTTCTTCCTCTACTGGAGAAAGTAGATGGAATCCAGGACGGGGTGGCCCTGGCTTGGATACTGAGGATTATAGTGCAGTCCCAGAACCTGCAAAAAATTGACAACAAAACCTCCCAACAATAGTCAACCAAAGGTGAATTTGTGCAAATATTATGCTTGGGGCATCTGTAAGCATGGAATAACAGGGGAAAAAAAATGGGACATGCAACTTTGACCATCTCAAAAAATGTAGCGACCTCCTGTCTAAAGGATTGTGTCGTTCTTCTTCCTTGTACTTTCTTTCCCCCAAAAAATGTGCCATCCTGGGTCCTCCAGAAGCAGTGTTACAACATCGAGTGCCCTGCATACCATCTAAAAGGGACCAGGTGGCACAGACCCCACAAGACAAACTCCAAGGTGATTTTTTAGTGGCAGGAAACGAAAAAAGAAAATGGAAGGAAATAACAAAAATAGTCCACCACCTTGGAGCCTTGTTGGACGGAGGCGCAGCCAGTGGCCCCCCATGGCCCTCCAAAATTACAACTACTGTTTGCCAATAAAAAAATCCCCCCAACAAACACAGAATACAACCTCGTTCATATTTGCTAATATACAGGGCCTTAAGCCATCCACCAACAACAAAATACCTTCTATCAGTGGACTTCTAGTGGAGCCCTAATGCAATGTTTGCAGCCTCACAAGACTCACACAAAAGATCACTTTAAACAGTGAAATATGGATAAGTGGTTACAAACCTTTTAGATGCGACAAAAAAAAAACAGGCAACAAGGGGGGGTTGGCCTGTATGTCAAAGAGTCCCTTATCTGCACGGAGTTGCTGAACACCACAAATGAGGTATTTGGGAAGTTCTTCAATAAAGATCGAGAACCAAAACCTAGCCCATTGTGGTTGTATACAAGCCACCAGATGCAACCTCACTTCAAGGAACAGCTACTGAAAATGGGATTACTGTTTGGGAAAACCTTCCACTCCATCCCCAAACATCTTACTGCTTGGTAAATTTCAACCTAAGGCATACAAAATGGAAGAATGTAGCAAAATAATGTTATAGCTAAAACAATCCCGGAGGTAGCGCAGATGAAAGGTCACACACACATGAGCTACTAAGTCTCTGCGAAAAACACACCTTAAGCCAGCAGATAGTGGAGCCAACAAGACTAAAAACACACTTGACCTTATCTTCACAAAAAATGAGGACCGATAAAGAGACATAAATATCAAAAACAACTAATTCCGATCACAATTTTAATCGAAGTCCAGACGTACATGCATAGGGGTCCTGAACAGCAGAATGCATGTACCTGTGAAGGTGTCTTCACAAAATACAATTTCAACAAAAAAGAACATCAACTGGGACCAGTAAACCATGTCCAACGAAACATGTTGGGAAGATGTCTTAAATGACTGGATCCAAACCAGTGCCTTGAAAGGATCAACTTCTTGGTACCCGAAGCATGTTCTAGGCATATTCCGCTAAGAAAGAAGAAGAGGCAGGAGTAAACTGGAGAAAAAAAAGACGCTCCCTCTACAGAAGACGAAGAGTCACTGAGCTCCTCGGGAGTGCTAGAATATCTGATACACGAAAGGAGGCCGTGACCGGGGAAGTGGAAACTATCGAACTTAAGCTAAATGACTCTTACAGGAACCAGGGAGGCAGGAGGAGTTTAAAGCTATTAGGGGAAATTGAAAGAAATTCAAATATTTCTTTTCATATGCCAAAAACAAGGCAATACCACATCTAGTATCGGGCCCTTATCAAACAGGATGGACTTACACAGATGACACAAGGAATGAGTGAAATATTGAAATCCCAGTACACTGTGTTTTAGTGAACCACTAATCGGTCTGAGGATCAAACGACCCAAATGATTTTTTCATGAATGAGCCCCAAAACTCCATAAATGTATGCCAGATTTCCGACATTACCCTAACTCCGATAGATTTCGAAAAAGCCATTGACAACATGCCTATGCCACTCAGCCCCGGGGCCCAAGACTCGTGGAACCTGTCTTTTATTAAGAACTGCAAGAAACCCCTCTCGCGTGCCCTAAGTACACTATGGAGGAGGAGCTTGGACATGGCTGAAATTCCACAGTCACTTAAAACAACGGATATAGCCCCACTCCATAAAGGTGGCAGCAAAGCATTTGCTAAGAACTATAGACCAATAGCTCTGACGTCCCACATCATAAAAATCTTTGAAAGAGTGCTAAGAAGCAGGATTGCAAATCACCTGGATTCCCAAAATCCCGCACAATCCAGGGCAACATGGGTTCAGGGCAGGTCGCTCCTGCCTCTCACAACTACTGGATCACCCATGACATGGCCTTGGATGCACTGGAAGAAAATCAGAATGCAGAAAGTAATATACACAGACTTTGCAAAAGCATTTGACAAATGCGATCATGGCGTAATAGCCCATAAAATACGTGCTAAAGGAATAACTGGGGAAGTGGTGAGATGGATCTTCAACTTCCTAACAAATCGAACAAAAGAGTAGTGGTCAACAGAGTTAAATCGGAGGCTGCCATAGTGAAGAGCTCTGTTCCACAAGGCACAGGGACTCGCCCCCATCTTATTCCTTATCCTCATAATCAGACATAAACAGAGATATACACCACAGCACCGTATCATCCCTTTTGCGGGTGATACTAGGATCTGCATGAGGCTGTCATCTGCTGAGGAAGCGGTTAACCTCCCAAAAAGATATAAACAAACTTTTCCAGTGGGCAACGGTAAACAATATGATGTTCAATGAGGACAAATTCCAACTACTCCGTTATGGAAAACTGGAGGAGATAATAACTAGAACAAGTAAAACTACTGACTCCGGCCATACAATAGAGCGGAAAAAAAATGTAAGGGACCTGGGAGTAGTAATGTCTGAGGATCTCACTTTCAAGGATCACAACAGTGCCACGATCGCACGTGCAAAGAAAATGATAGGATGGATAATAGAACTTTCAAAACGAGAGATGCCAAGCCCATGATGATCCTTTTCAAATCACTTGTTCTCTCTAGGCTGGAATACTGCTGTACATTAACATCTCCATTCAAAGCAGGTGAAATCGCAGATCTAGAGAGTGTACAGAGATCCTTTACTGCACGTATAAGTTCTGTCAAGCACCTTAACTACTGGGAACGCTTGGAAGCACTTGACTTGTACCGTTGGAACGCAGGGGGGAGAGATATATCATAATCTACACTTGGAAAAATCTTGGAAGGAAAAGGTCCCAAATCAGCACACAGAAATCACTCCCTACGAAAGTAAAAGACGGGGAGGCGATGCAAAATGCCGCCAATAAAAGTAGGGGGGGCCATTGGTACACTAAGAGGAAACACCATAAGTGTCCGGGGCCCAAAACTGTTCAACAGCCTCCCATCAAGCATTAGGGGAATTGCCAATAAACCCCTGGCTGCCTTCAAGAGAGAGCTGGACAGATACCTAAAGTCAGTTCCGGATCAGCCGGGGTGTGGCTCGTACGTTGGAAATGCGTGCGGCCAGCAGTAACAGCCCAGTTGATCAGGGCCCCGATCCATCGGGGGGCCTGGTCATGGACCGGGCCGCGGGGGCGTTGATCCCCGGAATAACCTCCAGGTAACCTCCAGGTACCCAACCTCCTCCTCCTCTCTCTCTCTGTCTCTCCCTCTCCCTCTCTCTCTCTCTCTCTCTTCTCTCTCTCTCTCCCCTCTCTTTTCTCTCTCTCTCTCTCTCTTCTCTCTTTTCCCTCTCCTCTCTCCTTTCCTCTCTCTCTCCCTTCCTCTCTCTCTCTCCTCCTTCTCCCTCTCTCTCTCCTCTCTCTCTCCTCCCCCTTCTCTCTCCTCCCCTCTCCTCTTCCTCTCCCTTCTCCTTCTCCCCCCTCCTTTTCCCTCCCTTCTCTCTCTTCTCCCTCTCCTTCTCCTCTCTCCCTCTCTCTCCCCTCTCTCTCCCTTCCCTTTCTCCCTCTCTCCCCTCTCTCCTCTCCCTCCTCCCCCCCTCTCTCTCCCTCCCTCCTCTCCTTTCCCCTCCCTCCCTCCCCTTCCTTCCCCCTCCCTCCCTCCCTCCCTCCCTCCCCGTCACTGTCGTGAAACTATAGAGAGATCTGCAGTGTTGATGTCACTATCGTAGTGTTAATGTCACTATGACAGTGCTGATGCGATTATCGCAGTACTAAAGTCACTTTCATAAATTTGGCGCGCGTGACGTCACCAAGTCTTGTAAACAAATGCATGAGACCAAATTTGGTTGTAAATAAGGTTCGCGTCCGTCGTGTATGTTTGATATTTTCATTGACACTGATGAGGTCAACAAGTAGGAAATATTACCTCTATGCTCTTCTCAATTAAAACACTTATCTTAAATGTGGCAATTTATTTTGCTTTTTATTTCTCGAAGTAGCACTTTAAAACATATATTATTTTTTTTACAGTATTCTAGAGAACAGAGATGCTGTAGACACACATGGTTTCATACCTTCGATGGGATTCGAGAGTTTTCCCAGTGGTGCAACCTGGGTCAGGCTTCTGGGATGCTAACACCTTTTGGGATGCGACCCACACCGGTCGACTAACACCCGGGCATGTGCTTACTGCTACCAGTCTACTTGGAGAGTGTTCCGGGGGTTAACGCCCCGCGGTACAGTCCTTGACCAGGCTCCCGGTGGACCAGGGCCTAATCAACCAGGCTGTTACTGCTGGCCACACGTAGTCCAGTGTACGAACCACAGCCCGGCTGGTCGGTATGACTTCAGGTATCTGTCCAGCTCCCTCTTGAAGCAGTCAGGGTCTATTGGGAATTTCCCTTTTGCCTGGTGGGAGGCTGTTGAACAGTCTTGGGCCACGGACACCTAATGCGTTTTCTCTTAGTGTACTAATAGCCCCCTACTTTTTATTGGGGTATGTTGCACCTTCTGTCAAGTCTTTTGATTTCGTGGGGAAATAATTGTGTGTGCAGATGTGGGACCAGTCCCTCGAGGATTTTTTTTAGGTATAGATTATGAAAGTATTTCTCTCTTGCCTGCGCTTCAGTGAGTACAAGTCAAGTGACTTAAGCGTTCCCAGTAGTTAAGGCGTCTGACGGAACTTGTATATGTATAGTAAAGGTTTTTTAATTTCAACTGGTAGTGTACAACAGTAATCCAGCCTAAAAAGAACAAGTGATTTAAAAGGATTCTTCTTATCCATCCTATCATTTGTCTTGGCAGATGTGATAGTGACACTGTTGTGACCCTTAAAGATGAGATCCTCTGACATTAACATTCAAATAATTCACACTTCTTTTCCGCTCTGTTGTGATTAGAATTTACAGTATACTCAGTTCTAGTTATT
>NC_069465.1:17771878-17789378 GCF_026875155.1 Cherax quadricarinatus
TACCTAGGGATTAGCAGAAAGAATGCATGACTTTGTTTAAGGGATGTATAAAAATAAGGAAATAAGCTTGTAGAGTATAGAGGGTAAAGTGTGTGGTAGTTATTATTGGAAGAATTAAGGCTAAGACAGTATGACTGCAGAGGAACAAGAAGGTTTTAAGAAGGGTAACAGATGTATGTTTACAGTGAAACATACAAATGAAGAATACTTAGATAAAGGTAAGAATTTTTTTGTTGCATTTATGGAATTAGGAAAGACATATGACATGGTGGATAAAGTAACAATGTGGTAGATGTTGCAAATGTATAAAATAGGTGCTAGGTTACTAAAAGCAGTAAAGAGTTTTTTCTGTGGATAGCGAAGTTCAGGTTAGGGTATGTAGGAGAGGGATTATTTTTCTGTAAAAGTAGGCCTTAAGCAGGGATGCGTAATGTTGTCATGGTTATTTAATGTATTTATAGATGAGGTTGTAAAAAGAAATGAAGGCCAGGGTGTTGACGAGAAGTGTGGGATTCAAAGATAATGAATCTGATAAGAAGTGAGAATTCTCCCAATTTCTATTTGCCGATGACACGGTTCATTTGGGAGATTCTTTAGAGAGGTTGCGGAAGTTAGTAAAAGAATTTGTGAGGGTATGTCAAAGAATTAAATCAAAAGTGAACATTGAAAACAGCAAGGGTGATGAATAACAAAAATATAGGTAATGAAAGACTGAGCATCAGATTGGAGGGAGAGAGTATTTGGAAGTAAATGTATTCATCTTTTGTGAGTGGAACTGTCGGCAGATGAATATATGAAAGATGAGGTGAACCACAGAATGAACGAGGGAAAAAAGGTGAGTGGTGCACTTTGATATCAGTGGTTATAAAGAACTTTATCCACGCAGGCAAAATGTTCTAGAGTATAATGGTTTCAACGCTGTTGTGAGAGTGTGATGTGTGAGTTTAAAACGTTGCAGGGGAACAGGAGGCTGGAGCCACTGAATATTTAGTGTTTCAGGGCAATATGAAGTATGAATATTAGGCAAAGAATTCGGAGTTTGGGGAGTAGGTGTGAGGTTGCCAAAATTATTATTCAGATGGCTAGAGGGGGATTGTTGTCGATTTGTTCTAACATTTAGAGGATGGAGCAAAACAGCATAACTAGCAGTTGTATAATCTGGAAAGAGGAAGGAAGGATAAAGGTAGTCCCAGGAAAGGTTGTAGAAGGCTTAAAGTAGGTTTTGAGTGCTAGGAGCTTGGACATCCAACAGGCTTGTGTGAGCTAGTTAGGTAAGAGTGGAAGCAAGTATTTTTTATGATTTGACCTGCTGTTTGAGTGTGACCAGAATAAGTTCCCATCCATTTTTCATTTATTCTTTGATATTCATTCGTTACGACTTATCTTTGAGTTATAGACTATATGGCTATAATGGGAAGGAGAACAGATGCACCAAGAAAACTTCTGGGACTTGTTTGATGAGAGTAGCGTCAAAGTTAGTGGCAGATGACACAAACATGTCACAGAAGTGCTGGTTGTAAAAATCATCTTATTAGAACCCTCGTGGCTGAACGGTATAGCGCTGAGCTTGCTACTACTATCAACCACTTTTTGAGTTTTCCCTACATTCTTCACTTACACACACACTTACACACACACTTACACACTTACACACACACACACACACACACACACACACACACACACACACACACACACACACACACACACACACACACACAGGCATAACACAATGGGATATAACACTAACGTCACACGACAGCTTTTATTTCACAAGTATTATTACGCTACGCATTCAGATACTGCTACGCCACACATCCAGCTGTTACATCGTACCATCAAACTATAGTTAAGCCACACTTCTAGCTATTCTAATGTCACTCATACAACAGTGTTTCGTCACACAGCCAGCCAGATATTGCAACGTCACACAGGCAGCCAGATATTGCTACGTCACACAGGCAGCCAGATATTGCTACGTCACACAGGCAGCCAGATATTGCTACGTCACACAGGCAGCCAAATATTGCTACGTCACACAGGCAGCCAGATACTGCTACGTCACACAGCCAGCCAGATATTGCTACGTCACACAGGCAGCCAGATATTGCTACGTCACACAGCCAGTCAGATATTGCTACGTCACACAGGCAGCCAGATATTGCTACGTCACACAGGCAGCCAGATATTGCTACGTCACACAGTCAGCCAGATATTGCTACGTCACACAGGCAGCTAGATATTGCTACGTCACACAGGCAGCCAGATATTGCTACGTTACACGTCCAGCCAGATATTGCTACGTCACACATCCAGCAATATACTGCTACGTCACACATCCAGCCAGATATTGCTACGTCACACATCCAGCCAGATATTGCTACGTCACACAGCCAGCCAGATATTGCTACCTCACACAGCCAGCCAGCTATTGTTTCGTAACGTCACACATTCAGCCAAGGTTGCTTCACACATCCCACTACTGTCGTCTCATGCATCCATCTCTTGTTATGTTAAACGTGTAGCTCTTTACGTCACGTTTTCAACAGCTCTGACATGCAAATTCAGCTCTCATGATGTCCCACGTCTCCAGCTGGACGATCGCGCAATAAACTGCTATGATCATTCTAGTGTTGCTTCCACCAGATGAGACTGTCATACAGAGTGCTTATTTACCTCTCTGTTTCTGCATCCAGGCGGATTTCCCTTGACTAATGATCGTTATTAAATACTTCTGTGGATGTGTGACCAGTCTTAATAACCCCTGTGTATGTGACCAGTCTTAATTAGCCCTATGTGTATGTGGGTTACCAGTCTTAACCCCTATATGTGACCAGTCTTAATTACCCGTGTGTGTATGTGACCAGTCTTAACCCTTACATGTGTGCAGTCCTAATTATTCGTGCGTGACCAGTCAATTACCCCCGTGTGTGTGATTATTGTTAATTACCTGAAGTGACCAGTGTTCATTAACCATGAGTGACCTGCCTTAATTAACCATTAGTGTCCTGCGTTAATTACCTCTGTGCGCGTGATCCTAATAACCCCCTGTGTTATGAGCACGATAAATACTTTTTAAGCATGATAATTAACCCTATGTAAGAATGATAATAATCCCTGTATTTTTAAGAATAATTAGCTTAGCGATCCCCGGTACAGCTGGAAACATTAGGACGCGTTTCCTAAGGCACCTGCTGTCCAATGTTCACCCATCAGTAAAATGGGTATCTGGGTGTTAGTGGACTGGTGTGGGTCGCATCCTGGGACAAAACTGACCTAATTTGCCCGAAATGCTCAGCATAACAAGGGGCTTTCTATATAGTAGTATGTCACTGATGCAGCTAGGTCTGTATACCTTGTACATGTACTTGTAGATATAAATATTATTATGGAACCAATAATTGCCGAGGCTTTTCGAAGCCACCTTGAAATGACAAATTGATCAATGACTCTCGGCATGGTTTAACAGGGGCGTTGATGCCTTTACGAATTTACAATTTTTTTTTTCACTAAGGTATTTGACGAGGCAGATCACGGTAATGAGTATGATACTGTTTATATGGACTTCATTAAGGCTTTTGATATAGCTTCACATAGGAGATTGAGAAAGGCAGACACACGGAATAGGATGGGAAATTTTTTCATGGATAGAGGTGTGGTTGACAGAGGCGACAATTTACGAAATGGGAAGAAATCAGAGTGGAGACGCGCCACAAGCGGTGTTCCATAGGCGTCAGTACTGGGCTCTTTGCTGTTCACAATATATATATATACGACAGAGATGATGGAATAAATACCGACATAAGCAAGTTTGATGAATTACGCACACGTGCAACATTTGGGTATCCTTATTTGAAAGACGTTTTGCCATCCAGTGGCTTTATCAATACATTACATGGACATAATATGAAGACTAAAAATATATACAGCAGACAGTGGAAAGCGAGGTAATCAGTCCCTCAGCCGTAGTTTTGAAAAAACCTGATGCACAGGCAGGAAGATTGCTGCTTATATACTGGAGTAAGAGGATGTGCAGCAGACGAAGGCATTGTCACTGGTAGGCGGGATTTCCCAGTGGAAGTTAGTCATGGCCTAGAATTTGGTTAGGAGTTAGCACGTTGTGATGTCCTCTGTAACAAGATTCCATGATGTTGCTGTGTCTGACACTGAATACCACTGATATACAACATAAGCAAGTTTGCCAATGACACTAAAATAGGCCGTCGGATTAATTTTGATGAGAACACTTGAGCGCTGCAGAAAGACTTGAATAGGCTGATACAATGGTCGAAGAAATGGCAGATGCAGTTTGATGTAGACAAATGCAAAGTTCTAAGTCTTGGAAAAAAATAACCATGGCACTTATGAACTAATGTAGATCTAATCAATGAATGCGAAAAAGAATAAGGAGTTCTGATTAGCAGTAATCTCAAGTCAAGACAACAGTGCTTAAGTATGTATTCGCAATAAAGCGAATAGAATTCTTGGCTTAATATCAAGAAGTATTAATAACAGGGGTCCTCAGGCTGAAAAATTAGATAAATGTGCAACCTCTGGGTATCTTTAATATGTATTAGTGTCACCATCCAGTAACTATCAATACAAGAACATAATGTGAAGAGTGTAGAAGTATATACAAAATAAGAGGTAATTAGCCCCTCAGACTAGGAGTAGGTAATGAAGACTCTCCATAACCTTCTTGCCTACTCAAGGCCCATTCCCTAGGTATGACCGACTTTCACTGGGAAATCCCGCCAAAAAGTAACAATACCTACGTCTGCTGCACGTTCCTCATCTGATGACAGTGTATAAGCGCTAATCTTCCTGCTTGTGCTTCAGATTCTTCAAGACTACGGTGCTCATTACCTACTCCTATATTGGGGACTTACTACCTCGTCTTTTGTATATACTTCGTCTTAACTTTGTCCTTGTATTGATAAAGCCACTGGATGGCGAAACGTCCACAAATTAAAGACAGACATATGTTGCACATGTGTCTAATTTTTCATAGTGCCATGTAGCGGTCAGTGACACGGTCCTAGTGTGTCATGTAGCGATCAGTGAGACGGTCCTAGTAGGCCACGTAGTAGTCAGTGAAACTGTCTAGTGGGCCATGTAGAGGTCAGTGAGACGGTCGAATGGGCTATGTAGCGGTCAGTGAGACGGTCTAGTGAGCCATGTAGCGGTCAGTGAGACGGTCTAGCGAGCCATGTAGCGGTCAGTGAGACGGTCTAGTGAGCCATGTAGCGGTCAGTGAGACGGTCTAGTGAGCCATGTAGCGGTCAGTGAGACGGTCTATATGCCAGTACGGTCAAGTAGTATGTACAAAGATATAATGAATTGATATGAAAGTTGATAGGTTATTAAAAACGGCGAAGGGCACCTAGGACTGAAGTGAATTATTTTCCAGTAAAAATAGGTAATGAACAGAAAACATCTGTCAATACGTGTGCAAAAACAGCCCGTTTAAAACCCACCCAAAGTGGTCAGGCCATTTAACCTTTACCTCTTTCTTTTTGATTCTCCATACCCTTTTTCGCTAATACGGCCTCTCCCCTTCATTGGAATCCTTCGTATCATCTAACAACTAAAAGCTTTGGTCAAAGGTGTGTGATGTCACAATGGTTGCTAATATTTACAAATGATGATGTAAAAGAAGTGAATGCTAGAATACTGGGGAGAGGTGACATCTTAAGAGATAATGAAGATATAAAACTGTACTTGTCACAATTACTCTTTGCTGATGACAATACTCGCTTCAAGATTCTGAAGAGAAGTTGCAAAGATTAGAGGAGGAATATTGGTGGGTGAGTAAAACAAGAAAGTGTACCAAGTGTACATAGAAACCAGCCGAGTTGAGCTGAAACTGAACCTAAACTATAGCTGTTTAGCTGGTGTTCCGCATCACTGGAAGTCACACGTCACCTGTAAGAATAGTCAGGTCAGGTGACAGCCTGTGTGTGTATGTATGTGTATGTGTGCGCGCGCGCTCTGAACGTATTAGTAATCCCGTAATAATCACTGCATCCGGCATCCACTCTCCATGGTAAATGTTACAGTTCAGAGTATTAATGTGTACATAATGATAATAAAAAAATAAAAATAAAAATCTATATTATTATTTGGAAAGCCCACGAGTGGCTTCCTCCCTCCCAATAAAGTGTTAACTAGAATAAATTGTATATATAGTACAAAGAGAGAGGTGAATAATTGATAATGCGAGGCAATATGGTGTTAACCTTGGTAACTGATACCGACTAATTGGTGCCTGCCTGGCCAACCAGGCTGTTGCTGCTGGTGGCTCACTGACCCACGTATCCATTTCAGCCTGGTTGATCTGGCACCTGGTGAAGAGACTTGTGATTGCTCTCATGGCCACTTCCAAAGCACACTCTTATGCCAGGGTCGGCACCAGAATGTCTGTCCTAGGAGGGGGCTATCTGGTTATTACAATTTTTATTTGGGGGCTTTGGAGGCAAAGGGAATTTTGGGAGTTGAAGTCCCCTCTCGCAAAGTTCCTTTTTGCGCCCCCATTCGACTTTATGGATTATAATTATGGCTTTATTTCATTCTGTGTCCCCGACGTGTTTCATACTGAACAGGCATTATTTTCGTCGTCCCTGATGCACGTGTACTGTACTTATATTCGCAAACCGAGTTCCAGCATCCTTGATGTTTCTCCTACTTACTTTTTATCGTAACCTCCGCAAGGTATGATTTAAACACCAGCCTTGATAGTGGAATTGTCTTTGTTTCTATTTTTATATCTCGCCAAATCTTTAATAAAAGTCGTGGCGATGGTCTCTATTTTGCTCCTGTCTGGCATTGCTCATAATACTTTGGAAGACACACTGCTGAATGAAAGAACAACGTATTTAGTAGGCTGGTCAGTTGTGTTGTCGATGCTGTGTCTTAAGACTACGCTTAGTCCTCTTTCTTCAGTCTACGACGTTATGTAGTGGGAAGTGAAGTAGCTTGAATGTGTGCTCAAGGTATTTCCACTCCAAGATATTTTGTGTCGAAAACTTTAAAGGCTCTGAGAAATAATCCTATAACGACACCTCTCTTGGTCATGTTGTCGTGATGGGAGTAGAAATGTACTTAGTTATTTTTGTACGTAGGTTTTCCCGTAAACCTTGAACAAGAGCTTGTCCCATCCCGTGTGGAGTAACACATCAAGAACGATAAACAGTGTTCGTTCGTTCGTTCGTGTTTCTCTCTCTCTCTCTCTCTCTCATCTCCCCGAATTTAGTGGTAGACTCTAGGGCCATAGGCTGTTAGTAGTATTCAAGTTATTTTTTTATGTTAGGTTTTTAAGGATGTCCTGTAAAATCCTCGCGGTTCAGTGACTTAAGACGTCATCTACGTAGCGCATCCATTTTGGCAGAACTAGGATTGAGCGAGCCAACAGCTAAACCAAATTTTTTGTCTGCCCTTCAAAGCTAATGCATTGCAACTAGCACAAAGTCAATAAAATCCAGACTTGATACGGGCAGATACCAATCACTTACTATGCAGCGGAGGTCCATAACTTGATCCGTGGGCACGCTGGTGAGCAGGGCCGTGACGTCAAAACTCTCACCACCACCACCATCCCTTTGTTGATGTTGTAATCTCGGACGCGACTAAGAAAAAGGCCGCCTGGATGTTGCAGATGTGCCTGACTGATCGTACTCAACAATATGGGAAAGTGATGATGATGATATTGTTACTATGATTACTACTAAAGAAGAAAAAAAAGTCACAGTACCGGTGGAACACTTCACCGAAAACTCGCACTTAGAAAGTAACATTAAGATAACGTTTCTTTCCTGAGGTTTTTCTTCTGAAGTGTTGTTATTCTTATTGTAAATTATTACAAATAATAATTATTACTGCTGGGGGTGGTATATTTTATTACTATAATTTTTAATAAGCATAATATGAGCCCTAAACCTGTAGGGAGGTCATGCAGCACCTGGGAATTGGAGGTAATCATGTCTGAGCCAAGGAAGGGGAGGGAATCTAATTAGTATTCATTAGCTTTCTTTTATTGCTACATATTTCAGAGATAAATGATAATGCAAGTCCACCAGAGGATCTGATAAACCTTATCACTCGTATGCTTAAAAGAAACAACTTTCACACACACACACACACACACAAACCCCCACACACACACACACACACAACGCACCACAACATCACACACAATAACCATACACACAAACAACCACACTCACCCACAACCACACACACCAACACACACACACACACACACACACACACACACACGCACCACACAAACACACACCAACCACACACCCACACACACACACACCACACACAACACACACAAACAACACACACAACAACCCCAAACACACAAAACACACAACACACAAAACACCAACACAACAACACAACACACAAAAACAACACAAACACAAAAAACACCCCACAACACAAAACACACACCAAAACACAAAACACACAAAAACACACCAACACACACAAAAAACACACACACAAAAACACACACAAAAACCCCACACAAAAACACACACAACCAAATCACCCCCACACAAAACACACACACACAAAAAACACAACACACAAAACACACACACAAAAAACCACACAAAACAAAACAAAACCAAAAGACAAACCCCACAAACACAAAACACACACAAAAAAACACCCCACAAAACACACACACAATACACACACCACACAAAACAAACACACACATACAAACACACAAACACAAAACACACACAAAACACACACAAAACACACACAACACACAACATACAAACACAAACATAAACAAAACACAAAAACACACAACACAACACACACAAACACAAAACACACACACAACACCCCACACACACACACACACACACACACAAAAACAAACAAAACACACACACACAAACACCCCAAAAACACAACACACACACACACACACACACACACACACACACACACACACACACACCCCACACACAACAGAGGAAACTCAATTATCTTTTTAAACAAAAAATGCAGAGTTTGTTAAAAGTGTGATATTTCCTTCAAGAAATGTTTGCACATCCTCCACAGGGACCTTCTTTAATATGTAATTAACATTCAAAGTTTAACATTTCGTTTTAAAATTATCTAATTTTAAAAGTTTATTTTTTTAACGTGGAAGTTAGGAAAACACGTCAAGAAATGGGGGAAAAAGGCTGCTTAACCATTTAGCGAGCATTTATGAGAAAGAACTTTTACTAGAAATAAGTTAGAAGCACTGGGATAATAACCCTGTGAGTAGTGAGTACCCCTATAGACAACCTAGTTTCTGGTATGTAACTTTGTATAATGAATACCATTTTACTCTTTAGACAATTTCTTTTATCAACTCTGGGTTATTTTTATTTGTTCAATTATTTTTTGTGTTTATGGCAGTAAAGATGGTCTTAACTTCCCGCTTCATTTTCTTCGTCTCTGCTTACTACATCTGCGCTACTTTCCTCCATCGTGGTTTTGCTAGTGAGCCTCCTCTTGATGCCAATGTTTTACCTATTCGACACGACATACGTATATATATACATGTATATGTATGTATTTGTCTTATTTAACCAAGGTTTTAAATGGCATCAGTCAAACGAACAACAAATTTTAAGGAGTAACTCAGTATATGACTTGGACGCGCATCAGTAGGAATTTTCCCTGTTGTTAACCGTGAATAAAATACCACCAACATCCTACTCAAACCTCAAATGGCGGTCGCTACGTTTGACTGTGTACTTGCGAGTACGCAATGATCTATTTCAATTTGTTTTGGGATGAACTCTATCTCTTGCTCTCTTGTCTTTAGTCACGACCAAATGATAGTAAATGTACTTACCATATCGAGTCCATTATTTAGTTCATTCCACATTTTATACGCTCTTAAGCTTAATATATTTTTATTTACATTCCAATTGTTAATTCTTGAATACTGATAATATATATACTATCTTCCAGCCATTTGGTTATTGGTCCATCACTAGAGATTTTTTAAAGGTCTGTGCGAGCAGAATTCAATACTTGCAAGACAGAAATTAAAGAATATATTGGGTCTACATAGTTCGAACTCTAATGCCCTCTTCTGGAGATACAAGACTGAGTGAGGTTTTTTTATTATTAGGAGAACTGTGTACTTCATTAAAAATGCTGTCCCATTAAAGTTAGGTCAGGTGAAAAACACGCTGTTTGAGTTTCGAGGGCAGGGAGGTCCTCCAAGTGTTGTGTTAGGTTGAAAGAGTGTTGAGATCCAGTGCTGGAATGTTAGACAAAACAGTAATGGAGTCGGGCCTCCACTGCCCTTGTGAGATGTTGAAGATGAGTTAGCTTTGTATGAGTGCTGATTCAAAGATTTCTTTTGAAACTTCAGTGGGAGCTTAGGGTAATTTTACCACTTCTCCAGTACATGCTGAGGTTATCTTATTCGCAGAGTCGGAAAACTCGTTTCCTTATTGTCGGGGGAACGCCTTCCGCCTGAACAAAAGAATGAAAAAATAAATAATGAGTAACTTGATGGATAATAATTCTGATAATTTTCTAAGTATTTTAGCTAAAAGTAAATAAAAAAAAATGGCCGCTGTGGTTCCAATAGGATGTTGGGACAGGAGTATCTTATGCCCAGGATGGTCTTCTGATGGTATTTTAGAAGGAATGGTGTTAGTTATCCTGGGTGGCGGTGTTCGTCCGAGGTTCTGGAATTCCTGTCACAATACAGATTTCAGAGGTGAGGAGTCATTATTTAATGAATTAACGTCGTACCTCACCTAAACGTACAGCTGATAATATTATGATCCATACAACAGAGCATAAGAAACTGAGTACCTATCTCCCTACCACCTTCTAATCATTTTTTCAAACCGATTCATTTCTACCTCTTTATAATCCTCTATATCCAATAGCTTTACCGCTACTAGTGTTCCAGTTGCTTCCCCTCACCATCTCCTCATTTTTCCTGTTTTTCGGGTTTATCCCCATCTTTGCCTTCTCACTCTACAAACCCTGAGAATTCTTTACCCTCTTCCTGATCATCAAAAGAGGGAAGATTGTATTTAGTTTTGGTGGAGGACTAAGAGCAGTAGCGGCGGGACAGTGATCATTGTGGTGCTGACTGCTTGTGGTAGGTGGAGGCGTAGGATTAAATAGCAGGGATATGAGGCGGATGAATACGAAGTGAAGCATCAGAATTATAGTAATATTAGAGCTTCAAGTAGTATCAATATGAAGAAAATAAAGTGGAAGGAGACGAATAGCACCAAGAGCATTACCATTAAGAAAATGAAGAAAATGTGCATTTGAAAAGAAACTGATTAAAGAAAATGAATGGTTCACAGAACCGACACGTTGATAAATTAGACACATGTGCAACTCTTGGGTATCTTTATTAATAAAGATACCCAAGAGTTGCACATGTGTCTAATTTATCAAAATGAAGAGTACTTTAACTAGGAGAAGAGGAAGATTAATAATTGGCATTTCCATGGTAAAACTGAAAATAAAACAGAGGAAGAATAATGAGGCTGATCAAATAATAATTAGGACATAACAAGAAAGTAATAAAGCTTGACAATAGAAATGGGGAAACAAATAGAGAAAACATGAATAAGCAAATGCAAAAAAAAAAAAAAAACAGTAGTAGTAATTGGAGGAGGGGGAGGAGAAAGATTATGAAATGAAGAACAAAGAGGAGGTGTAAGAGGATTTGTAGCGGCAGTAAGTGGAAGAAGAGTAATAGTAAGACTAAGTTGAAATTAGAGTTTAAGAAGAGGAGGAGGAGGGGGGCGAAACATCACTGTGCTACGTGTGATTCATATTCCTAACTTGTCGCCTACTCGCTATTTATTCCATCTCTTTATGACCTATATATACACGTCTCGGTTTATATAATTTATCATATACACACCTGTCTGTGCATATAGAGATACATACCTCTGTGTAGGTACACCGAGATACACATACCTCACCCTATGTACGTAAATATATGCACATCCGTGTATGTATATATATATATACTATATCAGACAAAGTATGCAAAATAAGAATCTCAACAACGTTTCGCTTTAAGTTTTTTCAAGTCATTAGTGGAAAAAAGCTTATCTTGGACTTCTTGTAGAAAAACACGTGTGTCTGCATATACCTGCCACTACCACCACCACCCTGATGCACGTGTCTTTCTGATTATAGACACTGATATACTCTCCTCCTGTATATTTACTGAGAAACATACACCTCTTCCTTTATACACTGAGACAAGATGGTAAAGGTGATGGCACACAATAATCCCATGGGTGGACATTTCAGACTGAAAAAGAAATTGGCAAAAAATTGCCAAGATTTTTATCTGGCCGAATATTACAGCGACTGTGCCCGCCCATGTCAAGAAGTGTGTCACTTACCAGATTGTGGCAAAACTAGGCAATCCTCTCACATCAACTCTTATTTCAAATACCAACATTTGAGGAATTGTCTTCTAGGTTGGTCACTGATCTCACTGGTCCCTTACCCAGGACGCTATGAGAAATGAACATCTATTTACCCTTATACGTACCTCTACAAGGTATCCCGAAACGATATAATTAAGATACACCAATGCACGTTCTATGATACGGGCTCTGGTGAGAACTTCTGCAGAAAGGTGTTGTGTGAAATCCAGGTAGACTAGAGAAAGCTTCACGTATATCTTCCGTGAGGTTCCTTCTTAAATGGTAACAGCCATTATGGTTTCTTCCGCACACTATCCAGACAGCCAAGATGACAGAAAAATTCCAACGGAACCATAAAAGCAAGTTGAGATCTTGGACTACATGTCAGACTGGGAAGATAGAGCACCTTCCCTGGTATTCGCAACGAGGGAAAAGTGCGCTAAATCTTTGAGCTAATATTTGAGCAAAGGGTCACAGGCGTTCCAGCTGTTTTTGAAGAGGACTAAATTAGCAGTGAATGTAATGAGACTACTGCCAGTTGTTCCTAATCACTGGAATAAATTTCGACAGGTCTGTGATCTGTCCGAGGCAATCCTGAGAGTGACACAGCAAGCAATGAAGCATCAGTATGGAGAGTTACCAAGCCTCTCCGGCAGACAATTTGGTACTGATTCAACTTCTAGTGCTGGTAATGATCTAAAGAACAGAGTCCCAGGTCCCCTGAAGATCAACTACTTTATATTATGAAGTACATACACTTAATCATTTTATTTTTGTCCTCCCTATCTCCTATTTCTCTACCCCTCATTCTTTTCATATTCCCTCGATTATTCGTCTGTTTTTCCTTCTTCCCTGACTACCTTTTTTCCTCTTATGTTTTATCCTACCTCTTCTCTGCACTCAGTTTTTTAATCCAATAAATACTTATCTTCCATACCCTCTTTTTATTACTAATCCTCTCTTCCTACTTTCCTTACCCCTCCTCTACTACTATAATTCAGAAATTCTACATTTTTCTCTTCTTCCATTTACTCCTCTCCCCCATCTTTTCAACTTCATTACCTTTGAATCCTAACACTTCGTATTCTCTTCCACTTCATTCTCCTACTTGTCTTCTTTTTATTCCATCACCCACCCCATAATCCCCTTATTCTTACTTCATTTTTTCTTCTGCTTCCTCATACCGCTACTATATTAGTACTAAAGTTCCTCCTCTTCTTCCTACCCATTATTTTCCTGCTTCTTTTCCATCTTCACCTTGACCCGCATTCTTTTCTCTTCATTACCACACTTCTCCCCCTTGTTATCCACTTTTTTCTAATCCTCGACATCCTTTACCTCCTTGTGTTTCTTCCTCCTCCTCCTAATCCTCAGTTGGGAGAGGTGATAATGATTTGTCTGGGGAAAGAAGAGAAATAATAGGAAGACAAAAGTTAATATAAGAAGCAGGAGTAACAAACGAAAGAACATGAAGTAGGTTAAGAGGAGGAAAGAATAGAAATGTGGACGAAGTGAAGCAGGAGAAAAGGAGGACTAACAGAGAATAGAGAGAGAGTTGTAGGAGGATGAAGAGACTGGAGAGAACAATGAGGACGCACAGGAACAGGAGAATGAAAAACGAAGAGGACCGGGATGAAGAGAATGTCGAGTAGAAAGAAAAAGGCGAACAGGGAAAGAAAGGGAAACAGAAGGAAGATTATTAGTGTCAGTAATAGGAAGAATATTAAGAATCACACGAGTTAAGAGTAGAAGGATTAGAAGGTTACAGCTGACAGGGAAAATAAAGAAGCAAAAGCATTTAAAAAGTGCGAGAGTTACTGTCTCTTCTCGATGTGAGATGTATCCCATGTATTGCATAACCCCAAACCCAGATGTATCCCATGTATTGCATAACCCCAAACCCAGATGTATCCCATGTATTGCATAACCCCAAACCCAGATGTATCCCATGTATTGCATAACCCCAAACCCAGATGTATCCCATGTATTGCATAACCAACCAGATGTATCCGTGTATTGCATAACCAAACCAGATGTATCCATGTATTGCATAACCAAAGCCGATGTATCCCATGTATTGCATAACCCCAAACCAGATGTATCCATGTATTAGTGCATAACCACCAAACCAGATGAATCACATGTATTGCATAACCAAACCAGATGTATCCATGTATTGCATAACCCAAACCCGATGTATCCCATGTATTGCATAACCAAACCAGAATGTATCCCATGTATTGCATAACCCAAACCCAGATGTATCCCATGTATTGCATAACCCCAAACCCAGATGTATCCCATGTATTGCATAACCCCAAACCCAGATGTATCCCATGTATTGCATAACCCCAAACCCAGATGTATCCCATGTTTCACAAAACCCCAAGCCCAGATGTATCCCATCACACAACCCCAATCCCAGATGTATCCCATGTATTGCATAACCCCAAACCCAGATGTATCCCATGTATTGCATAACCCCAAACCCAGATGTATCCCATGTATTGCATAACCCCAAACCCAGATGTATCCCATGTATCACATAACCCCAAACCCAGATGTATCTCATGTATTTCATAACCCCAAACCCAGATGTATCCCATGCATCACATAACCCCCAAGCCCAGATGTATCCCATGTATCACATATCCCAAGCCCAGGTGTATCCCATGTATTGCATAACCCCAAACCCAGATGTATCCCATGTATTGCATAACCCCAAGCCCAGATGTATCCCATGTATCACATACCCCAAGCCCAGATGTATCACCTAACCCCAAGTCCTGATGTATTCCGTGTATCCCATAACCCCTGTACTTCATTCATCCCTGTACACTGCCTCCTCCTAAAACTTCCTACCAAAGGAGATTTACTTCCTGGAGGCGCGAGTTTCAGCTAGCGGTGCCACTAGTGCCTCGTTTTCTTGATTCTGAGTCTGAACAATTTTTTCGAGGCTTTCGAAAATCAGGCTCGTGCATTAATTAAGGTGACCAGTGGAGCATTGGGCAGCACTCGTGCATACAGCGTTGTAAGGCATTAGAGTCAGCCAGGCTTGCTGACACATTTGAGGCCAACCGCTCCTTGTCCAAGCGATCTCATAATCTTTCTTCCCAATAGCCTGGTATGGATAGAGATCGTCGTGAACGGATCCCTGGCGGAAGAACAAAGTGGCACAAGGCCAGTGGTGTCACTAATTTTAACGAGTTAGTGCAAATGATCCTGCATGATAATTTGCTAGAGTCCGTTGGACCAGAGGCTCGGGTGTTTTTGGAAGACTATTCAGTGACAACGGCATTAGACTTGTCCAGGCTACTGGCTGATCACGGTGCTTTATCTGGCTCCTTGCTTTTTGGTTTCCTCTGATCACCGTGTTGTACACTTTTTCTTACAAAATTGTACATTATGTAAATACTCTCACTGCACACATTGTAAATACCAGCTTGCTTATTTGGTGAAGGATATACAAATCACAGCTTCTGCTGTATTTTGGTTGCTCCACTATCCCATTACGACAAGGTGAAAAGGCCATTATACACCTCTGTTCGTAATAACCCTCAAGAAGCTTACAAGTTAACACCCATTACGTGGCACAGTATCTATAGATGGACACCCTCACGAGTTCCAGGAACTAGAACTCAACTCAGTCAGTGAAGGCATTCTCTCACCAAAACAAGGTTGGATTAGTCCCTAGAATTATCGTTATGTTAGTCAATATATAGGGAGATACAGGCGTGCAGGGAGATGGTTTCCGTGATATAGCATCGACAACAGTCCGATCTTTACGAACCTAACACCAGTTATTCCCTATGACAGAGTGTAAAGCATGACACTATGGAACCAGAGGGTGCCAAACTTGTTTAGGTTCAGCGAGATCTTTCATGAGAAAAGAGGAGAGTTGTAATGATGACAAAGGCAACATGCAGAACTGTAAAGACTAGAGAGAGCTGGCAACTCTTAATGACTTGTTATATGTTCACAGGGAAGTGTTAAACCTGTAAGTAGTTATACAGCTAATGCGGCATCTCCTGAAGATTTGATATTGGCTGCCTGCAAGCAGACGCAACATGATCGTCTCTTGTAAATAGCGAATGATCAAACGCTGTCGACTCTTGTCAGGGTTATCAGTGTCTCCAGGTGCAGTTATCTTGTTCAAATAGTTATGACTTATTAAATATAATTTAAATGCGACTTGTCTTTCATTTTACGTAATTAAATGATAGTGGTGGAAGGGGAAAGGGTTGGTGGCAGTGGAGGGTTGGTAGTAGTGGTAGAGTGGGAAGGTTGGTAGTGGTGGTAGTGTGGGAAGGTTGGTATGGTGGTAGAGGGAGATAGAGTTGGTGATACTGGTAGAGGAGAGTAGAGTTGGTGATACTGGTAGAGTAGAGGAAGGGTTGGTGGTATGGTAGAGGGGAGAGGTGTTGGAAGGTAGTGGTAGAGGTGAGGGATAGGGTTGGTGGAAGTGGTAGAGGGGGAAGGGTTGGTGGTAGTGGTAGAGGGGGAAGGGTTGGTGGTAGTGGTAGAGGGGGAAGGGTTGGTGGTAGGGTAGAGGGAAGGGTTGGTGGTAGTGTAGAGGGGGAAGGGTTGGTGGTAGTGGTAGAGGGGGTAGGGTTGGTGGTAGTAGTAGAGGGGGAAGGGTTGGTGGTAGTAGTAGAGGGGGAAGGGTTGGTGGTAGTGGTAGAGGCGGGTAGGGTTGGTAGTAGTGGTAGAGGGGGTAGGGATGGTAGTAGTGGTAGAGGGGGTAGGGTTGGTGGTAGTGGTAGAGGGGGTAGGGTTGGTAGTAGTGGTAGAGGGGGGTTAGGGTGGTAGTAGTGGTAGAGGGGGTAGGGTTGGTAGTAGTGGTAGAGGAGGGTAGGGTTGGTAGTAGTGGTAGAGGGGGTAGGGTTGGTAGTAGTGGTAGAGGGGGAAGGGTTGGTGGTAGTTGTAGAGGGGGTAGGGTTGGTAGTAGTGGTAGAGGGGGTAGGGTTGGTAGTAGTGGTAGAGGGGGTAGGGTTGGTAGTAGTGGTAGAGGAGGGTAGGGTTGGTAGTAGTGGTAGAGGGGGGTAGGG
>NC_069465.1:17794378-17841878 GCF_026875155.1 Cherax quadricarinatus
GTTAAATAACCCAGTGAGAGCAGGGGCGGTGGGACAATAAGGGAACCTTATCAATCCGGGGTCCCAGGACTTTCCAACATCTTACCAGAAGATATCAGAAACATGCTGGAACAAGTGTTGAAGCATTCAAGAGTGAAATAACCAGGAGGATCTTCAGCGGTGCGAATAACAGGCTGTGATGAGTGCGCGGGCTCCACAGTCAACATGCTTTACCAGAGAGCATCAAAAACGAGCCTGGCCCATGGTCGGGCTCAGGAGTGAAACTCTGAAAGTTCTTCACAGGGTCAGATCAAAGGCTGTGTGGTGTGGGGGGGTGCAGCAGCTGGTTGGGGTGGCTAGCGTGTGTGTGGCGTGGCTAGAGAGTAGTTGCTTGAAATTCTGCGTATACGTGTGTGTGGTATGTGTGTATGTGTGTGTGTGTGTGTGTGTGGTGTGTTGTGTTGTGTGTGTGTGTGCATGTGTGCGTGTGTGCGCGTGTGTATGTGTGTATGTGTGCTATGTGTGTTGTGTGTGTGTGTGTGTGTGTGTTGTGTTGTGTGTGTGTGTGTGTGTGTGTGTGTGTGTTGTATGTGTGTGTGTTTGTGTGTGTGTATGTGTGTGTGTATGTACTCGACCTGAATTGTGGTGTGATGTGGTGGACTTTAGGTCTTGTGCCGCTTTCACTGTGTGTGTGTGTGAGGTGGTGGTTAGTGGTCTTTGTGTGTGTGGTGTGTGTGTGTGTGTGTGGTTGTGTGTGTGTATGTGTGTATGTGTGTATGTGTGTATGTGTGTGTGTGTGTGTGTGTGTGTGTGTGTGTGTGTGTGTGTGTACTCACCTAATTGTACTCACCTAATTGTGGTTGCAGGGGTCGAGACTCAGCTCCTGGCCCCGCCTCTTCACTGATCGCTATTGGATCCTCTCTCTCTCTGCTTCCTGAGCTATGTCATACCTCTTCTTAAAACTATGTATGGTTCCTGCCTCCACTACTTCACTTGCTAGGCTATTCCACTTGCTGACAACTCTATGACTGAAGAAATACTTCCTAACGTCCCTGTGACTCGTCTGAGTCTTCAGCTTCCAGTTGTGACCCCTTGTCCCTGTGTCCCCTCTCTGGAACATCCTATCTCTGTCCACCTTGTCTATTCCCCGCAGTATCTTGTATGTCGTTATCATGTCTCCCCTGACCCTTCTGTCCTCCAGTGTCGTCAGTCCGATTTCCCTTAACCTTTCCTCGTACGACATTCCCTTGAGCTCTGGGACTAGCCTTGTTGCAAACCTTTGTACTTTCTCTAACTTCTTGACGTGCTTGACCAGGTGTGGGTTCCAGACTGGTGCTGCATACTCCAGTATATAAATATGTGTGTATGTGTGTGTATGTGTATGTGTGTGTGTGTGTGTGTGTGTGTGTGTATGTGTGTGTATGTGTGTGTATGTGTGTGTGTGTGTGTGTGTGTATGTGTGTGTATGTGTGTGTGTGTGTGTGTGTGTGTGTGTGTGTGTGTGTGTGTGTGTGTGTGTGTGTGTGTGTGTGTGTGTGTGTGTGTGTTAAAATTATTTATATTTTTGTTAAAGTCCTTTATTACCTTGTATGTGGTTATCACTTCTCGCTATCAGCCAGTGCATGAATCTTAAGTGTCGTGAATCACTACACTTCAGACTTCTAACACACCCATGTGTTTAAGTGTAAGCTCCACACCACCGCTGTATATTCCAGCTGGGTCTAATAAACCAGCTTTTTCATTATTTTGTTATCCATATAACTTACTTTATAATTCGCCAGTATATTGTAGTACGAGTTTCTCACAATTTCGTTTATATGAATTTCCAGCATCTTTTTCTTTTATATTAATAGCTTCTAGGTGCCTATTTTTTATACTATCAATATTTTGTTTCACAATATGTATTCTTCAGTATGACCTATTTTTCCCTTCATCCATTTTCATTTCATGGCATTTGTCTATTTACTCACTTTATCCAAGACATCCTCTAAAGATTTTACGTCACTTTCATTATTTTTCTAAGATTTTTCCATCAAAAAAAAAAAAAAAAAAAAAAGCTTATGTAGTTTATTTTATATATTTTTTTTAACAAATCGACCGTCTCCCACCGATGTAGGATGACCCGAAAAAGAAAATTTGTCTGTTTACATTCAGTTATGATAAGTCATCTACACTAATTATTACTGGGAGTAAAACTGATCCTCGTGTCAGCCATCGAGGATATGTACCTTATAACTGCCGGCTGTCCTCTCAAACAAAATGTTTTCTGCCTTTGTAATATATAACCTATTGGTTGTAAATGTTATGGTGATACTAACAAACTGAGAAATAACACTTCTGTACAGTTCAGTATACTTATTCAAGGAAACGTTTCGCCATCAGTCATAACTGCGAGTGAAGAAGCCACCCTTGGCGAAATTTTTTATTTTATATATGTCCTGAACTGTTATTTTGCACAGCCTAACTTACATTCTTACTATCATTTGCAGTGTCCAAATAAGTATTTCATAGTAAATGCTATCAAAGCTTTCAAGTCTAGGCGAATACAATCCACTCATCCATTTCTCGATAATTCTGTCCTTCAAGAATTTCCGTTACTAAATATATTTGATAAACATGAACTTGTCAACCGAAAATCAAATTGTTTACCAGTTAATAGGTTTTTATTGAAGTTGTATCAACTTTTCTCTAACGGTTTTTTCAATTATTTTTTACCATACATGTCAACGAAACAGTCCCACAGCTCTCATTCATTTTAAATATTGTGACAGTGAATGTCATCTTTCACTTGTCTACCAACTACCGTTTTTTTTTTTTTGCATTGAAATCTTAAAAAAATCCAAAGTGGATAGTAAAATTTTATCGTACATAGTTTAAACCCCCAGGGTGCTCTCCTGCCTGGTCCCAGTGCTCTTCTCTTCACGCATCCAGTGTTAAATTCTTTACATACTCTTCAATTATTTCAGTATTCATCATCTCACGTGTCTGCTCCAGATTAAAACCCGCAACAGTTAAGGAACTCATCTTCAGTGAGGACATACTGCAAAATTCTATTTAATACCCTTCATAATTCTTACTCCATTGATGTTGGTGTCGTCCTTTATTCTTTATCTATCGCACTTAATTTATTACACAGTTAAATAAAAGATTTTATTCTACCTTGCAGTTATCAGCTATTTTCTTTTTAAATAAAATAAATTTCCTGATTTTCCATCTTTCTATTCTGATTACAATTTTTTTCTTCACAGAATTGCTGCACTTTTCTCTGAACTGTTCTCTATTTCAGTAACTTCTTCCCATTAGTGGTCACTGTTCTTCAATTATAAAACATGTAGGTTGGTTAACGGGGTTTAAAGCCCATCGACTACACGAGGGTTATTAAAGCAGCACACAACCTTTTCACCACAAGATAATACTTTAATCCCTAAAATTAGGGTTAGGTAAAATCTCAGCATATATACACTGAGAAACACGCATCTCCTTTATATATATCACTTACCCTATCAAACTCCCCTCTCTCCCAGTTATTATTGAACAGTACCTTATACTTTTATCTTTAAAAATGTGCACTGAATTTCATTTTCCGTAACTTTCGTAGTGTTTTTTTTTCAGTACTGCCAATCCCCCTCCTGTCTTCCCTACTCTCTCTTCCAAATACAAGTCGAATTTGAGAGAGAGAGAGAGAGAGAGAGAGAGAGAGAGAGAGAGAGAGAGAGAGAGAGAGAGAGAGAGAGAGAGAGAATTTTTTGTGAGCGCACGTGATTGTGTTTTTGTGTCTATGTTGAAACACCAAGTTGTACTCGCCTCGTTATCGTTGCGGAGGTCGAGTCTTGGATACTGACCCACAATATCGATTTCTCTTTAACTGTCTTTAAATTCCTGGCCTCTTGCACTCTATCATATAAAATCCTACAACCTTGTACGGATTCTCTATCCACCATATTCTTATCCAGGTCATTCCTCCCTCAGACTGAAGTCCATCTTAACTTCCTTGTGAATCCCTTGTTTCCGTGCCTCCTTGTTTTCGAAACTCTGGTTTCAGTCTCTCTCATGCGTACGTAGTCCACTGTGTTTCTTTTATTTCTTCCCTGAGTCTATTCTAATATTAAAAGTCTCAGTTTCTTTCGATTTTTTTTCTGGTAATCTGCTGCTCCTCTTACTGAAGCACTAATCTTCTTGTGCGCCTCAATATTTTTTTCTGAGTTCTAGATATGTTTCATCAGGCGATGATTCCTAGTTGGCGCTGCATACATAAATTTTATGTACATGATGTACAGGACCCTTCAACACACTGCTTATGTTTCTGTACGCTGTTCATAAGTTCGAGCAAATGCTGCGAACTCCTTTTTGATATGCATAGTGATATTTTTTTTTACTCCTAGGTCCTTCTCATTTTCTGAGGCCTACAGTCTATATTAAATGTATTCTGTATCCTGCCATCTTTCTTATTCCCCGATATTCATAACCTTGCAACTGTTGGAGGTTAAGTCCATTAGCCACCTGTCTGACCAGTCCTCCAGCCTCTCTACGTCCTCTTGAAGCCTTACCATGTCTTCCGTATTTATTATCCTCATTAATTTTCCATTACCAGCAACCAGGGACACACAGTACTATCTCATCAGGCATGACATTTATGTATAACAGAACACCACTCGTCACGCTCATCCATCCCGATACCTTTTCCCAGGCCATTACTCTCCCCCCATCCTTCCTCTGAGACGTTGAGACTCACCACCTCCGAGAGAGAACTCAACACCTCCACGTCGTGAGTTCTGGATCTTTTGAATAACTGTAGATAATCAGTCATACTACACTGCTGAGAGCTACTCACACTTCAGTATACACCTATACATATGGGATCATAGCCCATTAAATCTCATTACAAAAGCTTAGTGATCAAAGCAAATATAATAATACACAATCCGCACATAGAAGCAGTGTGACTTTGTTAATGGTCCAAGTCTGACCGAAACGTCGTCATAAGCTTTTCCCTCCTATGTGCGGGTTATCTGTGTATCGTGAAGTAGAGAGACATAAGTGCAACTAATGTGACATTTTATTGTGGCAACGTTTCGCTCTCCAGGAGCTTTATCAAGCCGTCACAAACAATACATGGACACAGAAGGTATATACAGGCTTAGACTGAGGTGTAATACTAGTAGTAGTAGTAATACAAACGGGACTGGAACAATACACACTATTTGTGTACTGTTCCAGCCACGGTATTGTACCTTCTTGTTCATTAAATATAATAATAATAACTGATCCAATGGAGTGCACTTCCTGCCTGCTTAATCTGCGTATGAATATCTCTTAACGCACAGTGTCAAATATTTTCAGAAATATACAACCAACAATCTCTCTCCTTCGTATTTAAACTGTTACCAGGTACATGAACTCCAGCTGGTTTTCGAGCCTAAATTAACCTCTCCAGTGAATACATAACTCATGGTAAGCGCTAATTCCATGTGGGTCACTCAGCGTAAGACCTAGTGGAGGCTTGATCTTCCGTCTGCTGAGTGCGAGATAGGACGCACTTACTGCTTGTACTCGGCTTTATTTTCCCTTCTCTCCAGTGCTTCATCACTCTCCTAATTATCAACTCAATTACCAGACTATGTATAATAAGAATGTTCCTACCTGTGCTTCAGTTTTACCTGTTTATCTTCTTCCTGAATCTTGGGATAACATTGCCTCTTTTCCAGCTCTCTCTTTTTCCGTAACCTGTAGACAGTGTTACAGAATCAATCAGTACACAAATAACCTGCGAGTTATTTGTGTATTGTTCCAGTCACGGTATTGTGTCATTTTATACTCAATCTCTCTTTTTGTTTCAACTTGTTCAGTTCAGCGAGAAACTTTTTCACTACGACCCCTGTTGTGTTGACAGTCTCCAGTGGTGAGTTCTTCCTGGCCTTCTCTGCCCCACTGGCGTTCTTCCTAGCCTGCTCTGCCCCACTGGCGTTCTTCCTGGCCTGCTCTGTACCACTGGTGCTTTTTTCTGACCTGTTCTGCACCACTGACCGACATGCATCCGTTAATGCCTCCTTCAAACACAGGCTTAGTTCTTCCTCATGAACCTCTTTGCTAGTCTCTGATAACTCAATACCAACAACACCGCCACCACCCATCCCAGTGTCACCATCCAGGCCTGGGTTCCAAACTGGTGCTGCATACTCCAATATAGGCCTAACGTACACGGTGTACAGAGTCCTGAAAGATTCCTTAATGAGATTTCGGAATGCTATTCTTAGGTTTGCTAGTCGCCCATATGCTGCAGCAGTTATTTGGTTGATGTGCGTCTCAGGAGATGCGCTCGGTATTATATTCACCCAAAGATCCTTTTCCTTGAGTGAGCTTCGAAGTCTTTGGCCTCTAGACTGTACACTATTTGCGGTCTTCTTTCCCCTTCCCTAATCTTCATGACTTTGCACTTGGTGGGGTTGAACTCAAGGAGCCAGTTTCTGAACCAGGCATGCACCCTGTCCATAGTCGATGGCCTCCACTCCAAACCAACAGATACAGATACTAATGCCGGAAAAAAATCCCCCCCCCCCAAGTACCAACAATACCACCAGTCCGATGACATTCTTCTTTGCAAATATACAAGGTCTAAAGCCAGCAACAAACAACAAAATACCTTTCATCCGTGGACTGCTTGCAGAGGCAAAGGCAATGTTCGCGGCCTTCACTGAGACCCACATAAAGGATCACTTGGACAACGAAATATGGATCCCAGGTTACAACCTATACAGATGTGACAGAGTGAACAGGCAAAAGGGTGGGGGGGGTTGGCCTGTAAAATTGCAGAGTCACTTGTTTGCACAAAAACTGCTTAATGCCTCAAATGATGTAGTGGAAGTTTTAGCAGTAAAGATCGAGAACCAAAACCTAGTCATTGTGGTAGTCTACAAGCCTCCGGATGCAACATCCCAGCAATTCAGGAACAGCTGTTAAAAATTTGACCACTGTCTGGAAAATCTTCCAGCTCTGCACCCAACATCTTGCTCCTGGGGGATTTCAACTTAAGGCACCTAAAATGGAGGAATATAGCAAATAATATTGTTGCAGTAATAACACCAGGAGGCAGCTCAGATGAAAACTCACACTCACACGAGCTTTTAAATCTCTGCACAAAATTCAATTTAAACCAGCAAATAATAGAGCCTACTAGACTGGAGAATACACTAGACCTCATCTTCACTAACAATGATGATCTAATAAGAAATGTCACAATATCAAAAACAATATACTCAGATCACAACATAACTGAGGTTCAGACATGTATGCGCGGAGCCCCAGACCGACATAATGAGATTAGTCACGAGGGAGCATTCACCAAATTCAACTTCAATAACAAAAACAAAGTGGGACCAAGTAAACCAAGTCCTAACCGATGTAAGCTGGGAAGATATACTAAGCAACACAGACCCCAACTTATGCCTAGAACAGATTAACTTGGTGGCACTCGATGTATGCACAAGGCTTATTCCTCTTAAGAAAAAGTAGTAGATGTAAAATAGAAAGAGACAGGCGCTCCCTTTACAGGCGACGGAAAAGAATAACAGAGCTGCTAAATGAGGTCAATATATCTGAAATGCGTAGGGAGACACTGGTCAGAGAAATAGCAAACATCGAACTTAAGCTAAAGGAATCTTATAGGAGTCAGGAATCGCGGGAAGAACTAAAAGTCATAAATGAAATCGAAAGAAACCCAAAGTATTTCTTCTCCTATGCCAAATCAAAGTCGAGAACAACGTCCAGTATTGGGCCCCTACTAAAACAAGATGGGTCCTACACAGATGACAGCAAGGAAATGAGTGAGCTACTCAAGTCCCAATATGACTCAGTTTTTAGCAACCCGCTAACCAGACTGAGAGTCGAAGATCAAAATGAATTTTTTATGAGAGAGCCACAGAATTTGGTTAACACAAGCCTATCTGATGTTATCCTGACGCCAAATGACTTCGAACAGGCGATAAATGACATGCCCATGCACTCTGCCCCAGGGCCAGACTCATGGAACTCCGTGTTCATCAAGAACTGCAAGAACCCCCTATCACGAGCCTTTACCATCCTATGGAGAGGGAGCAGGGGACACGGGGGTCGTCCCACAGTTACTAAAAACAACAGACATAGCCCCACTCCACAAAGGGGGCAGTAAAGCAACAGCAAAGAACTACAGACCGATAGCACTAACATCCCATATCATAAAAAATCTTTGAAAGGGTCCTAAGAAGCAAGATCACCACCCATCTAGAAACCCATCAATTACACAACCCAGGGCAACATGGGTTTAGAACAGGTCGCTCCTGTCTGTCTCGACTATTGGATCACTACGACAAGGTCCTAGATGCACTAGAAGACAAAAAGAATGCAGATGTAATATATACAGACTTTGCAAAAGCCTTCGATAAGTGTGACCATGGCGTAATAGCGCACAAAATGCGTGCTAAAGGAATAACAGGAAAAGTCGGTCGATGGATCTATAATTTCCTCACTAACAGAACACAGAGTAGTAGTAGTCAACAGAGTAAAGTCCGAGGCAGCTACGGTGAAAAGCTCTGTTCCACAAGGCACAGTACTCGCTCCCATCTTGTTCCTCATCCTCATATCTGACATAGACAAGGATGTCAGCCACAGCACCGTGTCTTCCTTTGCAGATGACACCCGAATCTGCATGACAGTATCTTCCATTGCAGACACAGCAAGGCTCCAGGCGGACATCAACCAAATCTTTCAGTGGGCTGCAGAAAACAATATGAAGTTCAACGATGAGAAATTTCAATTACTCAGATATGGTAAACACGAGGAAATTAAATCTTCATCAGAGTACAAAACAAATTCTGGCCACAAAATAGAGGGAAACACCAACGTCAAAGACCTGGGAGTGATCATGTCGGAGGATCTCACCTTCAAGGACCATAACATTGTATCAATCGCATCTGCTAGAAAAATGACAGGATGGATAATGAGAACCTTCAAAACTAGGGATGCCAAGCCCATGATGACACTCTTCAGGTCACTTGATCTATCTAGGCTGGAATATTGCTGCACACTAACAGCGCCTTTCAAGGCAGGTGAAATTGCTGACCTAGAAAATGTACAGAGAACCTTCACGGCGCGCATAACGGAGATAAAACACCTCAATTACTGGGAGCGCTTGAGGTTCCTGAACCTGTATTCCCTGGAACGCAGGCGGGAGAGATACATGATTATATACACCTGGAAAATCCTAGAGGGACTAGTACCGAACTTGCACACGAAAATCACTCACTACGAAAGCAAAAGACTTGGCAGACGATGCAACATCCCCCCAATGAAAAGCAGGGGTGTCACTAGCACGTTAAGAGACCTTACAATAAGTGTCAGGGGCTTGAGACTGTTCAACTGCCTCCCAGCATACATAAGGGGGATTACCAACAGACCCCTGGCAGTCTTCAAGCTGGCACTGGACAAGCACCTGAAGTCGGTTCCTGACCAGCCGGGCTGTGGCTCGTACGTTGGTTTGCGTGCAGCCAGCAGTATCAGCCTGGTTGATCAGGCTCTGATCCACCAGGAGGCCTGGTCACAGACCGGGCCGCGGGGGCGTTGACCCCCGGAACTCTCTCCAGGTAAACTCCAGGTATATCCCTTTGTAGTTCTTCCTGGTCCTCGTCCCATTGAATGTGTGTGTGTGTGTGTGTGTGTGTGTGTGTGTGTGTGTGTGTGTGTGTGTGTGTGTGTGTGTGTGTGTGTGTGTGTGTGTGCAGCTGAATGTGCATCTGTTCAGGTGTGTGTGTCTGTGTGTGCAGCCGTGTGGGTGTGTGCGCGTGTGTGTGTACTCACCTAGTTGTGGTTGCAGGAGTCGAGTCACAGCTCCTGGCCCCGCCTCTTCACTGTGTGTGTGTGTGTGTGTGTGTGTGTGTGTGGTGTGTGTGTGTGTGTGTGTGTGTGTGTGTGTGTGTGTGGGTGTGTGTGTTGTGTGTTTTGGGTGTGTCGGGGTTGTGTTTTGTTTATGTTTTTCGGGGGTCGTGTTGGGTGTGGTTTGGGGGGTTTTTGTTGGTTTTTTTTTTGTTGTATGTTTGTTTTGTGGTTTCCCCTTTGTTTTGGGAAAATTTTTTTTTTGGGTTTTTTTTGGGGGTTTGTTTTGTGTTTTTGGGGTTGTTGTATTTTTAAGGTTTTTGTTGTTTTTGTTGGTTAAACCTTTTGTTGTGGTAGGGGGGGTTTTTTTTTTGGTTTTGTTGGTTTGTGTTTTGTTTTTTTTTTGTTTTTTTGGGGTGGGTTTTCCCCGTGTGGTTTGTTGGGGGTTTGGTGTAAGTGTTTGTTTTGGTTGGGTGTTTGGTTTGGGGGGTTGTGGTTATTTTTTGGGGTGTTGGGGTGTGGTGTTTTCCCCCGTTTTTTTTTTGGGGGTTTGGTGTTTGGTGTTTTTTGGGTTTTTGTTTTGTCTTTGTGTTTGGGGGGTTTTCGGGGTTTGGGGGGGTGCCCTGTGGTTTTGTTGTGTTGTTGTTTTTTTTTTTTTTTTGGGGGGGTTTTGGGGTTTAAAATTCCACAAAAATTGGTGCGGGGTGGCCCGTCTGCCCTGTTTTTCTTTGTGTGGGTGTGTACCAACCAATTGAGTTCGGGGTGGGAGAACTCAGCTCCTCCCCCCGCCCTTATGGCCCCCTTTAGGTTTTTTGTTGGGTTTTCCCCTTTTTCTTGCTTTTGTTCCCCTGTGTGGTGTGTGTGTGTGTGTGTGTGTGGTGTGTGGGGGTGTTTTTGTGGTGTGTGTTGTGTGTGTGTTTTGTGTGGGGGTGGTGGGGTGTGTGTGGTGTGTTTGTTGTGGGTGTGGGGTGTGTGGTGTGTGTGTTGGTGTGGGGTGGTGTGTGTGTGGTGTGTGTGTGTGGTGTGTGTGTGAGGTGTGTGTGTGTGGGGGTGTGTGTGGTGTGTGGGTGTGTGTGTGTGGTGGTGTGTGGGTGTGTGTTGTGGTGTGTGTGTGGTGTTGTGGTGGGTGTGTGTGTGTTGGGTGTGTGGTTGTGTGTGTGGTGTTGTGGTGTGTTGGTGTGTGTGTGTGTTGGTGTGGGGTTGGGGTTTTGGTGTGTGTTGTGGGTGTGGGGTTGTGTGGGTGGTTTTGTGGTGTTGTGTGGGTGGTGTGTGTGGGTGTGTTGGGTTGGTGGTGGTGTGTTGTGTGTGGTGTGTGTGGTGTGTGTGTGGTGTATGTGTGGTGTGTGTGGTTTTTGTGTGTGTGTGGTGTGGTGTGTGTGGTGGGTGGTGTGGTTGGTGTGTGTGTGTGTGGGTGTGTGGTGGTGTGTGGGTTTTTGTGTGTGGGTGGGTGTGGTGGTGTGTGTGGGGGTGTGTGTGTCTGTGTGTGGTGTGTGTGTTGTGTGTGGTGTGGGGTGGTGTGTGGTGGTGTGTGTGTGTGTGGGGGGTGGTGTGTGTGTGTGTGGGTTTTAGGTGTGTGGTGGGGTGTGTGTGTGGGGTGTGTGTGTGTTGGTGTGTGTGGGGTGTGGTGTTTTTGTGTGTGGTGTGTGTGTGTTGTTTGTGTGGTGTTGTGTTTTGGGTGGTGTTGTGTGAGGGGTGTGTGGTGGGTGTGTGTGTGTGTGTGTTGGGTGTGTGTGTGGTGGTGTGTGGTGTTTTGTTTGTGTGTGTGTGTGTGTGTGGGTGTGGGGTGTGTGTGTGGGTGTGTGGGTGTGTGTGTGTGTGGGTGTGTGGGGGTGGTGTGGTGTGTGTGGGGTGTGGTGTGTGTGTGTGTGTGTGTGTGTGTGTGTGTGTGTGTGTGTGTGTGTGTATTCACCTAGTTGAGGTTGCGGGGGTCGAGTCCGAGCTCCTGGCTCCTGTGTCTGTGTGTGTGCGCGTGTGTACTCACCTAGTTGAGGTTGCGGGGGTCGAGTCCGAGCTCCTGGCTCCTGTGTCTGTGTGTGTGTCTGTGTGTGTGTATGTGTGTGTGTGTGTGTGTGTGTGTGTGTCTGTGTGTGTGTCTGTGTGTGTGTGTGTGTCTGTGTGTGTGTGTGTCTGTGTGTGTGTGTGTGTGTGTGTGTGTGTGTGTGTGTGTGTGTGTGTGTGTGTGTCTGTGTGTCTGTGTGTCTGTGTGTCTGTGTGTGTGTGTGTGTGTGTGTGTGTGTGCGCGCGCGTCTGTACTCACCTAGTTGAGGTTGCGGGGGTCGAGTCCGAGCTCCTGGCCCCGCCTCTTCACTGATCGCTACTAGGTCACTCTCCCTGAGCCGTGAGCTTTATCATACCTCTGCTTAAAGCTATGTATGGATCCTGCCTCCACTACATCACTTCCCAAACTATTCCACTTACTGACTACTCTGTGGCTAAAGAAATACTTCCTAACATCCCTGTGATTCATCTGTCTTCAGCTTCCAACTGTGTCCCCTTGTTACTGTGTCCAATCTCTGGAACATCCTGTCTTTGTCCACCTTGTCAATTCCTCTCAGTATTTTGTATGTCGTTATCATGTCCCCCCTATCTCTCCTGTCCTCCAGTGTCGTCAGGTTGATTTCCCTTAACCTCTCCTCGTAGGACATACCTCTTAGCTCTGGGACTAGTCTTGTTGCAAACCTTTGCACTTTCTCTAGTTTCTTTACGTGCTTGGCTAGGTGTGGGTTCCAAACTGGTGCCGCATACTCCAATATGGGCCTAACGTACACGGTGTACAGGGTCCTGAATGATTCCTTATTAAGATGTCGGAATGCTGTTCTGAGGTTTGCTAGGCGCCCATATGCTGCAGCAGTTATTTGGTTGATGTGCGCTTCAGGAGATGTGCCTGGTGTTATACTCACCCCAAGATCTTTTTCCTTGAGTGAGGTTTGTAGTCTCTGGCCCCCTAGACTGTACTCCGTCTGCGGTCTTCTTTGCCCTTCCCCAATCTTCATGACTTTGCACTTGGTGGGATTGAACTCCAGGAGCCAATTGCTGGACCAGGTCTGCAGCCTGTCCAGATCCCTTTGTAGTTCTGCCTGGTCTTCGATCGAGTGAATTCTTCTCATCAACTTCACGTCATCTGCAAACAGGGACACCTCAGAGTCTATTCCTTCCGTCATGTCGTTCAAAAATACAGCACGGCCCTAGGACTGCCCCCTGTGGGCCCCCGCGGGGTTCACAGGTGCCCACTCGGACACCTACCCACGTACCAAAATCGCTGCTGTTTTCCTTTAAAAGTATTCCCTAAATCCATTGTATTCCCTTTCCCCGGGTTATCCCTGCTTGGTCCTCCATTTTTTTGCCCCAAATCTTTTTGGGTGGAAACTGTGTCAAACGCCTTTTGAAAGTCCAAGAAAATGCAATCCCCAAACCCCTCTCTCTTTGTCTTACTGCTGTCACCTTTGTCAAGAACCTCCAGTGGGTTTGTGAAGGATTTCCCGTCCCGAAACCCTGTGTTTGTGGTGTGTGTGTGTGTGTGTGTGTGTGTTTGGGGTGTGGTGTGTGTGTGTGTGGGGTTGGGGCGTGCGTCTGTGTGTTGTCTGTGTGTGTGTCTTTTTGGGGTGTGTGGGGTGTCGGGGTGTGGTGTTTTTTGTGTGGGGGGGTTTTGGGTGTGTGTGTGTGTGTGTGTGTTGTTTTGTGTGTGTTGTGTTTTGTGCAGGTCAGCAGGGGGTTTGAAAAAGTGAATTTTTGTCTGCTTGTCAGACCCTGCTGCTGGCCGTCACGGCCCCCCCCCATCACCCATACCCAAAGCTCTCCCCCCCCATCACCCACCCTATCTCTTCCCCATCCCCCATCCCCAGCTCCCCTCCCCATAAACCCATTTTCCTAGCTCTCCCCCCCTTCACCCATACCCTACCTCTCCCCCCCTCCCCCATACCCTACCTTCCCCCCCCATACCCATACCCTACCTCTCCCCCTTCACCCATCCCCTACCCCCTCCCCCCCCATACCCTTTACCCTCCCTCTCCCCCCCCATCCCCCATCCCCAAACCTCTCCTCCCCAAAACCCTTACCCTACCTTCCCCCCCATCACCCATCCCCTACCCCCTCCTCCCCTTTCACCATACCCTAATCCCCCCCCTCCCCATCACCCATACCCTACCTCTCCCCCCCATCCCCCTTTACCCTACCTCTCCCCCCCAAACCCCCAAATACCCTACCTCTCCTCCCCCATAAAACCCAATACCCTACCTCCCCCCCCCCTTTCCCCCCCTACCCTACCTCTCCTCCCCATCACCCTACCCAAACCTCTCCTCCCAAATTCCCCCCTACCCTACCTCTCCCCCCATCACCCATACCCAAACCCCCTCCCCATCACCCTTTAACCCTAACTCTCTCCCCCAACCCTAGCTTTTCCCCCCATCACCCTTTCCCCTTTAGCTCTCCCCCAAAACCCTTATACCCTAGCTCTCCTCCCCAAAAACCCATACCCTAGCTCTCCTCCCTTCCCCCAAATCCCCTAGCTTCCTCCCCATCATCCCATACCCTAGCTCCCCCCCCCAAATCACCCCTTTACCCAAGCTCTCCCCCTCAAACTCATACCCTAGCTCTCCCCCCCAAACACCCAAACCCTTTACTCTCCTCCCCATCACCCAAAACCTTACCCCCCTCCCCATAAACCCATACCCTTTTACTCCCCTTCCCCAGACCCATATCCTTGCTCTCCTCACATCCACCCATACCTTTCCCTCCCTCCCATCACCCTACCCTTGTCTTCCCCCTTTAAAAAAATTTTAAAACTTTTTTCCCCCCATTCCCTTTTACCTTACTCCCCCCCAAAACCCCCCCCATACCCTTATCTCCTCCCCATCCCCCATACCCTTTTCTCTCCCCCCCATCCCCAATCCTTACTCTCCTCCCCCCACCCTATCCTTGCCTCCTCACTTTCCCCCCAAAAAACCTTTCCTCTCCTCCCATCCCCCATACCCTTGCTTTTTTTCCCCCATCCCAAATACACTTACTCTCCCCCACCCCCATACACTTACCCCTCCTCCCATCCCCCCAAAACCCTTTCTTCCTCCCAAAAAACCCATATCCTTCCCTTCCCCCCCATCCCCATATCCTTACTCTCCTCCCCAGCACCCATATCCTTGCTCTCCTAAAATCACCCATCCCTTTATCTCCTCCATCCCCATACCCTTGCTTTCTTCCCCATCCCCCAAATACCTTTACTTCCCCCCATCACCCATACATTTACCTCCCCCCATAACCTTTCCCCTTACTTCCTTTCCCAATTACCCCATACTCTAGCCTTTCCCCATCACCTATCCCCTTGTTTTTTAAAACCTTTTCCCACCCTTACCCCCCATTAAAAAACTTTAAATTCTCCTACTCAAAATTTTCCACCCTCCTCCTCACTTTTTCCTGTAAAAATTTACTCTTCCCCTTTCTTTTCTCTCTCTCCTCTCTCTCCCCCCTCTCTCTCCCCCTTTTCTCTCTCAAAATTCCCAGTGATTTCCATTTGATTACACAAAACCCAGTCCCCCAAACCCCCTTTTTTTCCCCCTTTTTTTCCTTTTCCTCATTTCACAGTTTACCCTTTTTTCACTATCCCCATTTTTCCCGGACCTTCCTTTTTTTTATCCCCCCTTCCATAACCAGTTATCCAGCTTCTTGTGTTACATCTGTCACAGATTTTTATAAAGGGGTTGCCCTTGTGCCTCCGGGCTTTTCCCTTCTCCCCCTCCCCTTCCCCTCCCTTTCCCTTTCCTATTTTTTTCTCTCCTCACTTATTTTTAAAATTTTCCCCTTTTAAATTTTTCATCCTCTCGGATCTTTTTTTTTTTAGGGGAAATTTACTGAATTTTCCATTTTTTTTAAATTTTCTGATTATTTCCTTTTTATTTGCTTTTCACCTCTCTTTTCCCTCTTTTCTTCTCTCTCTCTCTCTCTCTCTTCTTCTCTCTCTCTCCTACGGGAAAAGGAATTATACGAAAACACACACAGCAAGTGATTTTGTGGGGGGGGGAAAACCATAAAAGCTTTAAACGGGGTATGAAAAGCTCATGAAGGAAGGAGAGGGGACATAGTAGCGACCAGTGAAGATGGGGGGGGCCAGGAGCTGCGACTCGACCCCTGAAACCCACCCCAAGGTAAATAAACAAGGCAATTTACAAAACACAAACACACACACACACACACACAAAAAACCAAAAAACACACACAAAACGGAAAAAAAAGGGTTTCAAAGACGGGAAACGGAAATAAAAAGGGAAAGTAGGGGACAATGGAAAAAATGAGGGAAATATGGGAAACCTGAAATAATGCCCGAAAAAAGCAGTGGGCACGGGAAATCAGGAAGAAACAAGAAGAAAATTTTCCTTTCGGGAAAACCGGGAAGGGGCAACAGGTGTTTGGTGAAGGAAACCCAGGTGAGGGTGAAGGCAACAGGTGATGGTGAAGGAAACGGGTTATGGTGAAGGGAAAACGGGTGGGGGGTGAAGGCAACAGGTGGTGAAGGCAACAGGGGGTGGTAAAGGGTACAGGTGATGAAGGAAAACGGGTGTTGGGGGAAGGGGCAACAGGTAGGGTTTAAAGGAAACAGGTGATGGTGAAGGCACAGGTGTGGAAAAAGGCAAAAGGTAAAGGGGTTTAAAGGGTTTACAGGTGAGGGTGAAGGCAACGGGTTTGTGGTGAAGGAACAGGTGGGGGTGAAGGCACAGGGGGGGGGGTAAAGGGGTACGGTATGGTGAAGGTACAGGTGATAAAAGGAAACAGGGAGGGTAAAGGGCAACAGGTGTTGGTAAAAGGCACGGTTTGAGGGGGTGAAGGTACAGGTGATGGGAAGGTACAGGTGATGGTAAAGGTCCCGGGTGATGGTACGGTTTGATGGTGGGGTACAGGTGATGAAGGTACGGGTTTGATGGTAAGGTACAGGTGGGGTGAAGGCAAAGGGGGAGGGGGAAAGGGCCCAAAAAGGTGATGGGGAGGTCAGGTGATGGTAAAGGGTCAGGTGATGGTAAAGGGCACAGGTGAGGTGAAGGCAACAGGTGTTTTTAAAAAGGCAACAGGTATGGTGAAGGTACAGGTAAATTGGTTTAAAGGGTACGGGTGTTTGAAGGTACGGGTTGTTGGAAACCCACAGGTGATGGTAAAGGCCAGGTGAGGGTTTGAAAGGCACAGGTGATGGTGAAGGTATGGGGTGATGGGGAAGGAAACGGGTGAGGGGCGAAGGACGGGTTTATGGCGAAGGCACGGGTAAAGGCACAGGTGAGGGTGAAGGCACGGGTGATAAAGGCACCAGGGGGATGTGAAGGAAAACAGGTGAGGGTAAAGGGCAAAGGTGATGGTGAAGGTACAGGTGGGGTTTGGGGGCACAGGTGTGGTAAAGGTACAGGTAAAGGGTTTGAAGGCACGGGTGATGGCGAAGGAAAACAGGTGATAAAAGGAAACCCGGTGATGGTGAAGGCACAGGTGAGGGTGAAGGCCAGGTGATGGTGAAGGTACAGGTGATGGTAAAGGGCCCCACATTGATGGCGGGAAACCCAGGGGATAAAGGGCACAGGTGATGGTGAAGGTACGGGGGTGAGGGTGAAGGCACAGGTGAGGGTTTGAAGGAAAACAGGTGATGGGGGAAAGGCAACAGGTGTTTAAGGAAACAGGTGATGGTAAAGGAAAAAGGTGTTTGGTAAACCCACAGGGATGGTGAAAGGAAAACAGGTGATGGCAAAGGGGCAACGGGGTAAAGAAGGCCAGGTGAGGGTGAAGGTACAGGTGATGGGGGAAGGGACGGGTGATTTTGGGGGGCAACAGGTGATGGTGAAGGAACAACGGGTTGTTTTGGTGAAGGAAAAACAGGTGATAAAAGGGGCCCAGGTGATGGTAAAGGAAACAGGTAAGGGTGAAGGCCCCGGGTTTGATGGTAAAAGGCAACAGGTGATGGCGAAGGAAAAACAGGTGAGGGGCAAAAGGCAAATTGGGGGATAAAGGCAAAGGTGAATGGGGGGAAGGAAAGGTGAGGGTGAAGGCACAGGTGTTTGGTAAAGGCAACAGGGATGGTAAAAGGCAACAGGTGAGGGGTTAAGGAAACGGGTGAGAAGGCCAGGTGATGGTGAAGGTAAAAGGGGGATGGTGAAGGCACGGGTGAGGTTAAAGGGCCCAACAGGTAGGGTTTGGAAGGAACAGGTGATGGTGAAGGCAACAGGTGATAAAAGGCACGGTGAGGGGAAAGGGCACAGGTGATGGTGAAGGCACGGGTTGAGGGGTAAAGGCCCACGGTGAGGTTTTGAAGGTACAGGTGATGGTGAAGGCACAGGTGAGGGTTTGGAAGGTAAAGGGTGGGGGAAAGGGCCCACAGGTGTTTGGCCCCAAGGCCCAGGGAGGGGAGAAGGTCGGGTTTGGATGGTGAAGGCACAGGTGATGGTAAAGAAAAAGGTGAGGTAAAGGTAAAGGTGATGGTAAAGGGCAAAAGGTGTTTGGCGAAGGCACGGGGTAAAGGCGGGGCCCACAGGTGAGGGTTAAAGGTTTAAGGATGGGGGAAAGGTACAGGGGGAGGGGTGAAGGCACAGGGATGGTAAGGTACAGTGGGGTAAAAGGCCCACAGGTGATGGTGAAGGAAAGGGTTTGAGGGGAAAAGGGGCACGGGTTTGATGGTAAAGGGGACAGGTGATGGGAAGGCCAGGTGAGGGGAAAGGGAAAGGGGTTAGGGTGAAGGTACAGGTATGGTGAAGGCACGGGTTTATGGTAAAGGGGCAAAAGGTATGGTGAAGGAAACCCGGTTTGGGTGAAAGGCAAAAAGGTGATAAAGGGGACAGGAAAAATGGTGAAGGCACAGGGATGGTGAAGGCACAGGTGATGGTGGCACGGGTTTGAGGTTTAAAGGGCCCAACGGGTTTGAGGGTAAAGGGTTTAACAGGTGATGGTGAAGGCACGGGTTTGATGGTAAAGGGTTTACGGGTTTATGGTAAAGGCACAGGTGTTGGTAAAGGTTTAACAGGTGATGGTGAAGGCAAAAGGTGTGGGGGAAGGCACAGGTGAGGGTGAAGGTACGGGTGTTGGTGAAGGAAAAGGTGATGGTAAAGGGCACAGGTGATGGTAAAGGGGTACGGGTGAGGGTTTGAAGGGAAACAGGTGATGGGGGAAAGGCCCACAGGGTGATGAAGGTACAGGGGGATGGTGAAGGTACAGGTGATGGTAAAGGGTACAGGGGAGGGTTAAAGGGCACAGGGGGATGGTGAAGGGAAACGGTGATGGGGGAAGGTACGGGTGATGGTGAAGGGAAAAGGTGAGGGTGAAGGCACAGGGGGTAAATAAACGAGCAAAGTAAAAAACAATTTTAAAGGAAAAGATAATAGGAGGGAGAAAGGATTTCCCCTTTTGAGGGCCGGGAGGGAAAAGGTCGGGAAGTAGATGGGAGGGGGAACATAACATTATATTAATCTTTAAAAAGTTTTGGGGGGAAAAAGGAAAGTTTGAGAGGGGAAGATTTTCGATGTTGGGGAAGAACTTATAATGAAAACAACCCCCCAGACCCCTTGAAAAACCCCCAAAGTAAAAACCCTCCTCGACAAAAATTGGGGACAGGCTTTACAGAAAGTCAAACAAGTGGGGAAACGATTTTTAAAATGCGGGGTAAGGGTAAGGTAATAAAATTTGCAGAGTGTAAAAAAAAAAACCAAAAATGTACATTAAGTGCGTTTGAAGAAGTTACGGAAAAATATGAGAGTAATTTTTTAACCCCCGAACATTCTCCAGAGGCTCACATAAAACCCCATACCCGCAACCCCATGCAAGGGGGGGGGCCCAAAAAAACAAATTACCCCTTTTTGAAATTTTCAAAGACCCCCTTTAGACAAAGTGCACGCTTTTTGTTCCCAAAACCCAAACACCAAGTCCAAAACATCAAAACGGGAGGGGGGGCACAAAAGTATACAAACTTAAATAGTACCAAAACCCAGTTGAAAACCCTCAGGAAATTGCTTAAAGAAAAAAAAATCTGGGCAAAGCTTTAAAGTTAAGGGCCAGGGGGAAAGGGAAAGTTAATATCACAAGGTACTCGGACTCACTAAGCAAAACGGACAGAAAAGGGGGTACAGGGGAAAAGCGTATTTAAGAAAAATAAAAATAAAAGAAAGAACAAAAAAAAATTAGGAAATACTTTTTTCAGGGTTTTAAAGGGGAAAATGAGCTAGATGAAGTGGTGGTCAATTCATCACTCCCGTTGACAGTGATGGTCGCTCAGGGCCAACCGCAGGTACTGTCCTTTTTTCTTCCTCGAACCGCGGGGGGTTTCTGTCCTGTTCTCTTCCTCCCAAAACCCGCAGGGATGTCCTGTTTTCTTCCCTGAACCCGCAGGTACTGTCCTGTTCTCTTTCCCCGAACCCGGGAGGGACTGTCCTGTTCTTCCCGAACCAGGGAGGTATGTCCGTTTTCTTCCTCGAAAAAACCCGGGGGGGAGGTACTTTCCCGTTCTCTTCCCGAACCCCCAGGGACTGTCCTGTTCTCTTTCCCGAACCCGCAGGTTTTTGGGCCTGTTCCCCTTCCTCGAAAACCCCCCAGGTTTCTGTCCCGTTTTTCTTCCCCGAACCCCCAGGGAGTCCCCGTTTCTTTCCCCGAACCCGCAGATACTGTCCTGTTCTTTTTTCCCCGACCAGCAGATAATTTCCCGTTCTCTTCCTCGAACCGCAGGTACTGTCCTGTTCTCTTTTCCCCGAAAAAAGAAAGGGCTGTTCTGTTCTCTTCCCCGAACCCCAAAGGTTTCTGTCCTGTTCTTTGCCCCTTTAACCAGCAGGTAAAATGTCCTTTTTCTCTTCCTCGAAAACCCGCAAAGGGACGTCCTGTTATCTTTTCCCGAACCAGCAGGGACTGTCCCGGCTCTTTTCCCCGAAACCCCAGGGACTGGGCCCCGTTCTCTTCCTCGAACCCGCAGGTCTGTCCTGTTTTTTCCTCGAACCCGGGAGGGACTGGGCCTGTTCTCTTCCCCGAACCACAGATCTTTTCCTGTTTCCTTCCCCCGAACCAGAGATTCTGTCCTGTTCTTTTTCCTCGAAACCCGAGGTATGTCCCCGTTCTCTTCCCCAACCCGCAGGTACTGTCCTTTCCTTCCTTTGGGAAACCCCCAGGGACTGTCCTTTTTCTCTTTCCCCCGGGAAACCCGAGGTTTCGTCCCGTTCCCTTCCTCGAACCAGCAGGTACTTTTCCGTTATTTCCCGAAACCGCAGGTACTGTCCGTTCTCTTCCTCGAACCAGCAGGTACTGTCCCCTTTTTCTCTTTCCCCCGAACCAGCAGGTACTGTCCCCGTTCTCTTTCCCCGAACCAGCGGACCGTCCTTTCTCTTCCTCGAACCAGCAGGGACGGGCCTGTTCTCTTCCTCGAACCAAACAGGTACCGTCCCGTTCTCTTCCTCGAACCCGCAGGTCCGTCCTGTTTTTCTTTTCCCCGAACCAGCCGGTATGTCCTGTTCTCTTCCCGAAACCCCGCAGGTAATGTCCTGGTTTTCTTCCTCGAACCCGCAGGGGACTGTTCCCCGTTCCCCTTCCCGAACCCGCAGGTCTGTCCTGTTCTTCCCCCGAACCCGCAGGTAATGTCCTGTTCTCTTCCTTTTGGGGGTCGCAGGTACTGTCCTTTTCCCCTTTCCCCGAACCGCGGTACTGTTTGTTTTTTTTTCCCCCGAACCAGCAGTTTCGGGCCTGTTTTCCCTTCCCCGAAAACCCGCAGGTTAACTGTTCTGTTATCTTCCCCGAAAAACCCGCAGGTACTGTCCTGTTCTCTTCCCCGAACCCGCAGGTAAATGTTGTTCTCTTCCATGAACCAGGGAGGTAATGTTTCCCGTTCTCTTTTCCCCGAACCCGCAGGTTTTGTCCTGTTCTCTTCCTCGAACCCCAATACTGCACTGTTCCCTTTCCCCGAAACCCGCAGGGACTGTCATGTTTTCTTCCTCGAACCAGCAGGGACTGCCCCCGTTTTTCTTCCTCGAAAAGAGGGACTGTTTCCCGTTTTTCCTCCTCGAACCAGCAGGGAATTTTCCTGTTTTTTCTTCCTCGAAAAAAGCAGGGACTGTCCTATTCCCCTTCCCCCGAAAACCAAACAGGGACTGTCCTGTTCTCTTTCCCCGAAACCCGCAGGTACTGTCCGTTTTTCTTTCCCCGAAAACCCCCCAGGTACTGTCCCCGTTTCCCCTTTTCCTCGAACCGCCCGGTAATGGGCCCTTTTTCTCTTCCTCGAACCCGCAGGTACTGTCCCGGGTTTTCTTCCTCGAACCCGCCGGTACTGTCCCGTTCTCTTTCCCCCGAACCAGAGGACTGTCCTGTTCTCTTCCTCGAACCCGCAGGTACTGTCCTGTTCTCTTCCTCGAACCCGCAGGTACTGTCCTGTTCTCTTCCTCGAACCCGCAGGTACTGTCCTGTTCTCTTCCTCGAACCCGCAGGTACTGTCCTGTTCTCTTCCTCGAACCAGCAGGTACTGTCCTGTTCTCTTCCTCGAACCAGCAGGGGACTGTTTCTGTTATCTTCCTCAACCGCAGGTAAATTCCTGTTCTCTTTCCCCGAACCCCGAGGGATGTCCCCCGTTTTCTTTTCCCCGAAAACCCCAAGGGTACTGTCCTGTTCTCTTCCTCGAACCCGCAGGTACTGTCCTGTTCTCTTCCTCGAACCCGCAGGTACTGTCCTGTTCTCTTCCTCGAACCCGCAGGTACTGGGCCTGTTCCCCTTCCCCCGAACCCCGGGACTGCCTGTTCCCCTTCCCCGAAACCCGCAGGTACTGTCATGTTTCTTCCCCGAACCAAAAGGGGTTTTCTGTCCGTTTTCTTCCTCGAAATCGCAGGTACTGTCCCGTTTTTCTTCCCCGAACCAGCAAAGGACTGTTTTTTTTCTTTCCTCGAACCCGCAGGTACTGTCCTGTTCTCTTCCTCGAACCACAGGTACTGTTTTTATTTCCTCGAACCAACAGGGACTGTCCCTTTTTCTTCCTCGGGAAACCCCCAGGTACTGTCCGTTCTCTTCCATGAAAGCAGGTACTGTCCTGTTCTCTTTTTCGGGAAAAAAACAGGTTTCCCGTCCTGTTCTCTTTCCTCGAACTCGCAGGTACCCGTCATGTTCTCTTTCCCGAACCAGCAAGGGGGTTTTAAAATGTCCCCCCCCCCCCCCCCCCTTTTTCTTCCTCGAACCCGCAGGTACTGTCCCGTTCTCTTCCTCGAACCAGCAGGTATGTCCCGTTCTCTTCCTCGAAAACCCCCAGGTACGGGCCGTGCTCTTTCGAAACCCGCAGGTACGTCCTTTTTCTTTTCCCGAAACCCCCCAGGTAAATGTCCGTTTTTTTTCCTCGAACCCGCAGGTACTGTCCGTTTTCCTTCCCCCGAACCCGCAGGAACTGTCCCCGTTCTCTCCCCAAATCGCAGGTAAATGTCCTTTCTTTCCTCGAACCAGCAGGGACTGTTCTGTTCTCTTTTCCCCGAAAACCCGGGAGGTACTGTCCGTTCTCTTCCTTCGAACCGCGGTACTCCTGTTCTCCCTTTCCCCGAACCCGCAGGTACTTCCTGTTCTCCCTTTCCCCGAACCCCCAGGACTGTCGGTTTCCTTCCTCGAACCCGCAGGTACTGTCCTGTTCTCTTCCTCGAAAACCCCCCCTACTTTCATGTTTTTTTGTTTCCCCGAACCCCCAGGTACTGTCCTGTTTTTTCTTCCTCCCAAAACCCCCAGGTTCTGTCCCGTTCTTTTTCCTCGAACCCGAAGGGCTGTTTCCCTTTTTCTTTTCCCCGAACCCGCAGGGACGTCCTGTTCCCCTTCCAGAAACCCCCAGGGACTGTCCTGTTCTTTCCTCGAACCCCCAAAGGGACTGTCCTGTTCTCTTCCTCCGAACCCGCCCGGGACGTCCGGGGGGGGGGGGGTTTCCTTTCCCCGAACCCGCAGGGATGTCCTGTTTCTTTTCCCCGAACCCGCAGGTACTGTCCTGTTTTTCTTCCTCGAACCCCCAGGTACTGTCCTGTTTTCTTCCCCGAAAAACCCCCAGGTACTGTCCGGGTTTTCTTCCTCGAACCCGCAGGTACTTCCCCGTTTTTCTTCCTCGAACCCCCCAGGTACTTCCTGTTCTCTTTTCCCCGAACCCGAAAGGGACTGTCCTGTTCTCTTCCTCGAACCCCCGGGGGACTTCCTTCTTTTTCCTCGAACCCGCAGGTTTCTGTCCTGTTCTCTTCCTCGAACCCCCAGGTACGTTTCCTGTTCTCTTCCCCGAACCAGCAGGTACTGTTTCCCGTTCTCTTCCTCGAACCAGGGATTTTGTCCTGTTCTTTCCTCGAACCAGCCCGGAAATGTCCCGTTCCCTTCCTCGAAAACCCGCAGGTTCTGTCCCGGTTTTCTTCCTCGAACCAAGCAGGTATGTTTCCCGTTCTCTTTCCCCGAACCCCCAGGGAAATGTCCTTTTCTCTTCCTCAACCACAGGGACTTCCTGTTCTCTTTTCCCCGAAAAAACCCGGAGGTACTGTTCCCTGTTTTTCTTCCCCGAAAAAGCAGGGACTGTCCTGTTCTCTTCCTCGAACCAACAGGTACTGTCCGTTTTTTTCCTCGAGCCCACAGGGATGTCCTGTTCTCTTTCCCCGAACCAAACAGGGGACTGCCTGGGTTTTCTTTCCTCGAACCCCGCAGGGCTGTCCCGGGGTTTTTTTCCTCGAGCCAGCAGGTACTGGGCCTGTTCTCTTCCTCGAACCAGCAGGTACTGTCCTGTTCTCTTCCTTCAACCGGCAGAAATTGCTTTCGGCAACACACTAGATCTTTACTCCGGTCAACGGACTCGAGATTTTTATCATAAAAGAATAATTGCCTTGAATGTCATGTTTTTTCCTAATTATATTTCTAAACCTGTTTGGATAGTCCTCCCTTACTACTCCCTAAATGCGATGCTTCTGAACGTTAGTTAAAAAAAATCATAATATATATATAATATATATATATATATATAATATTATATATATATATATATATATATATATATATATATATATTATATATATATATATATATTATATGGGATTAAATCTGGAGTATCTGAGAGAGTTAGAGCAAAGGAAGGGGTAGCAGTAATGTTGAATGATCAGTTATGGAAGGAGAAAAGAGAATATGAATGTGTAAATGCAAGAATTATGTGGATTAAAGTAAAGGTTGGATGCGAGAAGTGGGTCATAATAAGCGTGTATGCACCTGGAGAAGAGAGGAATGCAGAGGAGAGAGAGAGATTTTGGGAGATGTTAAGTGAATGTATAGGAGCCTTTGAACCAAGTAAGAGAGTAATTGTGGTAGGGGACCTGAATGCTAAAGTAGGAGAAACTTTTAGAGAGGGTGTGGTAGGTAAGTTTGGGGTGCCAGGTGTAAATGATAATGGGAGCCCTTTGATTGAACTTTGTACAGAAAGGGGTTTAGTTATAGGTAATACATATTTTAAGAAAAAGAGGATAAATAAGTATACAAGATATGATGTATGGCGAAATGACAGTAGTTTGTTGGATTATGTATTGGTAGATAAAAGACTGTTGAGTAGACTTCAGGATGTACATGTTTATAGATGGGCCACAGATATATCAAATCACTTTCTAGTTGTAGCTACACTGAGAGTAAAAGGTAGATGGGATACAAGGAGAATAGAAGCATCAGGGAAGAGAGAGGTGAAGGTTTATAAACTAAAAGAGGAGGCAGTTAGGGAAAGATATAAACAGCTATTGGAGGATAGATGGGCTAATGAGAGCATAGGCAATGGGGTCGAAGAGGTATGGGGTAGGTTTAAAAATGTAGTGTTAGAGTGTTCAGCAGAAGTTTGTGGTTACAGGAAAGTGGGTGCGGGAGGGAAGAGGAGCGATTGGTGGAATGATGATGTAAAGAGAGTAGTAAGGGAGAAAAAGTTAGCATATGAGAAGTTTTTACAAAGTAGAAGTGATGCAAGGAGGGAAGAGTATATGGAGAAAAAGAGAGAGATTAAGAGAGTGGTGAAGCAATGTAAAAAGAGAGCAAATGAGAGAGTGGGTGAGATGTTATCAACAAATTTTGTTGAAAATAAGAAAAAGTTTTGGAGTGAGATTAACAAGTTAAGGAAGCCTAGAGAACAAATGGATTTGTCAGTTAAATATAGGAGAGGAGAGTTATTAAATGGAGAGTTAGAGGTATTGGGAAGATGGAGGGAATATTTTGAGGAATTGTTAAATGTTGATGAAGATAGGGAAGCTGTGATTTCGTGTATAGGGCAAGGAGGAATAACATCTTGTAGGAGTGAGGAAGAGCCAGTTTGTGAGTGTGGGGGAAGTTCGTGAGGCAGTAGGTAAAATGAAAGGGGGTAAGGCAGCCGGGATTGATGGGATAAAGATAGAAATGTTAAAAGCAGGTGGGGATATAGTTTTGGAGTGGTTGGTGCAATTATTTAATAAATGTATGGAAGAGGTAAGGTACCTAGGGATTGGCAGAGAGCATGCATAGTTCCTTCGTATAAAGGCAAAGGGGACAAAAGAGAGTGCAAAAATTATAGGGGGATAAGTCTGTTGAGTATACCTGGTAAAGTGTATGGTAGAGTTATTATTGAAAGAATTAAAAGTAAGACTGAGAATAGGATAGCAGATGAACAAGGAGGCTTTAGGAAAGGTAGGGGGTGTGTGGACCAGGTGTTTACAGTGAAACATATAAGTGAACAGTATTTAGATAAGGCTAAAGAGGTCTTTGTGGCATTTATGGATTTGGAAAAGGCGTATGACAGGGTGGATAGGGGGGCAATGTGGCAGATGTTGCAGGTGTATGGTGTAGGAGGTAGGTTACTGAAAGAGGTGAAGAGTTACGAGGACAGTGAGGCTCAAGTTAGAGTATGTAGGAAAGAGGGAAATTATTTCCCAGTAAAAGTAGGCCTTAGACAAGGATGTGTGATGTCACCGTGGTTGTTTAATATATTTATAGATGGGGTTGTAAGAGAAGTAAATGCGAGGGTCTTGACAAGAGGCGTGGAGTTGAAAGATAAAGAATCACACATAAAGTGGGAGTTGTCACAGTTGCTCTTTGCTGATGACACTGTGCTCTTGGGAGATACTGAAGAGAAGTTGCAGAGATTGGTGGATGAATTTGGTAGGGTGTGCAAAAGAAGAAAATTAAAAGTGAATACAGGAAAGAGTAAGTTATGAGGATAACAAAAATATTAGGTGATGAAAGATTGGATATCAGATTGGAGGGAAAGAGTATGGAGGAGGTGAATGTATTCAGATATTTGGGAGTGGACGTGTCAGCAGATGGGTCTATGAAGGATGAGGTGAATCATAGAATTGATGAGGGGAAAAGGGTGAGTGGTGCACTTAGGAGTCTGTGGAGACAAAGAACTTTTGTCCTTGGAGGCAAAGAGGGGAATGTATGAGAGTATAGTTTTAACAACACTCTTATATGGGTGTGAAGCGTGGGTGATGAATGTTGCAGCGAGGAGAAGGCTGGAGGCAGTGGAGATGTCATGTCTGAGGGCAATGTGTGGTGTGAATATAATGCAGAGAATTCGTAGTTTGGTAGTTAGGAGGAGGTGCGGGATTACCAAAACTGTTGTCCAGAGGGCTGAGGAAGGGTTGTTGAGGTGGTTCGGACATGTAGAGAGAATGGAGCGAAACAGAATGACTTCAAGAGTGTATCAATCTGTAGTGGAAGGAAGGCGGGGTAGGGGTCGGCCTAGGAAAGGTTGGATGGAGGGGGTAAAGGAGGTTTTATGTGCGAGGGTCTTGGACTTCCAGCAGGCGTGCGTGAGCGTGTTTGATAGGAGTGAATGAAGACGAATGGTTTTTAATACTTGACGTGCTGTTGGAGTGTGAGCAGGGTAACATTTATGAAGGGGTTCAGAGAAACCGGCAGGCCGGACTTGAGTCCTGGAGATGGGAAGTACAGTGCCTGCACTCTGAAAGAGGGGTGTTAATGTTGCAGTTTAAAAACTGTAGTGTAAAGCACCCTTCTGGCAAGACAGTGATGGAGTGAATGATGGTGAAAGTTTTTCTTTTTCGGGCCACCCTGCCTTGGTGGGAATCGGCCAGCGTGATAATAAAATAAATAAATAAATAAATAAATATATATATAATATATAATATATATATATATAATATATATATAAATATATAATATAATAACCCTCATTCAGTTGTAGAAATACGCATGTGCAACACTTGGTTATCTTTGAGAGAAGTTTCGCCCCCCAGAATTTTATCAATCTAATGCAAACATGAGAAAGGAGACGTATGGGGAGAACCAGAGAGGTGGTAGATAAAGTAATAGTACAAGCGGTCACATAAGCATGGGCGGGGCTAGGTAGTGAGCATGTAATATAATTTGATGGCCTTGGAAGCAGTGATCAAGTTTGACGTGTGTTGTAGTAGTAGCGGAGGTAGCAGAGGTGGAGGTAGCGGAGGTGGAGGTAGCGGTGGTGGTGGTGGTAGCGGAGGTGGAGTAGTAGGTGGGAGTGAAGTTGTGGAGTTAGTGAAGGTAGTGGAGATGGTGGAGGTAGTGGAGGTAGCAGAGGTAGTGGAGGTAGCAGAGGTAGTGGAGGTAGCAGAGGTAGTGGAGTTAGTGGAGGTAATAGAGGTGGAGGAGGTATGGCTATGTTTCAGTTTTACAACCGAGCCGAAACTTCTGAGATACCGAAACTCTGTGTTTGCACTAAAGTGCAGGTATTTAGATTATTGTAAACACCTGCAGTTCTGGAATAGTTGTTTCTTTACGAATATTTAGTTGCTTCAATTCATGATGTGTCCTTGCTCAGTCCTATGTATGGTACATGCATTTACCATAGTCTCTCCTATATGCATATTTATAATAACTAGTGAGATTTTATGTGATGGGTGGATGGTGGTGGTTGTTCGGACATACCTAACTGCTTCATCTTGGTTAGCCTTATTAACTTCTCTCCAAGATGAGTTCGATAAATATTCGATATCTTTCCTTTACTAATACAACTACTGAATTGAGCATTACATAGTGGTCTGTAAATTCGTGTTTAATAATAGAATCTATGTTCAAAACTATTTTATGGTTATGAGGAAACTTTCTCCACTGTGCTGAGCATCCTTCATAAGGGAGTTTCTTAAGACTAAAGAGTATTTTACTTAGTTCAGCAAAATGGTTCAGGTATGTTGATAATGTTCTGTGCTTGTGGCCTGTTAATCAGAATCTAGATGATTTCACTAGTCAACAACCAAAATGCTTCAGAGACTAGAGTAGCAATTTCCAACTAATTTTAAATCACTGATAATGAATATCATAGTTAAAATTGTTTGTTAGCTCTACTTTTCAATATACACCTATGTGTCACAACAGGTTCCAACAGGCTAACAGGGTAATGGCAGTTTGTGTCTTACTACACTCAGTCTCAATGACCTTCATTATTGTTCCAGCAGTCATAGAAGGTGGTTGTGCTGTGAAAGTTTATATTTTGAGGTGAAAGTTAGGCGGTTTTCTTAGCCAAACACTCTTGTGATGGGCTTGCAGGGCGGATACACAAAGTACTGCTGCTTTCCATGTGAATGGGACAGTCGTCCAAGAAGTTCCCACTACATCAGGAGAGACTGGCCACCTCGTCAATCACTGGAGCCTGGGATGAAAAATGTTCAATATCCACCTTTCACTGAACCGAACAAAATTTTGCTACCACCACTACACACAACTTGGGCTCATGAAAAACTTTGTAAAAGCTATGGACAAATCCGATCAGGGATTCGAGTATTTATCATCAAAATTCCCCTCACTGAGCGACGCTAAAATAGAGGGAGTCTACAATGGTCGTCAGATTCGAGAGCTTCTTAAAGATATTGACTTTGAATCAGACCTTCATGGGGAGGATAAAGCTGCCTGGGAAGCATTCAAGTTAGTGGCGAAGGGATTTCTCGGAAACAGAAGGGAAGACAACTATGAAGAATTGGTGGAAAACCTCATCAAGGCTTACAAGAACATGGGATGTAACATGTCACTTAAAATCCATTTTTTGGACTTGCATTTAGACTTTTTTTTCCAGCGAACTGTGGGGCAGTTAGTGACGAACATGGTGACAGGTTTCACCAAGATATTTCAACCATGGAAAAATGGTACCAGGGCAAGTGGGGCACAAGAATGCTTGCAAACTATTTTTGGACATTGGCAAGAGATGATTCTTCAGCCCACTATTAGCGGATTAGAATTTAAAACAAACTGACACATTGTACGTTATAATAAAATAATCAAATATTACATGTCTCGTATCTTTAAACCTATAGCCAATAAGCATTTTTCAATGTGATATTTGGATTCAGGACATGAAAATACACAAGAATTAACTAATCTCATTTAAGAAGCATACAACTTTTCAAAAATTGTTGACCAGTGTTTCTTGCCTAAACTTAACAGTATTTCATCCTCTATGAAGTTTACAGTTGAACTGGAAGGGGATAAAATGCTACCATTTCTAAATGTCTTGATTCAGTAAGTATATATAACAAAGCTTATTTATTACAATAACCACGAAATAAGATTTAAGTGGAGCGCTTCTCTGATGATTGTCTTGATAGCTTTGAGAATTTGAAACCCGAGTTTTTGGATAGAGAAAAAACTTACACTGCATCCAAATCAATATCCCAAAGACTTATAATAATAATAATATCTTTATTTACTACAAGTACATGTACATGGTATACAGGCATAGCTGACCTCAATGACATGTTACTATATACAAAGCCCCTTGTTATGAAGAGCATTTCGGGCAAATTAGGTCCTTGTCCCAGGATGCGACCCACACCTGTCGACTAACTCCTAGGTACCCATTTTACTGATGAGTGAACATAGACAACCGGTGTAAAGAAACACGCCCTATGCTCTACTGGGGAACACGCTTCATGGAGGACTTATTATCAACCAGGAAATTGTTATAGACCACCACCAAGGCATGCACATTCTCTCAAAAATACATTGGTGCCACTGTTTAACTCTGACTCATCTGTCCTGCCCAAGGCTCTCGAATGATTCAATATATAGTCTTCAGTGCAAACACATCCTGATGAATTCTCCATCACAAACATTTGGTGGTGTATGCAAAGTTCCATGTGCTGTTTCATGATAAATACAATTTAGGTTAAACTGGGAAATCTTTAGATCTTAGACTATCACAGCATCAGTATTCTAATGACAGAATAATAAGCCACCATTAATCACGTGAACTTGTATGCTCACCTAGCCAACTGGGAAGGTGCAAAGGCCATTGTACCTAGAGGAACCTAATCGAGTCTGATTTATTTAAACATGGGAACCAATGTATCAAGGGCTATATAAACTGGATTTGTAGAGGCCATCTTTAAATATCTTAAGAATGGATGTTGTATTTAAGTCAGACGATTGCTCTACATAGCAGAAGCCACTGTCTCATGTCCCAATGAATATGATGCTGTTAGATATTTAATGTTAATTCATTTAGGTTTTCATAATACCTTTAATGCTTAATACTTTGACGGGGCACAAGTGGAAAAAAATCACACACACACACACACACACACACACCTACTTACCTTCCTGGTTTGGTGTATATTGTAAGGAAAAGGATGCCCTTTTCTCTCTGATGACAGGACAGTTCAATTTAACCTTTTCAGCGATGAGCATCATGGACTCATCCATAAGGTGCTCACAGGACTACACTACACAAAGGAACATCCTAGTCGGTGTAAGGTTTACGTAATGCAATGGACGACAACATCTCTGTGTTGACAGGACAGAAAACGATCTCCTTTTCCCTAGCAAGCGTCACAAACCCACCCATTAGGTTCCCATTAACTTCAGACACTGGGCAATCAACTGCAGCACATCACTAACTGTAAAAGGTGACTCCGGAATATCGCCCAATAATTCAATAATCAGTATTTTTGTAAATGCTTGCATCACATCACTAGTGTCAATGGCAAATAGTGATGTGTTGCAGCATTAGTAATAACCCGATAACATCCAACTGGATAAATACTACTACTGACAAGAGCTCGTGCCTCGGTTTGTAACGTCCTCTGTTCGCACACCGAGGAACCCGGGCAGACTCCCTGAAACGTTCTGCATGTTTTCTTACACCTGCTGCCCCTGTTTATCTAGGAGTAAGTAGGTACCTGGGTGTTAGTCGATTGTTGTGGGTATCATCCTGGGAAAGAAGATTAAAGGTCACAACTGGAAATAAGAGTCCTCGATGACGAACTGACTGTATTGGGTTATCCTGGGTGACTGACACTCCCCGGTAAAAATGCCAAGAAAATTTCATCTCGTTTTGACAAAATTTTTGGTGTAATTTCAACCTTTTACCCAACAGGTTTTACGAACCCATCCATCAGGTGTTCACTGGACATCAAATACTGGACGCCCTCAGCCACCTCATGTCTGCTTGTTCTCTGCTCTACTGGGGAACACACTATCAACGCCATTACAATGAAGCTTCAATCTGCTTACTATAGCTTACTTCATCTACTGCCTCAAGTTTCCATTCTCTGTCATTCAGTCTCGCTTCTGACAGTACTCCTGCTGATCCAGTCTGTGTCGGCTGCTTCGCCTGCTTCCTTTGTGGGTCAAAATGTGGCTGCATTTTACCCTTTGCCCCGCCCTGACTGCATAATAAATCTGTCGAAACGTCTTCTTCCATTTCTCAACTTCTGATACGCTTGCATCGTTATATACTTGTTATTTAATCCACATACATTATTCCGCAGACACTCGCCTTATACCGCAGACACTCGCCTTATACCGCAGACACTCACCTTATACCGCAGACACTCACCTCATTATTCAAGAGACACTCACCTCATTATTCAAGAGACACTCACCTCATTATTCAAGAGACACTCACCTCATTATTCAAGAGACACTCACCTCATTATTCAAGAGACACTCACCTCATTATTCAAGAGACACTCACCTCATTATTCAAGAGACACTCACCTCATTATTCAAGAGACACTCACCTCATTAACACGCATTTATGTTCATATTATTTTCTATTATATTAACTTAATATAGTTAGAAGCTAGAATGACAATATTCTTCTTTTAAAATCAAATGGTATTTATGCATACATGACAAATACATATTGGTAATTTTATAAAGGGTACATCATTAACCACTGTCATATTGCTAGGTACGATGTTAGCTCATGACAGTTGGAATGTATGTTCAGTTGTGACGAACTGAGCAGGTCTTGCGCGATGCTTGTTTCGTAGCTCACCTTAACAATAGCAAGGTTTTATGGTTAACTTATCATTTGTGTTCAAAGTTCACCTGCAGTACTGGCCTGGCCCCTGTGATCCTACCCACAACAGTAGCCGCTCAGATTTCATCCCGAGAGTATCTGTCACACTGTTCCTTGTTACTGCTCATTATGTTTCTTGTTAATAGCTGTGGCACTCGTAATATACACCATGCCATGGACCTGTATCTGCTGAGCGTCTACCATCTGAATACAATCCATAAATTATTCACAGTCATATATTATACTATTTTTGTTTCCGATTTGCCATACTGCTGTCACTGAGTTATCCCACTTGGCTCGCAGCAACTGGTGTGACATCAATAACTGTCAGATACCACTAAAATGTCATGGCATAGCACTACGGATCACCAAAATCACACAACAAATCACTGTTGACCCCAAGAAGATTGCAAGACTGGTTGTTTGCTGGCTTCAGATACAGGGTGTTTCGATTGACCTTGGACTGGACACACAGTGACCAACCACCTGACCGATGATGGAAAACAGTGATAAATAACTGCGCCCAATTCTCTCCTCTACCGACTCGGGACGATACAGTACCCAGGTGTCCTAGCATCAATGTTCTGTTTGTCATGGTATATCTGCTCCTGGTGTTTACTTGTAGAATGATTACTAGTCAACGGCTGGCGACGTGCCCCTGGCTTAGTTGGTTAATGCGGTTTAAAGCTTGTCGGCTCCTCAAGGATACTCAAGCAGCGTGTATCCTCCTTGCCACCAGTCAAGAATGCTTTAATCCCTAAAGCAGGAACTGAAGTATACACTGACAGATATTTTTATTTACATATATATATATATATAAAATATTATTTAAAATTAATATATATATATATTATTTTAATATTATTTTATATATATATATTATTATTATATATATATATAAAATATATATATAAATTTATATATAATTATAATATATTATATTTTATTATATATTTTATATAATATATTTTTTAATATAAAAAATAATATATTTTATAAAAAAAATTTTAATATAAAAAATACAATAATTATATATTATTTTTATTTATAAAAATATATATTTTTATAAAATTTACAATATATTTTTAATATAAATTATAATATTAAAAATATATATTATTATATACATATAAAAAAAATATATATATAATATTTAAATATAAAATTTTAATACATATAATATATTTTTAAATAATTTAATACAATATAATTATATATATTAATATATAAACATATATATAATAAAATACATTATATAAATATTACAAAATATATATATTAACAAAATATAATATATATATATATACAAAATAATATATATATACATATAAAAATATAATAAAATATAAAAATTTTCATATATATATATAGATAAAATATAAAATATATAAAAAATATATATAAAAATATAAAATAATATATATACATATATAATATATATAATATATATATACAAATATAATATAAAAATAACCCAAAAATATATATAATATATATTAAAAATATAACATAATAATATATATATAAAATAATATATATATATATAATATATAATAAAAATACATATTTTATATAAATAAAAATATATATATATATTTTAACATATATAATATAATATATATACAATATATATATCTATATAACATATAATATATATAAAATAATTATTTAAAAAATATATATACAAAATATATAATATATAACATATATATATATATATAATATTTTAAATAAATATAATATATATACAAATATATAATATATAAATATTAAATATATATATACATAATATAATATAATATAAAAATATATATATATAATATAAAATAAAACATATATATATATACATATATATATATAAAATATATAAATCATATATATAAAAATATAATACATATTATATATACATAAAATATATATAAAATAATATATATATATATAAATATAATATATAATATATAACAATATATTTTATATAAAAATAATATATATATAATACATATAATATATATAAAAAATAAAATATATAAAAAATATACATAATATATATACATATATAAAATACAAATTATAATATATATAAAAATATACAAATATATATATATATATACACAATATAAAATATATATATATAATAATATATATAAAATTACATATATATATAATAAATATAAAAATATATTACATAATATTTAATATATAAATAATATTATATATAATATATATTACATAAATATAAAATATATTACATAAAAATAATATAAATATAATATATATACATAATATATATAAATATATATATATACATATATATATATATATATATAAACATAATATATAATACATATATATAATATATACATATATATATAAAATATAATATATATATATAAAAATATAAATATATATATATATATATATATAAAATATATATATACATATATATATATAACATAATATATATATAAAAAATATATACATATAAAATATTAATAAAATATATATATACATATATATAATATATATATATATAAAAAAAAAAAAATAAAAAAAAAAAAAATAAAAAAAAAAATAAAAACCAAAAATTTTAAAAAATTTTTTTAAAAAAAAAAAAATAAAAAATAACAACAAATAATAAATATTATATATTAAAAACATACATCTATATAAAAATATATTCAATATATAAATAAATATATATAAAAATAAAACATAATAAAATAAAAATAAATACAAAAAAATAACTTATATATAATATATATCTAACAAACCAATAAAATTTATATATATATACATCCATATATATATATATAAAAATAAAACATACATATATATATATATATAAAATATAAACATACATATATAAATTATATATATATATAATAATACATAATATATAAAAATAAATATAATAAATAAATACAAAATATATATAAATAAAATATATACAAATTATATATATAAATATAAATAAAACTAATAATATATATAAACACAATATAAACATATATAAATATATATAATAATATAAAAATAATAAAAAATACCAAAAATACACACATTAAAAATATATATAAATAATATCAAAATACATATCACACAATTATAAAATAAATAATAAAAATATAAAATAAAAAAAATTATATATAATAAATAATATTTACACACACCCCACACACATTATTTTCTCTTATTTCAAAAAAAACGCAAAATGGGGAAAAGTTTATGTCAATTTGTAATTAAATTGCGCCCCACCAACTTTTGGGAAATCATTTGGGGTTTGTTAATCCCAGGTAAACGAAGCAATGGGAACCCTTATTCAGACGTGTGTAATCTTGATGAACGTCGAATTTTTTTTTGTGAAATTTGTCTGTTCAGGATTTCACAAACGACAACAACGGAATGCAGTTACAAAACACACACACACACCACAACACACGCGCACACAACCAACACACGCACACACACAACACAACACAACAACCAACACACAACACCACACACACACCACAAAACACACAACCAACACACCCCACAGCCAATACCACACAGCCAACACACACACAAAACCCAACCCAAAACACACACACACACAAAACCAACACACACAAAACACACACAAAATCCAACACACACACATCCAACACAACCACACACACACACACAACAACAAACAACACCCCCCCCACACACACACACAACCAACACCCCCCCCACACACACAACACAAAAAAACCAACCCCACGCAAAAACCAACACACACACAACCAACACACACACAACCAACACACACACAACCAACACACACACAACACCACACACACACACACACACCCCACCACACAAACACACACACAACACACACACAAAACCAACACACACACACACACACGACACACACACATACACAAAACAAAACCACACACACACACACACACAAAACCAACACACACACACACACACACACACACAAAACCAACACACACCCCACACACACACACACACACACACACACACACACACACACACACACACACACACACACAAAACCAACAAAACACACACCCCACAAAACCAACAAAACAAAACCAACACACACACACCCACACACAAAACCAACACACACACACCCACACACACAACACACAAAAACCAAACACACCACAAACACACACACACAAAACCAACACACACACAAACACACACACACACACACACACACACACACACCACACACACACACACACACACACAACACAACAACACAAAAACCCATTACCCACATTTAAAGCGGCAACATTTCTCAGTCAACCAAACACGGGTAACAAGTGTTTGTGCAAAGAATTAACCAATTATTATAATAATAATAAAAAAGAAAATTAAAAGGGGAAGGAGGAGGAGGGAAAAGAGGAAGAAGAGAAAGAGGAAAAAAAGGATATGGAACAGGAGAATGAAGAAAAGAGACGGAGGACGGGAAACAAAAAGGAAGAAAAAAAATGGCAATACTGACTGGGCAAACAAATTACAACTTCAAATTTAGACAAAAAGAAATAGAAAGTACCATCAGCTACAATGATGTGCACGAAGCATTATCAGCTACAATGATGTGCACGAAGCATTATCAGCTACAATGATGTGCACGAAGCATTATCAGCTACAATGATATGCACGAAGCATTATCAGCTACAATATGCACGAAGCATTATCAGCTACAATGATGTTGCACGAAGCATTATCACTACAATGATTGCACGAAGCATTATCAGCTACAATGATGTGCACGAAGCATTATCAGCTACAATGATGTGCACGAAGCATTATCAGCTACAATGATGTGCACGAAGCATTATCAGCTACAATGATGTGCACGAAGCATTATCAGCTACAATGATGTGCACGAAGCATTATCACTACAATGAATTGCACGAAGCATTATCAGCTACAATGATATGCACGAAGCATTATCAGCTACAATGTGCACGAAGCATTATCAGCTACAATGATGTGCACGAAGCATCATATACAGTGAGATGCATGAAGCATCAGCTACAATGAGATCCAAGAAGCATCCTATGCAATGAGATGCAAGAAGCATTATATACAATGAGATGCAAGAATCATACAATGAGATGCAAGAAGCATCATATACAATGAGATGCAAGAAGCATCATATACAATGAGATGCAAGAAGCATCATCATATACAATGAGATGCAAGAAGCATCATCATATACAGTGAGATGCAAGAAGCATCATCATATACAAGAATGCAAGAAGCATCATCATATACAATGAATGCAAGAAGCATCATCATAACAATGAGATGCAAGAATCATACAATGAGATGCAAGAAGCATCATATACAATGAGATGCAAGAAGCATCATCATATACAATGAGATGCAAGAAGCATCATCATATACAATGAGATGCAAGAATCATACAATGAGATGCAAGAAGCATCATATACAATGAGATGCAAGAAGCATCATCATATACAATAGATGCAAGAGAACATCAATACAATGAGATGCAAGAAAGCATCATATAAATGAGATGCAAGAACATCATCATAAAACATGAGATGCAAGAAGCATCAATACAATGAGATGCAAGCAGCATCATATACAATGAGATGCAAGAAGCATCATATACAATGAGATGCAAGAAGCATCATATACAATGAGATGCAAGAAGCATCATATACAATGAGATGCAAGAAGCATCATATACAATGAGATGCAAGAAGCATCATCATATACAATGAGATGCAAGAAGCATCATATATACAATGAGAGCGAGAGCTTCGCGGTGAGTCAGTTTATAAAACTTAAAGCAACATGTTGCCCTTAGTAGTATAATACACCGTACATCTCCACCCACCCCGGGATAAAACCCGGGCTTGTAAGTTATGGTTCGTAGGCTCCACTCGGCCATCTTACAAGAAATTATGATAGGGTTTAACCCTCCTAAATTACCTTAATTTGGAATATATATTTCTTTAATGTAGTGAACAAGAAAGTCTCTTCAGAAAGAGTAAAGATATTGGAAATTATATTTTATAAGGTTAGTAAGGTTTGTCGGAACAGGACAAGCGTTTCTGACGCGGTCGGTGTCAAATGATGTCACTGTCATATGGTCGTTGTCATATGATAACCAAAAGCTGGAGCTTTGGGCCCCTCAAGGAAGGTTCCTTGATGTTGGTGAGGGGCTCTTGATTTAGGGAATTGGATCTGTGCTCCAGTTCCCCAAATTAAGCCGAAGCCTTCCACCCCCCCCGGGCGCTGTATAATCCCGGTTAGCGCTTCCCCCTTGATTATAATAATAATAATGGAGCTTTGGGTTATCTGACCGAAGCCTTCCGCTGGCTTACCGGTCCACCCCTTTAAAAATTATGGGTATGATTATAACTTTCATATTACTGGACAGAGACGATGTTGGCGGTTCCCACAACCTTACATTAGTATAATCATAACTAAGCACTCAACCCACAAGGGTCATACATCCCACAACCATGCCTCACAATGGATGACGAGGGAATAAACGGAAAGGAAGGGTAACAGAAATAGGTAGACTGGGGATAGGGAATATGAAGAAAACCCTGTTACCTCCCTTATCGATATCTAAGGGGGCAAGAGTGGGAGGTGGTAGAGGGGGGGGGGGGTGAGGGGAAGGGACTGAAGGATGGGGCACGGGGAAGAGCATGCAAGTGTAAGGGAGAAAACGTCGATAGAGACGGCATCACGCATCACACCAATTTTTGAGGTATGATATTTGTGGTGTGCGAAGATGGAAGGTCTCCTGCCTCTCTCTGGTGCCCTGGTGAAGGTCTCCTGCCTCTCTCTGGTGCCCTGGTGAAGGTCTCCTGCCTCTCTCTGGTGCCCTGGTGAAGGTCTCCTGCTTCTCTCTGGTGCCCTGGTGAAGGTCTCCTGCTCTCTCTGGTGCCCTGGTGAAGGTCTCCTGCCTTCTCTCTGGTGCCCTGGTGAAGGTCTCCTGCTTCTCTCTGGTGCCCTGGTGAAGGTCTCCTGCCTCTCTCTGGTGCCCTGGTGAAGGTCTCCTGCCTCTCTCTGGTGCCCTGGTGAAGGTCTCCTTCTTCTCTCTGGTGCCCTGGTGAAGGTCTCCTGCCTCTCTCTGGTGCCCTGGTGAAGGTCTCCTGCCTTCTCTCTGGTGCCCTGGTGAAGGTCTCCTGCCTCTCTCTGGTGCCCTGGTGAAGGTCTCCTGCCTCTCTCTGGTGCCCTGGTGAAGGTCTCCTGCCTCTCTCTGGTGCCCTGGTGAAGGTCTACTGCCTTCTCTCTGGTGCCCTGGTGAAGGTCTCCTGCCTCTCTCTGGTGCCCTGGTGAAGGTCTCCTGCCTCTCTCTGGTGCCCTGGTGAAGGTCTCCTGCCTCTCTCTGGTGCCCTGGTGAAGGTCTCCTGCCTCTCTCTGGTGCCCTGGTGAAGGTCTCCTGCCTCTCTCTGGTGCCCTGGTGAAGGTCTCCTGCCTCTCTCTGGTGCCCTGGTGAAGGTCTCCTGCCTCTCTCTGGTGCCCTGGTGAAGGTCTCCTGCCTCTCTCTGGTGCCCTGGTGAAGGTCTCCTGCTTCTCTCTGGTGCCCTGGTGAAGGTCTCCTGCCTTCTCTCTGGTGCCCTGGTGAAGGTCTCCTGCCTCTCTCTGGTGCCCTGGTGAAGGTCTCCTGCCTCTCTCTGGTGCCCTGGTGAAGGTCTCCTGCCTCTCTCTGGTGCCCTGGTGAAGGTCTCCTGCCTCTCTCTGGTGCCCTGGTGAAGGTCTCCTGCCTCTCTCTGGTGCCCTGGTGAAGGTCTCCTGCCTCTCTCTGATGCCCTGGTGAAGGTCTCCTGCTCTCTCTCTGGTGCCCTGGTGAAGGTCTCCTGCTCTCTCTGGTGCCCTGGTGAAGGTCTCCTGCCTCTCTCTGGTGCCCTGGTGAAGGTCTCCTGCCTCTCTCTGGTGCCCTGGTGAAGGTCTCCTGCCTCTCTCTGGTGCCCTGGTGAAGGTCTCCTGCCTCTCTCTGGTGCCCTGCTGAAGGTCTCCTGCTTCTCTCTGGTGCCCTGGTGAAGGTCTCCTGCCTCTCTCTGGTGCCCTGGTGAAGGTCTCCTGCCTCTCTCTGGTGCCCTGGTGAAGGTCTCCTGCCTTCTCTCTGGTGCCCTGGTGAAGGTCTCCTGCTTCTCTCTGGTGCCCTGGTGAAGGTCTCCTGCCTCTCTCTGGTGCCCTGGTGAAGGTCCCTGCCTTCTCTCTGGTGCCCTGGTGAAGGTCTCCTGCTTCTCTCTGGTGCCTGGTGAAGGTCTCCTGCTCTCTCTGGTGCCCTGGTGAAGGTCTACCTGCCTTCTCTCTGGTGCCCTGGTGAAAGGTCTCCTGCTTCTCTCTGGTACCCTGGTGAAGTCTCCTGCTTCTCTGGTGCCCTGGTGAATGTCTCCTGCTTCTCTCTGGTGCCCTGGTGAAGGTCTCCTGCTCTGTGGTACCCTGGAGAAGTCTCCTGCTTCTCTCTGGTGCCCTGGTGAAGGTCTCTCTCACTCTGGTGCCCTGGTAAGTTCCTGCTTCTCTGGCCCTGTGAAGGTCTCTGCCTCTATCTGGTGCCCTGGGAGGATCTCCTGACCTCTCTCAAAATGCCCTGTGAAGTCTCCTGCCCTCTCTGGTGCCCATGGTGAAGGTCTCCTCCTCTCTCTGGTCCCTGGTGAAGGCTCCTGCTCTCTCTGGTGTCCTGGTGAAAGGTCTCCTGCCTCTCTCTGGTGCCCTGGTGAAGGTCTCCTGCCTCTCTCTGGTGCCCTGGTGAAGGTCTCCTGCCTCTCTCTGGTGCCCTGATGAAGGTCTACCTGTCTTGCTCTCTGGTGCCCGGTGAAGGTCTCCTGCTTCTCTCTGGTGCCCTGGTGAAGGTCTCCTGCTTCTCTCTGGTGCCCTGGTGAAGGTCTCCTGCTTCTCTCTGGTGCCCTGGTGAAGGTCTCCTGCCTCTCTCTGGTGCCCTGGTGAAGGTCTCCTGCTTCTCTCTGGTGCCCTGGTGAAGGTCTCCTGCCTCTCTCTGGTGCCCTGGTGAAGGTCTCCTGCTTCTCTCTGGTGCCCTGGTGAAGATCTCCTGCCTCTCTCTGGTGCCCTGGTGAAGGTCTCCTGCTTCTCTCTGGTGCCCTGGTGAAGGTCTCCTGGTTCTGGTACCCTGGTGAATGTCTCCTGGTTGTGGTACCCTGGTGAATGTCTCCTGGTTTTGGTACCCTGGTGAATGTCTCCTGGTTCTGGTACCCTGGTGAATGTCTCCTGGTAGTGGTACCCTGGTGAATGTCTCCTGGTTGTGGTACCTTGGCGAAGTAATAATAACGTATACGAGTAAATTCGCTGACGACACTATAACAGGTCTATTAATAAATTCAGAGGAGGACACCAATGAACTTCTAAAAAAAAAATCTGAACATCTTAATGTTATCACATTGAATGTCATTTGTCCTTCAGTAAGGACACGTCCAAGTACTAATCCTCGAAAAGGAAATAATCTTGGCACCGGATGCCAAAAGGAGCTGGGAGTCCTGGTTCTTGTATTTATATCAAGACGTATATGTAATATTTACACTGAGGCAGTTCAGGTTCCCATAAGGCAGGATGACCAAGTTAATACAACAAATTAGTTTTCTACCAAGTTAATACAACAAATTAGTTTTCTACCAAGTTAATACAACAAATTAGTTTTCTACTAAGATAAACCGAGACGTCTAGACCTCTACTGAGATGTGTTGAATGATGGGAGATGGGACTGAGGAGTACAAATGGAAGACGTGTATAAATTCCGATAAAGAGAATATAGGGAAAAACTGGTTTGGGAAAACAGCTGCAAATGTGTCTAACAAATTACGATGTAGCATCACTAAAGATAATGCCTCGGGAAGCTATAAAAATAGATAAGACGCATATATTATTGGGAATGGTTGAGTTTGATTACGACCTGACTAACACTGGCAAGTAGCCCCTGCTGCAGTCTCCCCTTATTCTTATGCTCGCTTTTTTTTTCTTACTTTTTGGAATATCGTCCCTTTCCCATCAAGGAAGAGAGAACGTACAATGGTACGTTTTTTTTTTTTTTGTTTTTGTTTTTGTTTTTTTCCTCCATTGATTCACCTCTCTCTCCACAGAGGTTCAATACTCATGCTAACTTTCCCTTGTCTATTATCCCATTACTTCATTTTTTATAAACATATGCGCCGACACACTCACAGATATGCAAATACAATCAATTCCTCCATACTCTTCTCAAATCTGATATTCAATCTTTCATGGCCTAGACTTCTTGTTACCCTCATCACTATTATTTTTTTTATGAACACTTTTACCCTCCTCCTACGCACCTTCCCTAACTATTCAAACCAACTATTACATTTTATCTTCAGAAAATCCAGAAAGTAAAGTGTCATCAGCAAAGAGCAACTGTGGAAACTCTTACTTTATACCACTAGCATGCACTTCTTTTACAACTATGAATATAATAAATAGCCATGCTGAAGGCCTACCGTGACTTGAAAATAGTCAATTTCTTTTCTACACACCTTAAGCTAAGTCTCACTCCCCTCATAAAACCTCTTTACTGCTTTTTACTAAAAATAGATGGTTGATTGTTTCTCTGTTCATCCAGTCAAATGCCTTTTAAACATCCATAACTGGAAGAGAAAGTTCCTTACCCTTAAGTAAATACTGTTCATGTATATGCTTCAGTGAATACACTAGGTCTACACATCCTTATCTTTTCTAAATCCTCCTTAAGTAAGTACACGTAAGTACAATTATCATACACAGTAACATGTATAATTACCCAGAATAAGCCCAAAAAAGGTTAAAGTGACGTATTTCCACTGGGGTCCTTGACCTTTGTAGTCACATTTTCTATCTTATCCCGGACTTTCGATAATAATTCCTACTCTCTCACTTGTTCCAATTTATCCTTAAACAAACGAACTAAGCATACGTCTACCAGTCATTAAGCGTCCTTCTCTGTTTCATGCATATATTTAACAATTTCATCAGCCACTCCGAGAAAATATTTCCCTATTAGCTTCTAGCGCCTCGGTCTTAATACAATTTAACCTGTTTTACCTCCTATTCTACCCACTGCTTCAATACCACACTATTTCCTCTACATTTATCTTCGGTGCTTCCCCAGTCTTGCCAGATCGCATTTCTGCTTGCCCAATACGCAAAATAACATCCATCAACAACTCAAAATATTCTCTCCAGGATTTACCAGTGATGCTATATCTTCATGAGACAGAAATAAATAACCAACAATCCTGCTAGAGTGCAAAGGGTTTAACATGTTTTCATTCCACATTTGTATGAAAGGACTGTAGTACCTCCCTGTATGCTTGCTGTCTATCACCCTACTATATGTATGTTCTTATACTCAATATTCAAGCAAGATTAGAAAAAACTAAATTCCTAAGATATTAAAAAAATAATCTTTTACGGGGGAGTTATGGAGAAAATTAGTCTAGTGGATTACCGTGACAAAGAAAGGGATTCATATAGGAACAAGAGTCGATTTCAGGGAACCCACAAAAGAGAGTTGGAGAAAAAGAAAGTTGTGAAACTTACAAATTCCTTGATTGCAAGGAATCCTTTGACAGGATTACAAATAAAGATATGTATAAACTCAAAAGCAGGCTAAATTAATAATGAAAATAAAAAAAGGAGTGGTGAAAGGTGACTCATGTGGATGGTTGAAGGTAAACAGCGGGACACCTCCAGGATCTTACCCAATACCCAGGTCACACTTCACGGTGTATGTAAACGACCTACTCAGAGGGAATGAATCATACATGTCACTGTTGGCAAATGGCGCAAATCTAATGAAGGGAATACAAATGATACAATTTAGATTTTTTGTCTACAGCTCATCAACTGAACGGAGGTCATTAAGTAGGCAATCCACCTTGTTAACAGCATGCACACTTAATACCTAAAATGCTAAAAAGAATGGTGGGTCCAAGAACTGGAGTTCAATACTTATTAGGCAATTACAACTAGGTAATTACAAAGACACACACATCAGAGGTTACTTAATTCCCCGGGTTGTGCCTTTTCCTTGTTTTTATCTGGGTATATTGGAAGTGAAAGTCTCTCAGGGAAATTTAACAGTGAAGTGCTGAATAACATCCTCTCTTATCTATGTCCGAGGTGATGAAGGGAAAGATGCTAGTTACCTGAGGAAGCAGGTCAAAAGGCTGTGTCATTGCGAGCCCTCATGTCAGACGCTGTCACAATGCAACAATTCAGCTGAATTTACCACAGTCGTGCAGGGACTGAACTAGCCTTTTAGCCTTGTAGATTTCATTTAATTGGCAAAACAGAACAATTTATCTAGTAAATTACAAAGGGTTGTATGCCACTACTACTGGTGTGGAAAACACACTTTTACTATCACTAAACCTGCTTGTCCACGCTAGGTATGCGCTACTACCATGGCAGATACAGATCTTAAACACCGAAACCATACAACACATACCATTCACTCCACTCCAACCAGTGTTGTTTCCGCTCTCCACCTATTCTGACCCTCCATAGAACACAGCCAACTTCCTCTCGCCCACCCCAACGCTGAAGCCCACTCCACATACCCACTTCAACCTACACAATTCACACACACACACACACACACACACACACACACACACACACACACCACACACACACACACACACACGAGAGACAGAAAGAGAAGGAAAATATAAGAGCGTGGGACAACTATAGAAAGCAAAGGACTGTCAAGAGCAGAGAAGCGAGGGGAGGAGCCAAGAAAAAATATGCAAGGGTGAAGAGAGAGGCTGAGCAACAATACGAGAACGACATAGCAGTGAAAGCACAATCTGAACCGAAATCGCTTGACAGTCACGTCAGAGGAAATACTAAAGAACAAGATAATTCAACTGAAGGAAGGAGAGCTCACGAGATATGACAAGGAAATGTTGAACAAGCAATTTAATGTTTTCTCAGTGGAAACAGGATCAATAGCAAGACAGGAAAATGGGCACACCAAAAGGTACTGGACACCATACAAACAAAAGCCGAACTGACAAACTTTTGAGGGAGCTGGATGCATTAAGGCAATGTGAGCTGACAAGGTGTCACCAGGGATTCTGTAAGAGCCTGAAGTGCTGTCTGAATCACTCGCTAGTATGTTCAAGTCAATGGATACAGAACAGTTGCTAGTAATCTGAATGACAGCGAATGTAGTCCCGTACAAACATTTGAAAAAGAGGAATTACAAACCCGTACCAACGAAGAATAAAAATGCACAATACTGTGACTGGACCGATATACAAATAACCCGCACATAAGAGAGAGGAGCTTACGACATCATTTTGGTATCGTACCACTGACGTGCATATCATGCAAGGTAATAGATATTATGAAGAGGGTGAGTGGTAGAGCACTTGAAGAGAAGAGGCTTCAAAACAATAACCAGAAGAGGTTACGATACGGCAAACTTGCCTTACGAACCTGTTCGAATTCTATGAAAAATAACAAAAGTGAGATAGGAGAGAGGGATGTGTAGCCAATTTGAGCCAAAGTTGCTGCATAATTTTATCACGAGGAAGACAATAGAAAAAAAAACAGTAAATATGACTGAAGGAAGTATTAAACCTATATATGTTGTGCCGAATAAGCAAAACTTGCGATTTTGGCTTAAATAGCAATGCACTTCTTGCCGAATAGGGGAAGCGAAAATTTGTGTATACAATAATTTCGCAGAAATCATTCTGAGCCTAACGAAAAAAAATATATTTCATTGTGTTTATTATTAAATTATTGTAAACTTGTATAAAGTATGTTTAGATGGATAAGGCTAAATTAAATTGTGCTTATTAAAATAAGGTTAGGTAAGTTTCCCAAGGTTCTTTTGTTACAAAATCATTAATTTTATAATAACAATGAAAAAATATGTCTTTAAATGTACGAGAGAAAATTTTAGAAACGACTTAATTTTAAACTAGTTCTTGCTAATTGACCAGTTTTACCTATTCGGCACGACATATATATATATATATATATAAAATGGTACACAGCTTTGTATCCTCTTACCAGCTCCTCCACGACGCAGTCTGAGCTTAATTTTTAGTCTCATCAATTACACAAACCCGGATATTAGGTAATTATGTATATATGTGAAATTATTTTCGTCGATCGCCCTGCAGCATGCTGTAACACTATACTGGAAAATTTTAATTTACACACCCACGCACATATTATACATAAACACACACTGTATAATAGTGCATGCATGAAATAATATATAGTGTATGCATGCATACATATATAGTGTATGTATGAATATATATTCATAGCGAAGTGCAGATCAGTAAGCATATATAGCGTCTGTAAATGAGGTCATAAGACATAATTAAAAAAATGAATGTATAAAGTTCTGGAGGTAGTTAAAAACTAAATAGTGTTATTTTAAAATATTAGAAAAAAAAATATGACATGTGCTGAGAAACGAACGATGTGAAGCAGCTGTGA
>NC_069465.1:17846878-17960752 GCF_026875155.1 Cherax quadricarinatus
CCTCTGGTCTCGTAGCTACAAATAGATAATTACACACACACACACACACACACACACACTGTTGATAGCACGCGCGCGCACACACACACACACACACACACACACACACACACACACACACACACACACACACACACATACGGAGTGGGTAGATTGCATTTTCTTGGACTGTACGGCGGCTTTTGACAGTTCCACACTAGAGATTAGTACATAAGCTGGAGGACCAGGCAGGTATAACAGGGGAGGCACTGCAATGAATCAGGGAATACCTGTCAGGAAGACATTAGAGTCATGGTACGTGACGAAGTGTCAGAGTGGGCGCCTGTGACGAACGGGGTTTCACAGGGGTCAGACCTAGGACCGGTGCTGTTTCTGGTATATGTGAACGACATGACGGAAGGAATAAACTCAGAAGTGTCCTTGTCTGCAAATGTGAAGTTGAGGAGAAGAATTCAGTCGGACGAGAACCAGGCAGAACTACAAAGGGATCTGGACAGGCTGCAGGCCTGGTCCAGAAACTGGCTCCTGGAGTTCAACCCCATTAAGTGCAAAGTCATGAAGATTGGGGAAGGGCAAAGTAGACCGCAGACGGAGTACAATGTAGGGGTGGGGGTCAGAGACTACAAAATCCCACTCAAAGAAAAGGATCACGGAGTGAGGTTAAGACCGAGCAAATCTCCTGAGGTGCACATCAACCAAATAACAGCTGCAACGTATGGACACCCAGCAAACCTAAGAACAGCATTCCGACATCTCAATAAGGAATCGTTCAGGAACCTCTACACCGTGTAGGTCATGCCTGTATTGGAGTATGCAGCACCAATTTGGAATCCACACCTAGCCAAGCACGTACGGAAATTAGAGAAAGTGTCAAGATTTCCACCGAGACTAGTCCAGGAGCTAAGGGAAATGTCCTAAAAGGAGAGGCTAAGGGAAATCGACCTGACAACACTGGAGGACTGGAGAGATGGGGGATATGATAACGACATATAAAATACTGAGAGGAATTGATAAGGGGGACAGAGACAGGATGTTCCAGAGATGGGACACAGCAGCAAGGGATCACAATTGAAAGTTGAAGACACAGATGAATCACAGGGATGTTATGAAGTATTTCTTCAGTCGCAGAGTGGTCAGGAAGTGGAATGGTCTGGGAAGTGATGTAGTGAAGGCAGGATCCATGCATAGCTTTAAGAGGACGTATGATAATGCTCATGGAGCAGGAAGAGTGACCTAGTAGTGACCAGTGAAGAGCGGTACCAGGAGCAGAGTCTCGACCCCTGCAACCACAACTAGGTGCGTACACACACAATGCCCTTACATTCCACTGTGGAATGACTGTTAAGCACCGTAAGTGCGCGATCCTCACCATACAATATCAGACATCAGGGAGGTAAAAAACAATCGCTTAAATAGGGCGTGGGAGCATGTGTTGAAAACAATAGTGACAGCTGTGGAGGTAAGGCGTCTGAGAGGGAGAGGAGGGAGGGAGGAAGGAAAGAGAGGAGAGAGGGGAAGGGAAAGGTAGGGAAGGGGGGTGAGGGAGAGAGAGGGAGAGAGAGGGGAGGGAGGGAGGGAGGGAGAGAGGGAGGGAGGACAGGAGGGAGAGAGGAGAGAGGAGAGAGGGAGAGGAGGGAGGGAGAGAGAGAGAGAGAGAGAGAGAGAGAGAGAGAGAGAGAGAGAGAGAGAGAGAGAGAGAGAGAGAGAGAGAGAGAACTGGCCCGCCTTTGGGTTATAAAGTGGCTCTACCACTTCCCTCAGTATCCTGCAGTTAGGTTCTATTGTCACATTGCTTTTCATATCTCCAGCTCCTTTACACACGTTATCATTTTATTCTTAGTTGTGTAGATATTTCCTAATTTCTACTGGTTCGTCCTGACACCTCGGGTTTTTTCTTTTTTTTTTATAATTCATCTGTACTATAAAACTCCAATGCTTCGGTAACTATAGTGTTCTTATTTCTATTGAATTTTGGTGTTTTCAATGGTTCTGATCCCCATAGTGCTCGACTTCCTATGGAATTCAAGTGAAAATCTTGTTCTTCCTTAGGTGTTCCCGGGAAATAACTGTTGAGATTTGTCTTCTGGTGCATATACAAACTTCCTGTCATCGTGTAGAATGTAGATGTACAAAAAAATACATTCATGTATAGTTAAGGATGCTTAGTAGAGGAAACGTTTCGCCAATAGTGGCTTCTTCAGTCCTAATACAGATATAACTTCAAACGAGTATATACAGAAGCAGGAGTCATGTGGAAAACAGCGAGGAGGAGGAGTGGTAGTAATGGTGATGATAATGGTGGGGATGATAATGGTGGGGATGATAATGGTGGTGATGGTAATGGTGGTGATGGTAATGGTGGTGATGGTAATGGTGGTGATGGTAATGGTGGTGATGGTAATGGTGGTGATGGTAATGGTGATGGTAATGGTGATGGAATGGTGATGGTAATGGTGGTGATGGTAATAATGTGGTGATGGTAATAATGGTGGTGGGTGGTAGTGGTTATGGTGGTGATGGTGGGGGTAGTGGTAATGGTGATGTGTGGTGGGGGTAGTGGTAATAGTGGTGGTGGTAATAGTGTGTGTGTGGTAATAGTGGTGGTGGTAATAGTGGTGGTGGAAATAGTGGTGGTGCTAATAGTGGTGGCGGTGGTGGTAATTGCGGTGGTGGTGGTGGTAATAGCGGTGGTGGTGGTAATAGCGGTGGTGGTGGTAATAGTGGTGGTGGTAATAGTGGTAGTGGCAGCAGCAGCAACAGTAGTAGTGGTGCTACTAGTAGTAGTAGTAGAACTCCGGTGAGATGGGTTAGGTTTGAGAAGGATGTGTCAGTATCATGTTACAGCTGTCACCAGAATTGGAAATATTTTGTGTAGTAGCAGATAATACTCTAGTACATAGTATATTCACAACTTAAAAAGTGTAGCACAAGTTACAGTTTTGCAGAAGGAACTGAGGTTTTCATTCTTGACGCTGTTGCTGCTGCGTATGTTGCACAGAAAGAAGGTGCTGTTTTAAGAGCAAAGAGGAAACACATTATACACCAATGTAGAGAGTTCTGCCCACTGGAGGATTATTAGATACAAATATGCCTTCACACACATTTATTGGATCTGATTTAGCCACAAGTTTCTTTGGCCAAAGGAAACAGACTGTGCATGAGGGAACAAAGAAATCCTAAAACTGAAGTAGGCTATCGTAATCACTTGTTACCATACTTCCTGTTTTCTCAAATGCTATAAAAACACGAAAAAAATTATGTTCGGTAATATCAAGACAAATTCAGAAAAACCTCTGAAGCAATTGTTTTAAAGTGAAGAAAATGAAGAGGAAGTGAACACTTATTATCCCGTCAAAAAAGGCCTCCCACGGCCTCAAAGTTGAGGGAACAAATTATCAAGTGTGTCTTTTCAATTATGAGAGTCCAGACAGCTCGCCTTCACCACATGAGCCTGGGTGGCAACTCATTGAAGGTAAGTGAAAATCATTCCCTTACACAAAGCTTGCACTGACGAATTTTTAAGCAGTCTTATCTCAAATGAGACGGTCTCCAGTAATATGGAAGGAGATGATGTTGATTAAGTGCCAAATTCTTCAACTGATTTTGAGGATGATAGATAAATACAAAGTCGTGGTATCATCCTCAGATCCTCAGAATTAGTTGAAGAATTTGGCACTTAATCATTCATTCATAATATATATATATATATATATATATATATATATATATATAAAAATATATATTATATATATATATATATATATATCACCCAAAATTAATTTTTCTTTCTAGAAATTCAACCCGAACAGATTCTGTCTAATCCATCGATTTTTTTTATACCTGTATTATGCAACAGTTCCTAAAACTGATTACTGAGGAACGGCACTAGTGAAATATTCAGATTTCATCCCTTTTATGCAGACACTTTACTTTCTACTGGTCAGCCATGCCTTGATCCATGTTAGAACCTTTCCTCCAATACAATGAGCTACCACTTTTCTTAAGTCTTTTGTGAGATGCTCCATCAAAATCTTTAACAAAGTGAGACTTCTTTGGGACGAAATTGTTAGGACTTCTAGACACGATAATGTAGTAATAGTAGCAGATTTTAAGTTGAAAGTGACTGGACTTCTTTGACGGTAATATGGAGTTTAGTTACTTCCTGGAAGTAGTTTAGGACTGTGTTTTAAAGCAGTTTGTAACAGAGCCTGCTAGAGGTAATAATTTGGTTGACCAGGTTCTTGCCAAACAAGAAAACCCTCGTAAATAATCTGGAGATCACTGAAGAACTTGGTGCAAGTGATCACAAATCAATCACCTATAGTATTACCTGGGAGTACGAGAATAAGGATAATGCAGTAAAAGTCCCCGATTTTCGTTCTGCCATTTATAATGGACTTAGAGAACACCTGTCTAGTCTCGATGAAAATCATACTCTAACGAAGGACCCGCGACTATGATTATTTTTCTTAATAATGTACAATATGCTTATATAAGCGCCAACATTCTTGCCTGTGTTTCAGATTCAAGACTGCGGTACTCATCACCTGCTCCTAGGCCGAGGGACTGACTGCCTCGTCGTCTACTGTCTTCTGTAAATATTTCTAGCCTTCAGATTGTCAACTGGATGGTGCAACGTCTACCAAGTAAAGATACCCAGATGTAGCACTTATTCGTCATCTTGTCAGTATTGCATACCACTGACATACATTGCTGTCTTGGCTTTATGTTCCTGTTTACACATAACTCCCAAGTCCTTTTTACATTCTGTATGGTAAAATTCTATACGATTTAGTTTATAAATGCTAGGATTATTTACGTTCCCGAGCTTAAGTACTTAACATTTATCTACAATGAACTGCATTTTTTAGACCATGATAATAATATAATAATAGTATTTATTTCTACAAGCACATGATACATCTTATACAGACCGTAGCTGACATCAGTAATATACTGTACAGAAAATTCACCGTCACAAAATAAGTCAAAACGTCCCGGGAAGTGCAATTTTCTATCCTTCTGAGTGTTGAAATTGTTTTCGTTTACCGTTGCCAATACAATGGAAGAAAATGAGGCCACGCAATAGGGAATATTTAAAAGATGAGCAATATTCTATTGCCCAACTTCTCCACCCTCTAACTTATTCCCGTCCCTCCTCAAAGCCATAAGCCCCTCGTCAGTTGCAAACTCCTCAATCTCCTGCAACTTGCCTCAACCATCCACCGTGCCAATCCATAATCCCTGTTACCCTAGTCCATCTAACTTTTCTCTCAGCACTCTCCCCTCACTCCCAGATCTCCCCTGTCCCCCAGCCTCCTCCCTCCCAGTCCAATCCCAGCACCTCCCCCTCCTCCCTGTCCCCCCCACGCCATCCCTCCCTGTCTCTTCACTCTAGTACTCCTGTTTCCCAACCCGTGTACCCCACTACTCCCCATCCCAACATCTTTCTTCTCCCCCTCTTACCCAATCATCTTTCTCCTTTCCCTCTCAGCCCATCATCCTTCTCAGCCCCTTCTACCCCAGCACCTCCAGCTTCTACTTCAGCACCCCTCAGCCCCACCTCGCATATTCTGTCCAAGCACCCGTCTTCCCAGCTTCTGCTACCCACGAACACCTACCCCAGCACCCACAGCTTCTGTCCTAGCACTCTCAGCACCCAATCTCCTACCCCAGCACCTACCCAAACACCCACAGCTCCTCCCCAGCACTTCTAGGTTACTCCCCCAGCACTCACAGCTCTTGATCTAGTACTCCTAGCACCCCATCACTTCGGTTCCTACCCCAGCTCCTCTCCAGAACCTATAGATTCTTCCACCAGCACACCTAGCTGTTACTCCCCCCCCCCCCCGCAGCTAGCCGTCTATCAAGGTAGTAACATGTAGTGAGGCGGCCCGGCATCAACCCCAGGAGGCCGCACGCTGGCTTTACCCTCCCCAACAAACCTCCCCACTCTCCTCCCAAACACTCGTCCCTTAACACACCTCCCCACTCCTTATAATGACACTTCCCCAACACCCCTCCCTATCACACCTCCCCATCACGCCTCCATAACACACAGCCCCACAAACCCACCACCACGGCCACCACTAACACTACCCCACTATCCTTCCCACACCCCAACTATCACCAGCACCACCCCCACCACCATCAGCTTCATACATATTTGCCCACCATTGCGCCCACCAAGTCCTCCCTCATACCTCCACCATAGCCGTCACTACACTACCAAGATCACCACAACTATCACCCCACCCATAACCACCTCCTTTATCACCACCACAACCCCCACCAGCTTCGTACATTCCTCACATCTCTACCACCACTGTCCCACCTCAGTAACCCTCCCACAACTACTACTGCTTACTGACTATTACCCCCACGCCTATCAACCACAATCGCTACCTCCCATTTCAACTATCATACAGACTAATGCAGCAGTACATTGATGTATCCAGTTTCGCTAAATAAAATATAAAACTACCCTCTACTACTACTACTACTACTACCACCACCACCACCAGCAACATGAGGTCCCGGTTCAATGTGTTCTGCAACAGCTAGAGGGTTGTGATAACCTTGCCTGCTTCAGTAAGCTTCGCTTCACTCACTTTTTCAGTAAGCTTCGCTTCCCCACTGCTTCAGTAAGCTTCGCTTCCCACACTGCTTCAGTAAGCTTCGCTTCACCCACTGCTTCAGTAAGCTTCGCTTCCCCCACTGCTTCAGTAAGCTTCGCTTCACCCACTGCTTCAGTAAGCTTCGCTTCCCCCACTGCTTCAGTAAGCTTCGCTTCACCCACTGCTTCAGTAAGCTTCGCTTCACCCACTACTTCAGTAAGCTTCGCTCACCCACTATCAGAAGCTCCTCACCCATGCTTCAGTAAGCTTCGCTTCACCCACTGCTTCAGTAAGCTTCGCTTCACCCACTGCTTCAGTAAGCTTCGCTTCACCCACTGCTTCAGTAAGCTTCGCTTCACCCACTGCTTCAGTAAGCTTCGCTTCATCCTACTGCTTCAGAACTAAGCGCTTCACCCACTGCTTCAGTAGTTCGCTTCCCACTGCTTCAAGTAAAGCTTCGCTTCACCCACTCTTCAGTAAGCTTCGCTGCACCCACTCTTCAGTAACTTAGCTCACCCTCTGCTTAGTAAGCTACGCTTATATACCCATGCTTAGTTGAAGCTTCGCTTCCATACCTCCTTCAGTTAAGCTTCGCTTACCCTCCCTGCTTCAGTAACCTTCGCTTCATACCCCTCCTTCAGTAAGACTCTTAAGTTCAGACCCTGCCTCAGTAAGCTTCGCTCACCCACTGCTTCAGTAAGCTTCGCTCACCCTGCTTCAAGTTAAGAACTTCCTTAAGTTAAGGACCCTCTTCAGTAAGCTCTTTAATACCTCTGCTTCAGGAACTGCAAGAAGCAGCTCACTGCTCTTCAAGTCCGCTTTCTTCAAGAAGAGTCCCTTCAATTTAAATTGAAGTGACCCTCCTTATATTGAAGTGACCCTCCTTAAGTTGAAGTGACCCTCCTTAAATTGAAGTGACCCTCCTTATATTGAAGTGACCCTCCTTAAGTTGAAGTGACCCTCCTTAAATTGAAGTGACCCTCCTTAAGTTGAAGTGACCCTCCTTAAGTTGAAGTGACCCTCCTTAAGTTGAAGGGACCCTCCTTAAGTTGAAGGGACCCTCCTTAAGTTGAAGGGACCCTCCTTAAGTTGAAGGGACCCTCCTTAAGTTGAAGTGACCCTCCTTAAGTTGAAGTGACCCTCCTTAAGTTGAAGTGACCCTCCTTAAGTTGAGAAGTTGACCCTCCTAAGTTGAAGTGACCCTCCTTAAGTTGAAGTGACCCTCCTTAAGTTGAAGTGACCCTCCTTAAGTTGAAGTGACCCTCCTTAAGTTGAAGGGACCCTCCTAAGTTGAAGTGACCCTCCTTAATTGAAGTGACCCTCCTTAAGTTGAAGGGACCCTCCTTAAGTTGAAGGGACCCTCCTTTAAGGAGGGCCCCCTCAATTTAAGGAGGGTCACTTTCCCTAGACAGTGAAGGCCTCGTCTTCCTTTAAATCTAAGCTAACCTTCTCATCAAAATAAACCAAGTTCACATTCCCCCACGCGCTTTATCACTCTTACTGGTTTGACACTGATAATTTGTAAAAAAAAAAAAAAAAAAAAAAAAAAAAAAAAAAAAAAAAAAAAAAAAAAAAAAAAAAAAAAAAAAAAAAATTATTATTAAGTCAGACCTTTGCCTCTCACTAGCTAGTCATGGGTCTGCTCTTGTGGGTGTTGGGGACCAGGTAAACCAACTAGACCAGCAACACCGCTGCACAGGGTTGTACATAGCTACATGGTTTACCAACATTGTACAGGGTTGTGCAGAGCTCTACTCGAATATGGTTATATAAAATTTTCGAGAGCTTTGAATAATCATTTATAACTGTTGTATCGAACTGTCAAGGGTTGTAATGCGTTGCAAATAGCAATACAACTTTACATGTACAGTTGTACATGTAAAAGTGTTCCTCTTACATTCTTAGTGATGATAGTTCACACTCGTGTTGGCCGTGTAGACTCGATCCTCTCCCTGCAACTTACAACATGCTAGTGACCGTTGAGTATTATAACCGTAAGTTGGGGAGAATGTAAGGTTGGGGAGGATTGACGACGGGGAGTACATGTGTAGGAGGAGTAGGCAAACTGGTCCTGTTCACAGTAGAACGTTATCTCCTTGTGGTCCTGTTCACAGTTAGAACTGTTATCTCCTTGTAGTCCTGTTCACAGTAGAACGTTGTCTCCTTGTGGTCCTGTTCACAGTAGAACGTTATCTTCTTGTGGTCCTGTTCACAGTAAAACGTTATCTGTGGTCCTGTTCACAATAAAACGTTATCTTCTTGTGGTCCTGTTCACAGTAGAACGTTATCTTCTTGTGGTCCTGTTCACAGTAGAACGTTATCTCCTTGTACTCCTGTTCACAGTAGAACGTTGTCTCCTTGTGGTCCTGTTCACAGTAGAACGTTATCTCCTTGTGGTCCTGTTCATTACTCGTAGTCTTTGTGACAGTCTCCTTGTTCAATGCTTGAGAGCAGTACAAAGCAAATTCACTTTCTATCGAGATTTCATTTATCATTTAAGAATTTTCTGTTTCAGATACACGAGGCACGAGGTGTTGGTCGAGGAACCTCAGGATGATGCCGCAACTTTTCTGTCATGATATTTAGTTTCAGTGTTGACACTTCCCTGAGGTACCCTGGCACCCAAGGGGTGGCTCTTCAGCTCTACTCTATGGAAAATTAACTTTGCTGCTTGAAGCAGTCTCCTAGTGCTCGCTCAGAGGCAGGAAAGAGGACAAGTGTTTCCTAGCGCGGGTCTTAGTCACATGATGACCATCAGCTGGAGCTTTTGGTCACCTGACCGAGGCCTTCCACTGGCTTACCGGTTCACCCTTTTAAAAAATTATAGTTATACTATATATTTATCAGACAGAATTTTGAGACATGACAAGTAACCTTGTTGGTCACTCGTCAGGAACCACCAAATTCATTTTGTGTCAGCTTTAAATCAAGAGATGGCCCAGTATAAAAGTTTTTTTTTATTCTTCGCAAGATAAGGCCCAGCGCTGGAGTTTCTTAATTCGCCGACAATCTTATCAATCAAGATTCTTGTTTTGAGTGGAATGAAGTCTTGAATTTGTGTAGAGTTGCCTGAGGACACCGACAGTCAGATCATGACTGACCTGGATGCTTAGGTAACTACTTACTATGTGAAATATACTCGTCTTCCCCCTCCCCCCTTTATCTATTCACCCCTATCTTGTCCCTCAATCATTGTGCCTCTCATATTTTCTATCTTCCACTTTGTTCCTACGTCCACCCATCTATCCTCTCTCCCTTACTTTACTTCCTCACCACTTCTTATCCCTCCTAGCCATCCCACCACTTTCCTACGTCTCCCTCCTTCCTTCCCTCCCTACCTTCCTACCCCAGCAACCATCATTAATATCAATCTCTCAGCGGCATAGTATCATACAACTTGTGAGGTATTTGTACAATCTTGCCATTATCTCTCTTTCTCTCTCTCTCTCTCTTTCTATCGTATTAGTAAGGAAGAGAGTCACTGATAAAAGCAGCAGTTTTAAAGGAGAGTCATAGAATACATAAGAAACCAAAGCTTTCTTAAAACGTACAATACAATTAACTTAAGCAAACCTAACCTAACCAAACAGCTCTGGGGAGAACCTTGAGTTTTCCCTGAGGTACGTTTATTGTCTTCTCAGAGGATGAAGGTCCCCATTCCAGCTATAGAGGTGGTACCTATTACATTATATATATATATATATATATATATATATATATATATATATATATATATATATATATATATATATATATATATATATATATATATATATTCATTCCATTCTTAGACTTAACTATTCGTGACTAGCCCACAACAACGATACTTACCTTGCCTATCCACACCTGCCTAACACTAGCTAAATCATACCTCTATCTATTCAAGCGGTTTAGATATCTGTAAACGATAGTTAACATGATCTTTGCTAGATAGAATATTCATAATAGGTTTAATATAAATTTTAACAAATAACTAAAGAATCGCCATTTTCTAATCTAAATCATAATTAAAATAACATCTTACATAATTTACATCTTATGCTTAACTATTCTAGACTAGCCCAACAAACTAACCATACTTAACCTTGCCTATCCACACCTGCCTAACCTAAGCAAATCATACCTCATCTAATCAAGCGGATTAAGTAACAGTGTAAGAACGATACTAACCAAGACTACTTGCCTGTAGGACAGAGATACCGTTGCAATAATCGAGGTTTAAATTAAAGTGTTGCAACATAACTAATGAATGTCCTGCCCATTTTCTAATCTAGACACTTCTAAGAACTGCTAAGAATAACACTCGTACATATTTGAATGTTACCTAGTACTGCTAAGTCATTACGCTGCTAGACCTGGTTGGTTAATTGGATTTAAAGCCAATTGATACTGCAGGAAATGATTTCGCCATCATTCATAGATATTTCAATTTCTAAAACTGGGATTAAAATAAGCTTTCAGAATATTCACATAGTGATATACAAGCCCCAGCGGTTGATTAATTAGGATTAAAGCCTATCAGCTACACAAGGGACATTAGCTGCACGTCACCTGTTCACCACTAGGTAAAAATATTTTAATCCCTAAGGGAGAGATTAAAGCAAACGTTCAGTGTACATACACTAAGAGACATATACCTCTCAGTGTTTATATTCTTGCTAGATATGTCGCGACTTGGGCTCTTACTTTACTAACGCAAAGTATAATTTTTTTAACGAAATTAGAAGCATTATGCCATCCAAATTTCTCTCCCTCTCCCCCCCCCCCCGTCTCTTATATTTACTTGTCGTTGTCAAAGTTCTGGGATGGAGATATCTTCATAAAAATTACATTTCTCCTGTGTAGGGGATAGGCTGTATTAAGAGATGACAACCTCCAAGAAATAGTAACTCCACCTATGAGGGCAAGAAATCTTTGAAGGTCCCGTAGTTGATGAACTCTTAATTCAATGCCTGGTGATATCCTCATTGCTCTACTGTCTCTCAGCTCAGGCTGACGGATGTCATTACTATGTATCAGTTAAAGAATGAGAGACCTGTGCAGCATTCTGATAATCTTTATTGAGGAAACGTTTCGCCAGCCAGTGGTTTCTTTAGTACAATACAGAGAATAACGAAGGAAGAAGAGGAGTATGAGGTAATTAATCCCTCAGCATGGATTTCCTCAATGCTTACCTGACCTATATAGGCATGACGTACTTACACTAGTGAATGTGTCTAGTGGTGACTCGCCGACTCCTGTTTTAACTCGCCTGACTGAAGAATAAGACACTTCTCACATATGCCTTACATTTCTGAAGACTGGTGGACTGGACACACCGACTCCAGGCTGAGGGACTGAATGCCTCAAACTCCTCATATTACCCTGTCATTCTCTGTACTGGACTGAAGAAGACTGACTGACTGGCGAAAAGTTTCCTCAATAAATATTCCCAAATGTTGCTCTAGCGTCTCATTCTTCGAATTGTCGATTTTCAAAACCATTTTCACCACACTGTGTGTGAGACATCCTACGTGACAGGGAAACAGATTTTGTTGTGACAGTTTAACAATCCTACAGAATAAGATGTCAGCACACTGCTGATACATCCAATTTTGCTAAATTAAAAAAAATCCTATTTTATTCCATGTTAAGAATGCGCTTGAGAATGTAGTTAAGAGGCTCTGAGCGCAGCGCAGCGCACTGTCGTGGGCATCGTCAAGCCCCGGCCAGCACGCTGATGATACCCGCTTCTAATGAGATCTGAGCAGAGTGGAGGAGATTATTATACAACGATTCTCCTGTTGTGTTCTTCCAGTAGGATGATCGACCATATGGGTGGCAGAGGCCCACCAGAGCCACATAATGCTAGGTAGTTATAGCTAGAGATAGGGAGATAGGAGGAGGAGGAGAGATACACACGAGATATGAGAGAGAAAAGAGAGAGAGAGAGAGAGAGAGAGAGAGAGAGAGAGAGAATGAGAGAGAGAGAGAGAGAGAGAGAGAATGAGAGAGAGAGAGAGAGAGAATGAGAGAGAGAGAGAGAGAATGAGAGAGAGAGAGAGAGAGAGAGAGAGAGAGAGAGAGAGAGAGAGAGAGAGAGAGAGAGAGAGAGAGAGAGAGAGAATGAGAGAATGAGAATGAACCATAAATCATCATTAAATCCCGAGAGTCGAAATACTATCTAGGTCTTTGAATCAGCAGAAATTGAAACCAAAATCGTAGCAGCCGTCATTTTTTTTAGTCATCCCCCTCACAATCACGTCTTCCCTCCCCATCATGTCTTCCCCTTCCCTCATAACATCTTCCCCTCCGTCATCACGTCTTCCTTCCCCCATCAAGTCTCCTGTCCCCATCACGTCCTTCCCCTCCTCAAGTCCTATCCTTCTCCCATTCGATATTTACACCAGAAGCCTGATTTTTGTCACTAACCTTGACATTTGCACAATAACCCCTGGTATTTTTACCACAGACCCTGGTATTTGTACCACAACCCCTGGTATTTGTACCACACAATATTTCTTTACTATTTTTCCCTGAAATTTACCAACTGGAAAGTGGTCTTAATTCGACGTGCTTAAGAGGTCTAATTACTTTGAGTCTCGAGGTAGCTGTGTGATTAACCAGAGGTGTTTGGAGCTGGCGGGTGAACCACGTGCTCAACTGAGCACAGCCAAGGATCTTAACAAGGAAACTGTGTTAGTGTTAATATAGTGTAGGACAGACGCGCGAGACATGTCACACATGCATAAATAAGACAATATGTAGAACGAGGGACTGATCACCTTAAAACTACTACTTTAAGTTGATGGACTGATCACATCTTTTACCTCGCCACTTCTGCTGTCGCCAATTTCAGTCACCTCTGTATTCGACTGAAGTAGCTTACTGTAAGCGAAACGTTTGGGAAGCAAGGGTACCTAAGTGCCGCAAATGTGTCTTAATCGTCAATTTATTGGTACTGTACACCATTGTTATAGGTATACTGTTTATGACACTGATGACGTCTCTGGTGCACGAACATCTACATAAATAAAATGTCATAACCAGTATATTATGTTTAATTTACATACTGACTGTATAGTCTACCACAGTATTACCACGCCTCATACTCCAGCCAACACCAACACAAAAAACAGCGGTAGATAATTTGACTGGCACGGAAGTTGTAAATGGTGAAAAATTGTAAGAACAATCTAAAAGGTTAAGACTATTAAGCTATAATAAAATTATCCACGTTCATGTATCTCTCGTAGGCAATTTATAAATAATGGAAGCAGCTTCCAAGTTAATGCGAGTTACTTTTCTTGCCGTGGCGGAAACCTGTCTTATATCGACCAGATCTCTCGAGTTCAGTAACTAGTGATTAAAGTTTTGCCTATTTAACTGATGTATGATTGAATATACTTTTTGCAAGGGGTTGTATATACACATCTACTATTTAGCTGCCGAGTGCAGGTGACCCACTAGTGAAGACACCTTTGCCAACACAACCCTCCTTCATGCCTGGATAACTAGGATTTCCTCTCTCTGCCAACACAGACTTCCAGACACACTCGTGAGTCACGCAGGCGCTTGTGCTGAATATGTCTATGACCTTCAACAAGATCCCAGACTTGCCCCAAACTGGACTAGAGAATGTTAGCAGTGGTCCCCAACTGTGACCCCAGACTAAGAGTGTTTCTACAGGGGACTCACATCCCAGTCCCCATAACAAAGCCAGACTGTAGTGCTTGTCCCTAGCCACTGTTTATGCAGGGAGAGCTAACCAGAGGCAAGAAACTACAAGGCAAACTCGACCGACTCTGTTGCGGGAACTTCAATAAGGTCCCCCCAATCCCGCCACAAGATAAACTAGGAAGCTTTAGAAGCGGCCACCAACTGCGACCCTAGATTGTAAGTCTTTACAAGGGCTTTCTCCAGACCCAGCAGAAATATTTTCAAGGAACACAGTGACTGAAAGTAGCTATTGGTAGCTTATACATCACAAGCCTTTCATATAATATGTTTATTTCTACAAGTACAAGGTATATAGTCTGCTGACATCAGTGACGTACTATATATAAAGCCGCTTGTTATGCAGAACATATCGGGCAAATTAGGTCAGTTTTGTCCCAGGATGCGACCCACACCAGTTGACTAACTCCTAGGTACCCATTTTACTGATGGGGAACATACACAACTTGTGTAAAAAAACGCGCCCAATGTTCTACCCTCGCCGGGAATCGAACCCGGAACCTCGCAGTGTGAAGCGAGAGCTTTAGCCATCAGGTCACGGGGCACCGTGACAGACTTGGTCATATGACAGTCAGAATGTTACGTGGGAAGGAATCTTCGTATAGCATCACTCGTGTGACGGGGCTCGGATATCATCCAATTAGTGACATCCCTACCAGTATCCCATGAGACACGCGGTGTATCCTGAGTGGCAGGAAGCGTGACGCATGTTACCTGCGATTTGATACCTGGCTAGTGATCTCCCTCCCAGCATCCCATAAGTGACGGGATGTGACGTGATGATACCTGGATAGTGATCTCCCTACCAGCATTCCTTGAGTGACGTGATGATACCTGGATAGTGATCTCCCTACCAGCATTCCTTGAGTGACGTGATGATACCTGGATAGTGATCTCCCTACCAGCATTCCTTGAGTGACGTGATGATACGTGGATAGTGATCTCCCTCCCAGCATCCCATAAGTGACGGGATGTGACGTGATGATACCTGGATAGTGATCTCCCTACCAGCATTCCTTTAGTGACGTGATGATACCTGGATAGTGATCTCCCTACCAGCATTCCTTGAGTAACGTGATGATACCTGGATAGTGATCTCCCTCCCAGCATCCCATAAGTGACGGGATGTGACGTGATGATACCTGGATAGTGATCTCCCTACCAGCATTCCTTGAGTGACGTGATGATACCTGGATAGTGATCTCCCTCCCAGCATCCCATAAGTGACGGGATGTGACGTGATGATACCTGGATAGTGATCTCCCTACCAGCATTCCTTGAGTGACGTGATGATACCTGGATAGGATCTCCCTACCAGCATTCCTTGAGTGACGTGATGATACCTGGGTAGTGATCTCCCTACCAGCATCCCATGAGTGACGTGATGATACCTGGGTAGTGATCTCCCTACCAGCATCCCTTGAGTGACGTGATGATACCTGGATAGTGATCTCCCTACCAGCATCCCATGAGTGACGTGATGATACCTGGGTAGTGATCACCCTACCAGCATCCCTTGAGTGACGTGATGATACCTGGATAGTGATCTCCCTACCAGCATCCCATGAGTGACGTGATACCTGGATAGTGATCTCCCTACCAGCATCCCATGAGTGACGTGATGATACCTGGGTAGTGATCACCCTACCAGCATCCCATGAGTGACGGGATGATACCTGGGTAGTGTTCTCCCTATCAGCATCCCTTGAGTGACGGGACAATCTCCATCCCACCTCCGCTACCTGGATTATAATTAAATACTAACAGCAAAGATATCAGGAAATGTTCGCCAGCAGACCTCGGAGAATGCTGGGTGTCTGATTTTTTGTTCATATATAGGGAGGGAGGGAGGGAGGCATGTGTAGTGTGAGTGTGCACGTGTGCGCCCACGCGCGTGATGGTGACGAGATGAAGCTGTACTACTATACTCCTTTCTTCTTCCTTTACTTCCTCCTCATCTTCCATGACCTGCCTCGCTACTTTCTCTGAGAGTCAGTGTCACACTCGCTCAGACAAATGTGGTTTTGGCTTTCACAATTTTCTTCCTTTCTGCTGTGTGTAGAATGAAGGTGTTATTAAGGTAGCATGGAGGTGATATTAAGGTAGCATGGAGGTGGTATTAAGGTAGCATGGAGGTGGTATTAAGGTAGCATGGAGGTGGTATTAAGGTAGCATGGAGGTGTTAAGGTAGCATGGAGGTGATATTAAGGTAGCATGGAGGTGTTATTAAGGTAGCATGGAGGTGTTATTAAGGTAGCATGGAGGTGTTATTAAGGTAGCATGGAGGTGTTATTAAGGTAGCATGGAGGTGTTATTAAGGTAGCATGGAGGTGATATTAAGGTAGCATGGAGGTGATATTAAGGTAGCATGGAGGTGATATTAAGGTGGCATGGAGGTGTTATTAAGGTAGCATGGAGGTGATATTAAGGTAGCATGGAGGTGATATTAAGGTAGCATGGAGGTGATATTAAGGTAGCATGGAGGTGATATTAAGGTAGCATGGAGGTGATTATTAAGGTAGCATGGAGGTGATATTAAGGTAGCATGAGGTGATATTAAGGTAGCATGGAGGTGATATTACGGTAGCATGGAGGTGATATTACGGTGGCATGGAGGTGTTATTAAGGTGGCATGGAGGTGTTATTAAGGTGATATTAAGGTGGCATGGAAGTGATATTACGGTGGCATGGAGGTGATATTAAGGTGGCATGGAGGTGATATTAAGGTGGCATGGAGGTGTTATTAAGGTGGCATGGAGGTGTTATTAAGGTAGCATATAGGTGTTATTAAGGTCGCATGGAGGTGATATTACGGTGGCATGGAGGTGATATTAAGGTGGCATGGAGGTGTTATTAAGGTGGCATGGAGGTGTTATTAAGGTGGCATGGAGGTGATATTACGGTGGCATGGAGGTGATATTACGGTGGCATGGAGGTGATATTAAGGTGGCATGGAGGTGTTATTAAGGTGGCATGTGTGAGGTGTTATTAAGGTGGCATGGAGGTGTTATTAAGGTCGCATGGAGGTGATATTAAGGTGATATTAAGGTGGCATGGAGGTGTTATTAAGGTGGCATGGAGGTGTTATTAAGGTGATATAAGGTGGCATGGAGGTGATATTAAGGTGGCATGGAGGTGTTATTAAGGTGGCATGGAGGTGTTATTAAGGTGGCATGGAGGTGTTATTAAGGTGGCATGGAGGTGTTATTAAGGTAGCATGGAGGTGTTATTAAGGTGGCATGGAGGTGTTATTACGGTGGCATGGAGGTGTTATTAAGGTGGCATGGAGGTGTTATTAAGGTGGCATGGAGGTGTTATTAAGGTGGCATGGAGGTGTTATTAAGGTGGCATGGAGGTGATATTACGGTGGCATGGAGGTGTTATTAAGGTGGCATGGAGGTGATATTACGGTGGCATGGAGGTGTATATTACGGTGGCATGGAGGTGTATTAGGTGGCATGGAGGTGTATTAAGGTGGCATGGAGGTGTATTAAGGTGGCATGGAGGTGTTTTTAACGGTGGCATGGAGGTGTATTAGGTGGCATGGAGGTGTATTAAGGTGGCATGGAGGTGTATTACGGTGGCATGGAGGTGGTATTACGGTGGCATGGAGGTGGTATTACGGTGGCATGGAGGTGATATTACGGTGGCATGGAGGTGGTATTACGGTGGCATGGAGGTGGTATTAAGGTGGCATGGAGGTGGTATTACGGTGGCATGGAGGTGGTATTACGGTGGCATGGAGGTGGTATTACGGTGGCATGGAGGTGGTATTACGGTGGCATGGAGGTGGTATTACGGTGGCATGGAGGTGATATTACGGTGGCATGGAGGTGGTATTACGGTGGCATGGAGGTGGTATTAAGGTGGCATGGAGGTGGTATTACGGTGGCATGGAGTGGTATTACGGTGGCATGGAAGTGGTATTAGGTGGCATGGAGGTGGTATTACGGTGGCATGAGGTGTATTACGGTGGCATGGAGGTGGTATAATGGAGGTGGTATGGAGGTGGATGGAGGTGGTATGGGAAGGTGATATTAAGGTGGCATGGAGGTGGTATTAAGGTGGCATGGAGTGGTATATGGCTGTGTATTAAGGTGGCATGGAGGTGGTATTACGGTGGCATGGAGGTGGTATTACGGTGGCATGGAGGTGGTATTAGGTGGCATGGAGGTGGTATTAGGTGGCATGGAGGTGGTATTTACGGTGGCATGGAGGTGGTATATAAGGTGATGGAGGTGGTATTAAGGTGGCATGGAGGTGGTATTAAGATGGCATGGAGGTGGTATTTAGAGCATGAGGTCTATATAGGTGCATGATGGTATTAAGTGATGGAGGTGTATTAAGTGTGGAATGGAGTGGTATTTAGGAAGTTATTAAGTTGTATTATCATTGAGGTAGTATTAATCGTGGTTTTCAGTGTCATTGCATTGTCCTGAGTGTACTCAACCTCTTTCATCACTCTTAGGAGTCACACTATTCTAGAGAATATCTGTCATTCCCTCCTCTACTGTCCTATTCTATCCCTACTTTCCTCTCATCCCATCTGTCCTTTTATCTCCTGCCAGTCCTTTCATATCATTGTCTCTTCTTTTGTTCGTGAATCCAATCTGTATTTATACGCCAGTTCCTGCCAGTCTTTCCATATTATCTATCCATCTTATTTCCTGTGTACAGTACCATATCCCTGCATCACGCCTATTCCCTGCAGACATCCATGTTCCCTCCATCACCTTTCCTAGCGTCCTATATCTCCCTGCCAACGCCCTCAGTTCCTTGTTGTCAAGTCTTCTCCCTGCCAACGTCTTGCGTTTCCCATAGTGTCAGTTCTCTCCCTGCCAACTCTTGCGTTCCCTGGTGTCAGTTCCATCTCCCTGCCAACGTCTTGCGTTCCCTGGTGTCAGTTCCATCTCCCTGCCAACTTCTTGTGTTTCCTGTCAACGTCTTGTGTTCCCTGGTGTCAGTTCCATCTCCCTGCCAACCTCTTGCGTTCCCTGGTGTCGTTCCATCTCCCTGCCAACTTCTTTGCGTTTCTCACGCTGTGTTCCTGGGTTTCCATCTCCCTGCCAACGTCTTGCGTTCCCTGGTGTCGGTTCCATCTCCCTGCCAACGTCTTGCGTTCCCTGGTGTCAGTTCCATCTCCCTGCCAACGTCTTGCGTTCCCTGGTGTCGGTTCCATCTCCCTGCCAACGTCTTGCGTTCCATGGTGTCAGTTCCATCTCCCTGCCAACTTCTTGCGTTTCCTGTCAACGTCTTGTGTTCCCTGGTGTCATTTCCATCTCCCTGCCAACGTCTTGCGTTCCCTGCTACTGCCTTCTGTTCCCTGTCGTACCCTTCTTTGCCCCTGACATTCCCTCAAGCAAGAGTAGAAGAGCCAGTTGTGAATTGTGGGTGTGGTTGTTTGCGGGTCTGTAACGAGCAGTAAGGAAGGACTGACGACACTTACTGACAAGTGTTACAGCTCTCCTGGCATGATGAAGTACCGGCTTCAACTCTTATTAAACTTTACTGTTATTATAGCTAGTATTTCTTTATTCGTAATGCTATTGAAACGTGGATTTTATTATCAGTTTAACTATTGTTTGTGGTTATTTTGTTGGTTTATAAACTGTCTTTTACTGGGCCTTAGAGTTAGTTTTTGCTTTTCTTCATTCCTTGTGTGTACACTCACACCTAATTGTACTCGCCTAATTGTAGTTGCAGGGGTCGAGACTCAGCTCCTGGCCCCGCCTCTTCACTGTTCGCTACTAGGTCCTCTCTCTCTCTCTCTCTCTCTGCTCCCTGAGCTATGCCATACTTCGTCTTAAAGCTATGTATTGTTTTCCTGCCTCCACTACATCACTTGTTAGGCTATTCCAGTTCCTGACTACTCTGCGACTGAAGAAATACTTCCTAACATCCCTGTGATTCGTCTGACTCTTCAGCTTCCAATTGTGACCCTTTGTTTCTTTGTCCCCTCTATGGAATATCCTGTCTGCCCACCTTATCTATTCCAGGCAGTATTTTCTATGTCGTTATCATGTCTCCCCTAACCCTCCTGTCCTCTAGTGTCGTCAGGCCGATTTCCCTCAATTTTTCTTCGTAGGACATTCCCCTGAGCTCCGGAACTAGCCTTGTTGCAAACCTTTGTATGTTCTTTAATTTCTTGACGTACTTGACCAAGTGTGGGTTCCAAACAGGTGCTGCATACTTCAGTATGAGTCTGAAGTACATAGTGTACAGTGTCTTGAACGATTCCTTACTAAGGTATCGGAACGCTATTCTCAGCTTTGCCAGGCGCCCATATGCTGCAGCAGTTATCTCGATGTGTGCCTCCGGAGACGTGCTCGGTGTTATGGTCAACCCAAAGATCTTTCTCCTTGAGCGAGGTTTGCAGTCTTTGTCCATCTAGCCTATACTCTGTCTGCGGTCTTCTTTGCCCTTCCCCAATCTTCATGACTTTGCATTTGGTGGGGTTGAATTCGAGAAGCCAGTTGCTGGACCAGGTGTCCACCCTGTCCAGGTCTCTCTCTAGTCCTGCCTGATCACCATTTGATTTAATTCTCATTAACTTCACATCGTGCGTGTGTGTGTGTGTGTGTGTGTGTGTGTGTGTGACAGAGAGTGAGAGTGAGAGCGAGAGCGAGAGCGAAAGCGAGAGTGAGAGCGAGAGAGAGAGAGAGAGAGAGAGCGGCCGCAAGATCTTCATATCTCAAAAACTTTTCCAAATCTCGAGCTCTGAATGATCATTAAACGACTGCACAGTGAGTAACCTAATCTCTCTCTCTAATCATAATTTTTCCATCTTCCTTGTTAACCGAAAGGAGGGATGTTTTTATTCATCAGGAAACAAGTGTTTCGGGATGCGGGTCTTCATCAGTGACTCGTTCGGTGGTTTTTCACCCAGATTAAAAAAAGAACAAAAATAATGAATGGCTTTTTTCATGCCTTAAGTGAATACTTATCAACACAGTTTCACCGATATTCAACCTCAATCAACAAAACCTTGATTAGCAAAACAATACGCGTTGCTAGTAATGCTACCCAGGGTAGCAATACACGTTGCTAGTAACGCTACCCAGGGTACCAATACACGTTGCTAGTAACGCTACCCAGGGTACCAATACACGTTGCTAGTAACGCTACCCAGGGTAGCAATACACGTTGTTAGTTATGCTACCCAGGGTAGCAATACACGTTGCTAGTTATGCTACCCAGGGTAGCAATACACTTTGCTAGTAATGCTACCCAGGGTAGCAATACACGTTGCTAGTTATGCTACCCAGGGTAGCAATACACGTTGCTAGTTATGCTACCCAGGGTAGCAATACACGTTGCTAGTTATGCTACCCAGGGTAGCAATACACGTTGCTAGTAATGCTACCCAGGGTAGCAATACACGTTGCTAGTAATGCTACCCAGGGTAGCAATACACGTTGCTAGTAATGCTACCCAGGGTAGCAATACACGTTGCTAGTAATGCTACCCAGGGTAGCAATACACGTTGCTAGTAATGCTACCCAGGGTAGCAATACACGTTGCTAGTAATGCTACCCAGGGTAGCAATACACGTTGCTAGTTATGCTACCCAGGGTAGCAATACACGTTGCTAGTTATGCTACCCAGGGTAGCAATACACGTTGCTAGTTATGCTACCCAGGGTAGCAATACACGTTGCTAGTAATGCTACCCAGGGTAGCAATACGCGTTGCAAGTAATGCTACCCAGGGTAGCAATACGCGTTGCTAGTAATGCTACCCAGGGTACCAATACGCGTTGCTAGTAATGCTACCCAGGGTAGCAATACGCGTTGCAAGTAATGCTACCCAGGGTAGCAATACACGTTGCTAGTAATGCTACCCAGGGTAGCAATACACGGTGCTAGTAATGCTACCCAGGGTAGCAATACACGTTGCTAGTAATGCTACCCAGGGTAGCAATACACGTCGCTAGTAATGCTACCCAGGGTAGCAATACACGTCGCTAGTAATGCTACCCAGGGTAGCAATACACGTCGCTAGTAATGCTACCCAGGGTAGCAATACACGTCGCTAGTAATGCTACCCAGGGTAGCAATACACGTCGCTAGTAATGCTACCCAGGGTAGCAATACACGTCGCTAGTAATGCTACCCAGGGTAGCAATACACGTGGCTAGTAATGCTACCCAGGGTAGCAATACACGTCGCTAGTAATGCTACCCAGGGTAGCAATACGCGTCGCTAGTAATGCTACCCAGGGTAGCAATACGCGTTGCTAGTAATGCTACCCAGGGTAGCAATACACGTTGCAAGTAATGCTACCCAGGGTAGCAATACGCGTTGCTAGTAATGCTACCCAGGGTAGCAATACACGTTGCTAGTAATGCTACCCAGGGTAGCAATACACGTTGCAAGTAATGCTACCCAGGGTAGCAATACACGTTGCTAGTAATGCTACCCAGGGTAGCAATACACGTTGCTAGTAATGCTACCCAGAGTAGCAATACACGTTGCTAGTAATGCTACCCAGGGTAGCAATACACGTTGCTAGTAATGCTACCCAGGGTAGCAATACACGTTGCTAGTAATGCTACCCAGGGTAGCAATACACGTCGCTAGTAATGCTACCCAGGGTAGCAATACACGTCGCTAGTAATGCTACCCAGGGTAGCAATAATTTACACGGTCGCGCTAGTAATGCTACCCAGGGTAGCAATACACGTCGCTAGTAATGCTACCCAGGGTAGCAATACACGTCGCTAGTAATGCTACCCAGGGTAGCAATACACGTCGCTAGTAATGCTACCCAGGGTAGCAATACACGTTGCTAGTAATGCTACCCAGGGTAGCAATACACGTTGCTAGTAATGCTACCCAGGGTAGCAATACACGTTGCTAGTAATGCTACCCAGGGTAGCAATACACGTTGCTAGTAATGCTACCCAGGGTAGCAATACACGTTGCTAGTAATGCTACCCAGGGTAGCAATACACGTTGCTAGTAATGCTACCCAGGGTAGCAATACACGTTGCTAGTAATGCTACCCAGGGTAGCAATACACGTTGCTAGTAATGCTACCCAGGGTAGCAATACACGTTGCTAGTAATGCTACCCAGGGTAGCAATACACGTTGCTAGTAATGCTACCCAGGGTAGCAATACACGTTGCTAGTAATGCTACCCAGGGTAGCAATACACGTTGCAAGTAATGCTACCCAGGGTAGCAATACACGTTGCTAGTAATGCTACCCAGGGTAGCAATACACGTTGCTAGTAATGCTACCCAGGGTAGCAATACACGTTGCTAGTAATGCTACCCAGGTAGCAATACACGTTGCTAGTAATGCTACCCAGGGTAGCAATACACGTTGCTAGTAATGCTACCCAGGGTAGCAATACACGTTGCTAGTAATGCTACCCAGGTTAGCAATACACGTTGCTAGTAATGCTACCCAGGGTAGCAATACACGTTGCTAGTAATGCTACCCAGGGTAGCAATACACGTTGCTAGTAATGCTACCCAGGGTAGCAATACACGTTGCTAGTTATGCTACCCAGGGTAGCAATACACGTTGCTAGTTAATGCTACCCAGGGTAGCAATACACGTTGCTAGTTAATGCTACCCAGGTAGCAATACACGTTGCTAGTTATGCTACCCAGGGTAGCAATACACGTTGCTAGTTATGCTACCCAGGGTAGCAATACACGTTGCTAGTTATGCTACCCAGGGTAGCAATACACGTTGCTAGTAATGCTACCCAGGGTAGCAATACACGTTGCTAGTTATGCTACCCAGGGTAGCAATACACGTTGCTAGTTATGCTACCCAGGGTAGAAGCAAGTCTTCGAGTTGTTTTAAACACAGCTGTGTTTTGTTTTGTTTTTTGTACAGGCTACTGTGACAGTCTTGACACGTTTGGGATGTGATTAAAAATGGTTTCTACTGTATTCAGTTTTAAAGCATTTTACCTGATGTCTATATCAGTACCGGTGTTCAGAACCTGAGATAACTGGTTCTCCAATATCTATGTCAGTACCGGTGTTCAGAACCTGAGATAACTGGTTCTCCAATATCTATGTCAGTACCGGTGTTCAGAACCTGAGATAACTGGTTCTCCAATATCTATGTCAGTACCGGTGTTCATAACCTGAGATAACTGGTTCTCTAATATCTATGTCAGTACCGGTGTTCAGAACCTGAGATAACTGGTTCTCCAATATTATGCTACCGGTGTTCAGAACCTGAGATAACTGGTTCTCCAATATCTATGTCAGTACCGGTGTTCAGAACCTGAGATAACTGGTTCTCTAATATCTAAGTCAGTACTGGTCTTAAGAACCACCAATATAACCGGTTTTCCTCTTAGTGTTCAGCTTATCCGGCTTTTCATCTCCTGGTTAACCAGGTACTGCCATGATTGCCTAATATTCATCGTGTCCCGCGACACTAGTATATAGAACTGCTACTATACGCTTTTGCAATACAACTTTCTAGAGTGACACCTTCAATGTCACGTTATCCGCCTTTTGGTTACCCAGTAAACCGTAATATGGTTTAATGAATGGATTTTATCCGGATTATTACATTCCACATAACTACTTATTCAAAATATGGGTTTCTTAACTTGCCCTCTTTATCCGGACTATAGCTTCCTGGATACTCAATTAACCGGACTGTCGGCCTCTTTGAGTGCTGGTGATACTGGCCTTTACAAATGCAATTAACAGTTGGTTGTAGGAGCGAGCAGACCTGCCCACACCACAGGGGGTGCCTAGCCCCTGCTTGCCTCCACCCTATACCCTCCACGCCCACTACCACCACCACCCACAACCTCCCACATGCAGCCTTGCGCCCACTATGCCCAACAACTATCCACGGACAACTGCCCACCCATGCGGCCACCTACAGGTCCCTTCTTTACGCCCACAACATAACACTACCAACCTCCCATAAACGATGAAGCAACACACAATCCAATCCCACTGATATGCTCAAATGTTACTCCCGTCTCCTAGTCCCACACATACACGAAGTTTTGTACTACAGAAACATGTATTTTCAGTAGCACACCAAACACACACACACACACACATGCACCCAAACACACTGGAGGTAGGATCCATACATAGGTTTAAGAACAGATACGATAAAGTTTATGGAGCAGGAAGAGTGGACCTAGTAGCGACCAGCGAAGAGGCGGGGCCAGGAGCTGTGAATCGATCCCTGCAACCACAAATAGGTGAGTGTACACACACACACACACACACACACACACACTGGTGAGTGCCTGCGTAAATGCAGTACGTTTAGTGAAAGATGCCATAGTGTTTAAATCTGCAGTGTCACAGATGACTGGACAAAGATTATCGTGAAGGCAGAAGGTACCAATGCAGGTGGTACAAGGACCCCCATTTCCCCACACCAGTCTCCACCACGAGAGAGAAGATAAGGTGGATTACTTGCCTACTTCATTTGGAGAGACTGGCCTTAAAGTCTCGTTAGTTATGACAAGTGAAGGTGTGGGTGGAGGGGAAGAGCAACAGACCAGAGAGACAGAAAGAGGGGTAGGGCAAGTGAAACAAATACTACGAATGAAACGCCAAATCATAGATGATAAAGAATAGGAAATCTTTAAAAAAAAATGTGGGCTCAGAGTACGACTCGGAGAGAAAAGGAGGAAAAGGCATTAGTTTGAGCTAACGATGACTGATCTAGCATTTACGAATATGTGTTCAGGATGAAAAAAAGGATACACAAGACAGTGATACCTAGATATTCACAGGACACACAGTCAATACCTTCAATTTTGGTGGTTCAATTTTAGGGCTACCAATGCGTCTCAAACACCTAGGCGTTCTCTTCAGAAATTATAAAGTCAAAAGTATCACAGGCTGACTATACAGGATTTATGAAAAGTTGGATAAGTAGAGGAATATCATTAAAAATAATTACTGGGATGTTCTTGGAAGAATCTGGTATTGATTTTAGTAGAAGGGCAATAAGAGATTGATTAGCATATAAAACATTGTAAGACTTACTACACCGTCTTGACGATTGCCAAGTTGCACAAGTTTAATTTTTATTTTTTTATAAGACTGAAATAATGCAGCAGATTGTGAACGAGATAAACAAGAAACCAGTGTAACTGATTAACACCAATGTCCTTCACAGGTAGTTCATATAAAGTAACTTCTCCATTTACAACATTTAAACCACTGTGTTAACAGGAGAGCGTTGAATATTTGTGTCATCTATCTCTACGTACAGTTAAAAAAAATTCACACTACGTACTTTTGCAGTGGTGAATCCGTAAATATTAGGTAACGTATGTTTTATTATTGTAACTAGCTAAGCACCATCCTCTGAAATAGCACGGGCAGCTAGCTAGCCAGATTGGAAGAAAAATATGTTGGTTAGGTTTGGGCATCGGTATAACAATTCCTTCGTCGACGACGAAGGAAACTGACAAATAGTTTAACTCTTATTGCATAATTCGGAGAGTGGGCTACCAGGTGCACACCTCAACAATCGAATGATATAACAGGTACAGAGGCAGTGACTTCCCGGTGAAGGCAGTATTTAGGTTGTACTTGGTAAATAGCGTACCGCAGTAATCATGGTATTTAACATAAATTAGACATGATTATTAGTAACCACTGAGGGAAGTCACACACAGGCACCACCAGGGGAGAGTGTCATACAAAGCACCACCAGGGGGGAGAGCCACACACAGGCACCACCAGGGGGGAGAGTCACACACAGGCACCACCAGGGGAGTCACACACAGGCACCACCAGGGAAGTGTGTCACACACAGGCACCACCAGGGAAGTGTCACACACAGGCACCATCAGGAAGAGTGTCACACACAGGCACCACCACGGAAGAGTGTCACACACAGGCACCACCAGGGGAGTCACATAGACACCACCAGGGGACTCACTCTCACTCTCTCAAAACACACACACACACACACACACACACACACACATACACACACACACACACACACACACACACACACACATAGGATAACCCCCAATATAACACACTAGCAGAGGTGAGCATAATTTCAATCCACAACGAGACAGCATTTGCAATGAGCATCTGCCCAGCTCACAAAAGACTCTTACTTAACATAAACACCTTAGAAAGTCAACATCTTTCCAGTTCGCAATGGCCCCCCACACCGCCGCAGCCAACTTAATAAGGGAGGCGCTTTCATAAGATGTAATCCCAGTAAGTACTAGATAAAAAAGAATAAGGCGGACTCACTGAAAACCCGCGTTAGGAACTTATAGCTTATAAGATCGGTCGAAATACTGCAGCTTCTCTATGGGGCGTGTAGCATAAGGGATTGTCTTGGAGGTTTAATAAGGATATTTAATTGGATGCAAATTAGGATGTATTCTCGGGGTACTGGTGAATGCATACATGAATATATTCTGAAAATAATGCGTATATTGTCATTTATTAACAGATGTATGTGGGAACATAGTCTACCGTATTTTTCTTTTATCCGAATCCTTTCTAAACTTTAGTTCATTTACTGGAACAAAATTAAATGCAGATTTGAAAGGTTGAGTTTTTATAGCTAATCCAATCAATATTAATCTCAACACAAGGAACAATATGGTTATACGTTCTTATGGTCTGACTCCTATCACTGTGTATGAGGCAGCCCTCTGCACATACTTAACATCTACGACCTTTAAAACTGCCAATGAATTTCATCAATATACAACGTTCCAAGGTGATCACCATGTAGCTACACTGTTGACCACTAGCCTAAAAAAGTATGCCGTATAGGAAGCAATGACTAGCCATTAACATTGGCCAACAACACTGCTTTGAAATGCCTATTTTAGATGCTAAACCAAGGCTGGTCTGCATCACAGTGACCCGAGAACCAACTGATCTATTATTTTTACATTCAAAACTAAGCGCTAAACACAAAAACCAACAATCTAGCTAGGAAGACAAAATCAGAGTGGATTGCGTTGAATAACATAGTGTTTTCAAGATAGTAAACGGCTCTGAATTGGGGTCCCTCAAGCAATTAGTACTAGGAGATGTTCGAATCCAATAAATGGACTGAATCTGAATATCATGTCAGTCCTGTTAAAATTAGGTAGAAGGATAATCGGAGTCATGGACAAGAAAAGCTTAGAAGAGCACAAGAATGACTCGGCACAAGGTACAAGACGATAGACAAGACAAGGGTGGTCAAATGTGGGTCCTAGAATCGACCAGATGCCCATGAGCAATCTTCTCAAGAAGGCGAGTAAGATTAAAACGTAAAATAATGTGTCCCGTACAGTAACTTAAACTTTGGTCTTTAAGTAATGATAAAAACCACTGGATGGCGAAACGTTACAAATATACCAAATAGTTGCACATGGGCTCTAATTCATCTATCTGTGGTATTGCAATACATTCATGAACAATGCCTGCATCGTGTGGTATCATGTTAAATATATTAGGATTACTTACTCGAAATTCATAGGGGGGGGGGGTTGAAACTGACCGTCCGTTGCCTGCCCTTCCAGGAAACCACAGTCCAGAAAGTTCATACCTTTTATTTATTGAAAGTTACCACTTACTTTTGTAAGCGTCTATTCAATGTTTGCTATACTCGCCTTATCTTTTGTCTGAGATAAGCAGTACAGGATTCAACAGCCGTAGTAAGTCTGTCAAACGAATCAAGAACATTTGTTTACATCCGATTTACAAGCCGACAATTGCTGTTACCAGTATATGACCAAATTAGTGGACTTATATAGTTAAGATATTATACTTGAAAAACATTATTTGTAAACAAAAGAGAGAAAATAAACTGAGAAAGTAAGAAAGGGACATTAGTGGTTTTAGTAGGTGATGGCTGAAAAAAATGGAGGCTAGGTTAGTTTCTACACTGGTTTTTGGTTGGCTTCTAGATGGTTTCATTCTGATAAATCAAGGACATGCTGAGCAATTGGGTATTCCCATTGAGGAAAACTTTTTCGCCACATGTACTTCGTCAGTCTTAATACAAAGAAGGGTTAGTGAAGAAAAACAGTAGTCGTTTGAGTAATCGTCCTCAGGCTGGAGTGATGTAATCGTCCACAATCTTGATCAAAGAGAAGTTTATCCAATTCACTGATTTCTAGTTTCTTTACTCTTGGATTAACCTTTACCATCGTCACTTAGAAGTTTCAGGATTGCTTTTTGAAGCAGTTGACGAACCTACAGGGATAGTACTGCTTGACTTACTATGGCTAACTAATCCCATTGTTGATGTTGAAAGTTGAGGACTGGCTCCTGGCCCACGAATCATTACATTTAGCATTGAATGGAAGTACGTTAGTAGCGATAACTCAGTAAATCCCAGATTTTCGCTTAGCAGTTACGAGGGGGTTAGAGAAACTTACTGTTGCGGGGTAACGAAGAGAGCTATCAATTGACAGTTTTCTGAACATAAAAGTGCTCAAAGGCGTTTTATCCCATATAAAGAAATTTGCAAATAGAAATGACCAAAAAAAGGGTGAAAAGGCTCAAATACTACTAGGGCAAAAGAAAGGAATTTATAGGCGTATCAAAAGAGGTGAGGGTCACTTATGAATCATATATTTACATTTAAAAGGGACTTAAAAAAGGGGGTAAGAAAAGCTAAAAGGGACTATGAAAATTAAAAATTGCTAGGGATTCTAAATAACCCCAAAAATTTTTTTTAGGTCTATAGAACAAAAGTTAGAGAAAAATAGGGCCCCCTTTAAAAAAAAAGGGCACCTTACGACAAAAAAATGAAATTGCTTTATTTTAAATAAAATTTTCTCTCAGTTTTACACAGGAAGACACTAACAATATTCCAGTAATTAATTTTTACAGTGGGGGTAGAAGAAGATAAAAATTTTTAACATACAGTCACTAGTAATGGGTTTTGAGGAGATAGACAACTGAAGCAAAATAAGTCGCCAGGGCCGATAGGTTTTTTTTAAGGGTTCTTAAGGAATGCAAAATGGAAACCCGTGAACCCTTTAATAATATTTTTAATTTATCTCTTCAAACGGGGTTGTGGGCTGAAGTGGGAAAAATGGCTAATGTAACTCCTATTTTTTAAAAAAGGGACAATCTTTCCGTCAAATTCCGCCCAATAAGCCCGACCTCAATTGTAGCAAATTACAAGTCAATTATAGCGAATTTTAAGAAGCCATCTCGATAACATAGCTTGATTAATGAATCCATGGATTTCCCAAGAGGCCGGTCTTTTTCTAATAATTTATTAAATTTCTTCAGTAAAGCTTTTGAGGCTGTTTACCACAATAAAGAATTTGATATTTTTTACTTAGATTTTAGTAAGGCTTTTGATGAAGGGTTTTTCCGCACCTAGACTGTTAAAAAAAGTGGCCCCCTCAGGGATTGGGGGGAAAAAGGGTCTCTGGATGAGTCAGGCTCCTGACAGGAAGCAGAGAGTGTCCATAAATGGGGTTTAAAACCGAGGGGGATCTGTAACAAGTGGGGGTTCCCCAGGGATCATCTTGGGGGCCCCTTTTGTTTATAATATATACATGACTTGATGAGGGAAAAAATTACTAGTGATATGAGCAAATTCGCCGATGACACAAAATGGTAGGATAAATTTATTTAAACGTAGATTTAGGGAACTTCGGGGATTTTAACAAACCTTTCTTTTCCCGAAAAATGGCAGATTCAGTTTAATGAGATAAATGCAAGGTTCGAGGGTTTGGGGGTGCCCATAACACTGTACTTATAAATTAAAAGATTAAACTTTCCAAAAAGATTTCGAGAAGGGCTGGGGGTTATGGTGAGCAGCAACCTTAAACCCAAACAGCAAGCAAAACGTCGTAAAAGGCAAATAATTACTGGGATTTAATCAAGAAGTGTAAGCAACAGAAGTCCAAAGGCATACTGCAGCTTTATACATCATAGTAAAGGCCCACCTAGATTAGCAGCTCATTCTGGTCTCCGTATTACAAAATGGACTAAAATTTGTTAGAAAACATTCAGCGTAGGATGACTAAAATTTAAAACATACATCAAAATCTTCCTTATGAAAAAAAGATTAAGATCTTTAAGTTACATTCATTGTTAGAGAAAAATGAGGGGGGACCGATCGAAGTGTAAATGGGAAGATAGGTTTAAAAAAAAAGGGATATTAATAAGGTCTTGGGATGTCTCTCCAAGAGAACGCGCAGTAATGGATTTAAATTGGGAAGTTTAGATTTGAAAGGGCTAGGAAAGTTTGGTTTGGAAATAGGGGAGTTGATGAGTGGGAACAGTCTACCTGTTGGGTTTTTGGGCTAGGACTTTGGGAGTTTCAAAACTAGGTTGGGTAAGTACATGAGTGGGGGGGGTTGGATTTTTAGGGACTTTTCATCAGACTTATTTCTTGGGTGGCATTGAAAATTGGGTTGGGCAAATGTTTTGTTTGTGGAGAATTGTAAAGGGCCTTCCCCAGATGGGCCGCAGGGGCCCCCTGCAGTGTTCCCCTTTTTTTTTTTTCTATGTTTTTTAAAACTAAGCCTAACACAAAAACCAAAAATCTAGCTAGGAAGAAAAATCAAGAGGATTGCGTTTTTAATAACATAAAAGTTTTTCAAGATAGTAAACGGCAATGAGTGGGGTCCCTCAAGCAAAGTACTAGGATTTTTAATCCAATAAATGGCTGAATTTATCCTGTCAGTCATGTAAAAATAATGAGAAGGATAATACCCGGGAAAACATGACAAGCAAAAAGGCTTAGAAAGCACCAAGAAGACCGCAAAGCTAAAGACGACTCAGACAAGCACAAGGGTATCAAAGTGGGCCCAGAATCTGACCCGATGCCCGAGCAATTTCTCCCAAAAAGGCATAAGATAACTAAAATAAGTGTCCCGTCAGAAAATTTAAAAATTTTGGCTTTAATCGATAAAAACCAAAGGTGGCGAAACGCCCACAAAATTTTCCCCAAAAGTTGCACAAGGGAAATTTATCATCTTGTTGTATTGAAAAACATTCATGAACAACTGCTGCATCGTGTGGTTATTATGTTAATATATATTAGGATTCTTACTTCAAAATTCTAGGGGGGGGGGGGTAGTAACTGACCGTCTTGCCTGCCCTCCAGAAACCACAGTCCAGAAAGTTCAACCTTTTATTTATATGAAAGTTACCAACTTACTTTTGTAAGCGTCTATTCAAGTTGCTATAACCTCGCCTTATTTTGTCTGAAAAGCAGTACAGAATTCACACCAGCCGTAGTAAGTCTTGCTCAAAACGAATCAAAGAACATTTGTTTACAAATCCATTACAAGCCAGACAATTGCTAGTTACCAGATATGCACCAAATAGTGGACTTTTTAGTTAAGATATTATACTTAAAACTTATTTGTAACAAGGAGAAAAAACTGAGAAAGTAGCTGGACCATTAGTGGTTTTAGAGGATGGGCGAAAAAAAACAAGAGGCTAGGTAGTTTCTACACCTGGTTGCTGGTTGGTAGATCTTCATTCTGATAAATTAAGACATGTGCAGCACTTAGGTATCTCCCATTGAGGAAACTTTTCGACACACAGTACCTTCGTCAGTCTAATACAAAGAAGAGTAGTGAAGAACAGTAGTAGTTTGAGGTATCCGTGCCTAGCTGTGATCCAGCTCCACAATCTTCCAAAATTTCCCAATTACTGATTTCTTGGCTGAAAATAGTTCCCTTACCCATTCATCTTAAGTGCTCACTCCAATCTGTGTCCCCTTTTACTGTGTCCAATCTCTGGAAATCCTGTCTTGTCTCACTTGTCATTCCTCGTTAGTTTGTGTGGTCGTTCTACTGTCCCCCCCTTCCTGCTGATCAGTGCGTAAGGATTTCCCTTACTCTCCTTGTACATACCTTTTGCTTGGAAGCTTGTTGCAATCCTTTGCACTTTCCCTCTATTTCTTACTGCTTGGCTAAGGTATGGTTCCAAACTGGTCGATCTCATATGGTCTTAACGTTCACGGTTTTTGTTACGTGGTCCTTGAAATCCTTTTTAGACTGTCAATTCCCTGATTTGATGTCGTTATGCAGTCCCCCTATCTCCTGTCTCAGTGGTTCGTCGTGATTTCCCTTAACCTTCCTGTAGGACATACCTCTTAGCTCTGACTAGTCTTGTTGCAAACCTTTGCACTTTCTCTAGTTCTTTCACGTGCTTGGCTAGGTGTGGGTTCCAAACTGGGTGCCGATACTCCAAGTAGTGGTGCTAAGTCCGGTGTAGTGGTACTGATGATGTATGTGTTTATGATGTGTCGTATGCTGTTGAGGTTTGTAGGCGTATGCTGGCGGTGTTGTGTGTGTGTGTTGTGTGTGTTCATGTGTATATGATGTTTTGTTTGTAGTAGGTATGTGTGTGTTGTGTGTGTGTATGTGTGTGTGTTGTGTGTGTGTGTGTGTGTGTGTGTGTGTATGTGTGTGTGTGTGTGTGTGTGTGTGTGTGTGTGTGTGTGTGTGTGTGTATTGTGTTAGTGTGTATATGTGTGTTGTATATGTGTGTTGTGTATATGTGTGTGTATGTGTGTTATTGTGTGTTATATGTGTGTGTGTGTGTGTGTGTGTGTGTGTGTGTGTGTGTGTACTCCTATGTTGTGTTGCAGGGTGTGTCGGTCCTAGCTCCTGGCCCGCTCGTACCGTGTTTGCTACTAGGTATAATATACACTCAATTAGTTTACCTGCCCCTGTGAGAATCGACTCAGCCTGTGTTTAAAGACCAGGTGCTCTGCCTGAGTAAGGTGGGCTGTGTGTGTGTGTGGTGTGTGTGTGTGTGTGTGTGTGTGTGTTATAGCTAATGAATGTCTGGGTTGTCTCGTAAAACACGTAATACCAGCGCCTTCTCTTAGTGTGTACATTCTTGCCTTGCTAGGGGCCATTGTTAACAAAAATGCTGTCACCAACACCAGGACCACCAGAGCTCACACAAAGCTCTCTCCAACACCAAGAACTACCAAAGCTCACAGAGCTCAAACTATGCTCTTAGCAACACAAGGACCACCACCAAAGCTCAAATAATACCGCTCTAGTATGAGGGCCCACAAGAGCTCTAATCTTAAAATCCCTGACTCCAGGATCAGAGCATCATCCGTAAACCTCAAACGCCTCGTGACAGCTAAACTTGACGTTGAGTGGACCCTTCACATCCACCAGCAACATTTATTTTTTAATCCCTAATTGGCGTCACGGCCAAATACATATATGTATAAATAGGGAAGGAGGGAGAGGGAGAGTAGAAGAGGGAGAGAGGGAGAGTGGGAAAGGGAGAGTGGGAGTTAGGGGGCGAGAGAGGGGAAGAGGGGGAGAGAACTGTCATCAGATTCAGTTCTATTATTCTCTCTCCCTATATTTAAATCACACCAGCCCTGGAAATAGGCTTGTTGTATGTCTTTAAAAGGCGTTTCCGAGTTTCTTAACATGACTGACCTGATATAGGCTCCTTGCTGATGCTGCAAAGTCCATGATAAACCTTGCTGGGATACGAGTAGAACGTCTTGAGATTCTTTGCTAAGGTTCTTGAAGGCAGTTCTAAGATTAGCTAACCTACCATATGCTGACAATGTTATGTGGTTTGTGTGCACCTTGTCGATACGTCTGACGTGATGTTTACGCCAAGATGTTTCTCCACGAGTTATAATCGCAGTTTCTCACTTCTCGATCTGCGCTTCAACTCTTTTTTTTTCTTTACCTCCATAATTTGTGTGATTACACTTGTTGATAACCAGTAACAATTTATTTCATCACCTTTACAGCTTGTCCAAGATTTTATCTAGTTTATCTCAGTCCACTTATTCTTCTCATTAGCTTTACATAATTGACAAATAGTGATCCATGAGATTCGGACCCCTCTGACAAGTCATTTACTTGTAAGAAGAATAGCAACGGTTCTAATACTGATACCTAAGGGATCCCAATCGTTAACCTTTCCCCATCCTCAAGTACCTATCTTCACCTGTCTTCTGTCGCTAGGCTTTTCTTGATCCATTGTAGCGCTTGCGCCCCTTCTTGGTCGTCTAATTTGTGAATCAATCTCTGGTGCATAAGTGTATATTTTTTTCTAGTCCAAGCACATGCAGGAGACTCAACCTTATCTTCCTTGCTTGACCGACATTATGTCATAGAATTCCAGGAGGTTATGAGGCAGATTTTTCTCTTCCTTAGATCCATGTCTTTTTAAAATAACTTAATCCAACCTCTCCAAGTGCTCAAACAACCTCTTCGTGATTATCTTTATCAACACTGTAGAGGGCAGACAGTATGCAAGTAACGCTTGTATAGTGTATACCGTCTGTCATCCTGGTTTATACCATCTGTCGTCCTGCGTGTGTACCGTATGTCGTCCTGCGTGTGTACCGTCTGTCGTCCTGGTTTATCCCCTCTGTCGTCCTGTGTGTATACCGTCTGTCGTCCGACTTCTATACCGTCTGTCGTTCTGCTTGTATACTGTGTTCATAATAGTTTAAACCGACAAATACATAAAAAAAGTTCCATGGGGACCTTTTGTTACCTACAATGTGTCATTCAGGGCTGAACTTAAGTATACTGAAATCACACAGATGCACCACCTTACAAGACAAAACATCTTGAAGTCACGCTCATCAGAGGTCATAGGAAAGGACCAAGATTGGGTAAAGGTCAAGGGATGAGTTAACAAGCGATGTATGCAAGGTCAGGAAGATGAGAGGACCAGGGATGTTCAACACAAAAAACAAAAATATGGATAATGTAACCGATGGTTCCAACCATATGTACACTTCACTGTTCTGTTCGATTTTATCAATCAGGTGAATGGTGTCCACCTCCAGGATCAGGTATTTGGTTTTGTCGTCTTCCTGAAATAGATGCTGTGCTGTCCTACAACAGTTCATGATGTCAATATGTATCCTGCAATGGGCGACACATGGATTACTGGCCACGTCTACTATATATGCAGGTGTATGTTCTTGAAGACTAATCCCAGTGTCACATCCTATCTCAATCATGGAAAACTTATGGCTTCCCCCACACGGAAAACTTCAGACCCCTGCGGTAGTGATCTTTCTGGATTTGCCGACTTTTTTTTTTTTTGTAGAAAGGTCATTTTCATGTTGGCCGTAAGAAAAAAGTGGGTGATACATGCAGCCACTTGTCCTGTGGGAAGAACGAGGAGACGATTGATGTTGGGAGCCTTCCTAGAGGTGGTGTTAGTATGTAGGGTCTTCCTCTCGCATTCGTGGATGTGTAGAGGAAATTTATGTGATGAAAGCGTCCTCAGTATTCAGCTCATCTGCAAGGAATTCATCATCACAGACCGTGTACATGTGAAAATAAAAATCTATAACGATGCCACGTTTGGTCTTTTGGTCTTGATATCAAGGCGGAAAAAGAAATGAACCAGATCATCCTTATTAGTGGACTTTTGGTACACCTTGTGTTTGAGGGCATTCCTGAATGTGGAAAACTTCAAGAAAGAGTAGAGAGTTGTCTTCTTCCTAAAGTGTGGATTGTATAGAAGGTTCCACGGAGTTGTGATCATCCTTGAATTTATGAACGTTGAAACGTTTAGGGGCGATAACCAGAACGTCATTTATACATCTTATCCATGTGTTGTTTTGTGCAATGCTGTTCCGCCTGTCTTTCTCCAAACCTTGCAGACCCCCGAAAAAAAAAATACAGCTGAGGTTTAAAGTATTCCTCGCGGGGGGGATGCAATAAATTTTATTTTGCTGAGACAGGATGTGACCTTGGTACTCGTCTTCAAAAATATGAATACGTGTGTAGGATGGACAATACCAACAACGCCTGCATCACCCACCAGAGTACATTCCCGTGTCATGAACTGCGGGCAGCACGGTAAATATTTCAGGAAGACGACAGAATCAAATGCAGAATCCTCATTCACTTAAGAGGCCACTGAAGGGAATAAGAGTGTACATGCCGGCTAGAACCTTTGTTCTGATCATCAGTAATTCTTGTATTTAAAATATTACCCATTCCTGGCTCCTCTCCTTGCTTTCCTGATCTCACAGATCTCACCACTTACCTCGCCACCTTGACCTTTACTTTATCTTGAGCCTCTCCCTGTAACCTCTCACGATTTTGACCTCAGGTGCTTGTTTGCCTTATACAGTGGTGCATTTGTGTTTCCTCTCAAGTACTACAAACCACTGAGCAACTCTAATGTCTCTCAAGGATCTAATGATGCACTATCTGTGCCCATGGAACAAAGTACACGACAAGCGAATCATGAAAGCCGAAACGCAAAACTGTATACTTGATTAAGTCCAGCCCCTGGACGAAACATTAGCAGTAATAAAGGTTCCCGAAATGTAGTTTTTTATATTATGAAAATTGGGATTTTTGTATGTTTGTTAACGTTATCCCTTTCCTTTCTAGAAAATTACTTTTAGGACTTCCTTTTTTTCGGACATTACTTTGTCTTTGCTAAAAGTTTCGTTCGATTGGCTTGGATGTACGCAATTTTGAAATGGCTTTCTGCTCTCTTCTTTTTCTAGCATAGTCTTGTTTGCTTTTTTGATATTCTCTGTCGTCTTTTGGGTTTTGCACTTTACGGAGTTCCTCTTCTCTTTATTCTGGCCCTTTTGATTAGTACAAAGTTTTCGTGGGCCTCGTGGCACTTTTCTGACTCCATTTTGTGGGTTGGTTTGACCTCTCCGACAGCCGCATATAGGAAATCACCCACCCTGGTAGACTCTCTGTAGTCTGATTAATTTTCAATCCTTCTCCCCTCCACTGGCAGGGGCATTTGGAAGGCGCAATGAACTCGAGAAGTTCAGTTTCTGGGTTTAATGCAGCCCAAAAGGGGGCGGGCGCAAAATTTGGGGGGGGGGAACTTTGTGGTATACCTCGTTGATCTGGTAAAGCGGGCCCCTGAGCACCCGATGTTCTATACAAATATGGAGTGACTAGCCTGACATTCTGACGTAAAGGCTGAGATGCCTTGGTTGCGGCCGCAGAAGGTGGGGATTCCTTGGTTGCGGACGTTGACATCACCTTTTTACACAATTGTGGGTAACAATTTCCCGCACTCTGCGACAAGACTGTATCGCGGCACCAACTTGTAACTCATTTTTCATCCCACAGCCCCAGAAGCTTTCATGGTACATTATTCTCATACTCCGGAAAGCCGCATAGTCCATAAACTCAAGGTAAGTTGTAATGAACGACTCTCCGTGAATAACCAGATGAACGGGGACTCCAACAGTCCATTACTCTGCATAATTTTCCACACTTCAATCATTGCAGTATTTTTAATCGCATTTTTTTTAAAGCTGCTTACATAATTCTACTTTGGTAATACTGAAAATCTATCGTGATCAGTTTTTTTTAATTTAATACATCAAATTAATCTTGGCTCTTTTTTCAATGCCAACATCAGGTTGAGTTATCCCTAATTGAACTATTCATTTACCTGTAAAGAACTTTTCACCAGAATAAGTATTTAGTTCAGTCGACTAATCATACAGGAATGAAGGCCGAGTTATTTGAAGGAAAATGACTCTTATCAACTGAGATATTGTAGCACAACGGTTCATTTCTAACAAAATATTTTTGCTCTGGTACCTTTGAAACATGAACCAAACATGTAATAAACCAAAGCCCTCGGCTACACTGTCTCAATATTTATCCCTAACACTGCATGCAACGGCATTGTTGACAGCTTCTGAACAGCTATAATGATCACATTTATTGTTCTGCCCACCAGAAGTTTGTTTCCCTCGGTGTCTGACCATGGCAGTTTTCTTCGAGTGAGTTGTCCAGTGAATTGCATGTCCATGGTTCATGTTTGAAACGGACACAATTTTAATAATAATAATAAATTATTATTATCATTATTATTTTGCTACAGTATCTCGCTACCCTCTCCTCCCTATTACTTCCTTCCATCTCCCTTATCCTACACTTCTCTCCTCTCTTCTTCCCCTCGTCAAGCTGACACTTACTCCACCTCTTTCCATCTCTTAAACACTGGTGATCTCCTCAACCGCATCCGCAACATAAACGTCAGGAACGAGAAACTCAGACGTGACATCCCTATTTACAAAAGGTACCCACAACACGAGCCACTAATCTGCGCTGAAAAGTTGAAGACTCCCTCGACCTTCCTGTTCCAGTCAGCGATTTTTGAAACTTTCTTGAACTTTATTGGTTTTACATATTTCGCCTTTGAAAATTATTTTTATAACGGACTAAAATTTTAACTGCCCATGGGTTTCTCCACTAAGTTCAGTACAGGCGAGCCTATAAATCTACAAGTATTAAGGTTTTTCTCTATTATTGCCTCCTCTGTCACCTGGCTCTGCTATGTTGACAATCTCATTATAACTCCTAGACCATTCAATGTCCTGCTCTCCAACACAAACTCACCCAGGTCGATCCCTTAATCCAATTTACGCTCAAAGAAGAAGTCGACGACACTCTTCTTTTCCTTGTCCTTCTCTGCAAAGCTAACCAAGAGTCTATCGCACAGCGACCGACCAGCAAGATCTTGACTTTTACTCACATCACGATACGAAAAGTAAACGTGGCGTAATCATAGGCTTCTTGCTGCGTGCCTTCCATATCTGCAACAATAGCGAACTCCTTGAGGGAGAATGCTCTTTCACCGAACAAGTATTTTCCAAGTTCCACTATCCTCATCACTTCATTAGAGACTGCAGACGCAGTGCATGTAACATCGTCAACTCACCCGGACATAACACCGCCGAGAGAAAATACATATTCCTCTCAACTCCAATGCTAAATACATTTAAATATATTCCAAGTATCTACCACTGCATCCACTACAATCAAAGACATCACCAGTAAGGGACACCAGCAGTTTCATTTATCTGCAGGGGAATACACAATCCCTTGTTACTACTGCAACAAATATACGTTGGAGAACATTCAGAGAACTCCAAGCGTGCATTTCTGAACACCAATACGCCAACAGAATGGATGACTTGAAAAACGCTTGTGTTTTACACCAAAACTCCCACAACGTTTTAATTAACTGCAAAGACAAACGACTTATCACCGAGGAGGAAGATACGCAGGATCTTAGAATCATCACTCATCTGTATGTCCAATAATTTCAACTATAACAACGGCTTCTACAACATAGCTGAGCCTCTTGCCAGGAAACTTGGTTATCATACATTGCAACAAGTCATAGCGTGGAGGAACACCGCATCAAGCCTACGGGCCCATGCAGGGCAAGTTCTTCTCAAATCCAACCTTTTCTCAGCCACATAATTGCTCAATTGTCATTTGTTTTTCCAAGAATTCAACTACAACATACCTCACTTGACTCTTCACATCACAAAATTCAATATATATACGCATATCCTCTTCTCCCAGGTAGATCTGTGACTTGATAAAGCTCACCATGTGGGCAAAATATTATTAATAAAGAATTGCATTATACTGTATTTGTATCGGTGTTTTATACCATTTATCTGTACCTCCGTTTTACCCCTCCTCACTCACCCTTTATCCTTCTTCCAATCCCTTCCTTCACTAAGTCTTACCCTCTATCCCCAGCCCTCGCTCTAACTTTTCCTTCCTCATCACCCTTCTTGTAGAAAATGGTTCGGAAAACCGACAGGTTGATAAATTAGACGTATGTGCAATGCTTGAGTATCTTTATATCTTCTCCTTCCTTGTTATCCTCACTCCTACATAACTAAACTATACCCCAGTTTCCCCACATCCCAATCTCAGTGTAAAACCAAGGACGTACTCCGATGATGACTAAAGCCGATAAACGTCAGCAGCAGACGAGGAAAAACACGTTTCTATACAAGCTTTTATTGGGACAATATTTCGCTCTGTGTTTATGTAGCTTGTCATCACTCAGAAATAAACCTTATGGAAAAAATCAATTCAGCCTTTATCTTCTCTTACGAAAGGAAGCCTAGGAGAAGATTCTATTCAAACCTTTAACACAATAAAATATAAAGAACTATTTGAAGTGCTGAACGAGTCGATTATTCGAACCCACGGAATGAAACCACAAGGCGGAAGATGCAACACAAACGTATGGAATGGTTTTTGTGCAAAGAGAATTATATTAGAATGAAATAAACTACATATTAATGTTGTAAACTTGAAGCCAATACAGTCATTCAAGAACCAACTAGACAAGCACTTTGCAAAGGTAGGATTCGAATAGATACATCGTGCTCAAGTGGGAGGACTTGTCAAAACCCTTAAGACCTACTGTACATGCTCAATATAAATTTGTCAGGCAAGCTTGATGGGTCAACCCAAATTTTGTATCAGAAAACGTGATAAGTTATAGTGACCAGAAATGTATAGGCTATGGTGAGAGGACAGGAGTAAGATGTTGTCTTCTTCACTCACTACCTTCACGGACCCTCGTGTACGTTCAATAGATGGGACAATCTAAAGTCAACAGATTCATGATGTTTGTTCAGCAACTGCACCAGGATAATCAGCTGACAACGAGGCAACCAAGATAGTAGTGTTGGTGGTAAAAACAGAGGGATGGGACAGTCACAGGTGGTAACCAGAAATGGAACCACTGGTGTGCACAACTCTTGAATTCAAGCAAGTGAAGTAACGCAAGACACAAACAGTACTGATTTAACAGGTATTTGTAGCCCACGCTTTCCATCCAGTTCCATCTCTCATGTAAATTCTTGTTTTTTTTATCAAATATGATCTGGAATATTCCCCCCCCCCTTTCCTTTCCCCGGTTTTTATGCAGGTAGTGACCGGACGGGGGTGGAGAATAGGAGACCCTTCTGCTTTTCTGACCTTGCCTCGTACACCTAGATAATACGAGATAGTCCTCAAAATATAGGTACAGAGTTCTGAGGAGATAGCCTCTGTATAGACTGTTAAGTCATCTGCTGTCTTTCGTTCCCATTTACTCCCTTCTGACTTTTGAGAGAACGTTTCGCTCTGTGTATTCCTAGGGAAAACTTTTTTTTTTTTGAGAGAGAGAGAGAATGATTTGCCGTGTGCATCTTCCATAGCGTGTACTTTGGAACAACCTTCCCCGTTATGTGCTGCTGCAGCGTGTCTGCTGGCACCAAGTTTTGATCTTGTGTGCTTCTGCAGCGTGTGTATAAAACAATGTTGAGATAAGATCCGTGTGCTTCTGCAGTGTGTCCTTCCTCCGCTACTGCCGGCAGTACACCATCTGCACATGAGGCAGTGTTTCCCTCCTCCACTACTGCCGGCGGTATACCATCTGCACACGAGAGCAGACGACGGCCTAAGTTAGTTAAAATCGCGTATATCATTACACCTACGCAATTACGCCGGGCTATATACGACAGGTGGCCGCCATCAGCCATTCGCCCGCTACGCCAAACGATCATGCGACAAGTCAAAAGACTACGAATATATTATAAAAGCGTCATTATCCCCGGCCATATATATTCTAGAGCTGTTAGTCATGTAGGCTGATGCATGACAATGTACCAACCCCCGACCGTGAGCACCTCTGCAGAGATGAATCATTCAGCAGACAAACAGTTAATTTGATGTGCAAGGGGACAGGTTTGGGGAGAATGTGAATGTTGGCCCACGCAGTGGGAGATGAGGTGAAGACGCAGTGGGAGATCGGGTCGAGACAGTGGGAGATCGGGTGGGAACACAGTGGGAGGGAGTTGGACACTGGGAGAGTGGGGAGACTAGGTGGACACGGGGACATGAGGTGGGGACAGTGGACGATCAAGTTGGGACATATGCAGTGGGAGTTGTGATGGGTGACATGTATACGGTGGATGACGAGGTGTGGACAGTGGGAGTGACAGTGAAAGTAGGGGATAGACAGTTTCAGTCGAGGTGGAGAAACACGCTCTAATAGTCAACGTAAAAGCACAGTGGAACTTGAGATGGGGAGACAGTGGGAGTTGATGACACAGTGGGAGTTGAGGAAACAGTGGAACTTGAGGTGGGGAGACAGTGGGAGTTGATGACACAGTGGAACTTAAGGTGGGGAGATAGTGGGAGTTGATGACACAGTGGAACTTAAGGTAGGGAGATAGTAGGAGTTGATGACACCGTGGAACTTGAGGTGGGGAGACAGTGGGAGTTGAGGTGGGGGACACGCAGTGGAAGTTCAAGCTGCAACATACGTAAGGAAATACAGACAGAAGAAGGAAATATAGAGAGATAGAGTAAAGATAGAGAAACAAAGGGAAGAGAGATAAATCGATGTGGAGGCGAGATGGAGGGGGAGAGATAAACAGATGTTGATGGAGGGAGAGAGAGGGGGAGAGATAGAGAGATGGAGGGGGTGTAGGTGCGTGTGTGTGTTGAATATAAGCAGGGAGGCTGGAGTCCTGACGAATGACGAGACACACCACGGAGACAAATCAGTCACTAATGCTAGCAAGATCTTTACATAGTCGTCTGGTGGAGGTGGTGGCTGTGATGGTGGTGGCGGATGTGGCGGATGTGGTGGTGGGTGGTGGTGGCGGCGGCTGTGATGGTGGGTGGTGGCAGCGGCTGTGATGGTGGGTGGTGCCAGCGGCTGTGATGGTTGGTGGTGGTGGCGGCGGCGGTTGTGATGGTGGGTGGTGGTGGCGGCGGCGGTTTTTGATGGTGGGTGGTGGTGGCGGCGGCGGTTGTGATGGTGGGTGGTGGTGGTGGTGGCGGTGGTGGCGGCGGGGGCTGTGATGGTGGGGTGGTGGTGGCGGCGGCGGCGGCGGCTGTGATGGTGGGTGGTGGTGGCGGCGGGGAGCGGCTGTGATGGTGGGGGTGGTGGCGGCGGCTGTATGGGTGGGGGCGGGTTTTGATTGGGGGTGGCGGCGGCTGTGATGGTGGGGACGGCGGCTGCGATGGTGGGTGGTGGTGGCGACGGCGGCTGTGATGGTGGGTGGTGGTTTGGGAACGGCGGCTGTGATGGTGAGTGGTGGGGACGGCGGCTGTGATGGTGGTGGCGACGGCGGCTGTGATGGTGGTGGCGACGGCGGCTGTGATGGTGGTGGCGACGGCGGCTGTGGTGGGTGGTAGTGACGGCGGCTGTGATGGTGGGTGGTGGTAGTGACGGCGGCTGTGATGGTGGGTGGTGGTGGCGACGGCGGCTGTGATGGTGGCGACGGCGGCTGTGATGGTGGCGACGGCGGCTGTGATGGTGGTGGCGACGGCGGCTGTGATGGTGGTGGCGACGGCGGCTGTGATGGTGGTGGCGACGGCGGCTGTGATGGTTGGTGGGGACGGCGGCTTTTTGATGGTGGCGACGGCGGCTGTGATGGTGGGTGGTGGTGGGGGCTGTGATGGTGGGTGGTGGCGACGGCGGCTGTGATGGTGGGGGCTGTGATGGGGGGTGGTGGCACGGCGGCTGTGATGGTGGCGGCTGTGATGGTGGGTGGTGGCGACGGCGGCTGTGATGGTGGGTGGTGGTGGCGGCTGTGATGGTGGGTGGTGGCGACGGGGGCTGGATGGTGGGTGGTGTGGCGGGTGTGATGGTGGTGGGGGTGGCGGCTGTGATGGTGGGTTTGGGGGTGGCGGCGGTGTGGTGTGGTGGCGGCTGTGATGGTGGGTGGTGGTGGCGGCTGTGATGGTGGGTGGTGTTTGTTGCAACCCCTGAATGGATTGCAATGTATATTATGTATATATATTACATGTATATTACCTTTTCATATAATTTTTTATTGCTTATATTTGCGATAATAGCTAAATCGTGAATATATTGCTTTATATTATTATTTGACAGTTTCCTTTTGTTAGGTAGGATGTAACATTATGTGCTCAGTTCAAGTCTTGATTGTCTAACTACTGTAATTATCGCTTGTGGCTCGTTACTCTGCCAGCTTCTCGTTGTTGCTGGGCAGCAACCGTCCACGGAGCTATCACGTGATAGAGGGGGGGGGTGTTCTCACCTCGCCTGAAGTATTCAGTCTGGTCTAGACTCGCTTGGTGGTTGGACATATTCCTGACAAATGCCCAACTCTTCCTTATTGGCCCTTGTTGGAAGATCGTCTCTTTTCTCATTATTCTTGTTAGTTCTGGAGACTCTGTTCACAGAACATTGTATAGACTTAGTGATTTTCGACGTTGTACTGAGGTTGTGTGTCTCAAAGACACTGAGCAACTCAGGTCCTCAGCTGTAGCTTCTGACCTAACTTGTACTGGTATCTGTGTATTGTCACAGTCGGGTATTTTATGCTGAACTTAGATTCAGTCGTATGGGAGTTTTGTGACTTTTGTGGAGGATCTGCTGATGGTCCCTACTTAGTGTGCTTATATTATCTTCTTGATCCTGATTCTGTGTCACAGTTGCTTGTTATATTGCTATTGGGCTTAGCATTCTTTTTATTGTTCAAGCAGACTGTTCTGATTGCCAGTTGGTCAAGAAATTAGTTCATTTGAGGGCTTTGTCAGTCACTTGTTTAAGTCTACTCGAGTCGTGAGACATAGCGAACTACTTAGAGCACTTACACACATACAAACTTATTTGTATATTGTATTATTAAATGTTAATGTACCAGACGGTACTTAAGACATAAATATGTGATATGTGCTTTCAGCACAATACTACTGTACACGAGAGAAGTAATTAATATTATTTTGATTACTGTGATTAATTTAATTTAATTTGATATACGCCTAGACAACTTAATGATAAATAAATTTATTAAATTTTAATTTCTCTAGTTATTAGCCTACCAGTTGTAATCCTGAAGCACTATTGAATCATACTGAATTCTAATGGATAATTGGACAAGGATACTGACTAATTGTTACGAAAACCCAGTAACAGGCTGGATGCTAGAAGGGCAGTCCTTTCTAGTATTCACTGGAGATCTCTAAGCTTTTAGAATCGCGTTTTTTGTAACATGTTGGATGTGATGTTGGTGGTGGATGTGGTGGTGGGTGGTGGTGGATGTGATGGTGGTGGATGTGGTGGTGGGTGGTTACCTGGAGGCTATTCTGGGGATCAACGCCCCCGCGGCCCGGTCCATGACCAGGCCTCCCGATGGATCAGGGCCTGATCAACTAGGCTGTTACTGCTGGCCGCACGCAGTCCAACGTACGGGCCACAGCCCGGCTGATCCGGCACTGACTTTAGGTATCTGTCCAGCTCTCTCTTGAAGGCAGCCAGGGGCTTATTGGCAATTTCCCTAATGCTTGATGGGAGGCTGTTGAACAGTTTTGGGCCCCGGACACTTATGGTGTTTTCCCTTAGTGTACCAATGGCGCCCCTACTTTTTATTGGGGGCATTTTGCATCGCCTGCCCAGTCTTTTACTTTCGTAGGGGGTGATTTCTGTGTGCAGATTTGGGACCATTCCTTCCAAGATTTTCCAAGTGTAGATTATGATATATCTCTCCCTCCCCGCGTTCCAACGAGTACAAGTCAGTGCTTCCAAGCGTTCCCAGTATTTTAAAGGGGCTTGACAGAACTTATGGCAGTAAAGGATCTCTGCACACACTTTAGATCTGCGATTTCACCTGCTTTGAATGGAGATGTTAATGTACGGCAGTATTCCAGCCTAGAGAGAAAAAAGTGATTGAAAAGGATCATCATTGGCTTGGCATCTCTCGTTTTGAAAGTTCTCATTATCCATCCTATCATTCTCTTTGCACGTGCGATCGTGGCACTGTTGTGATCCTTGAAAGTGAGATCCTCAGACATTACTCCTCCCAGGTCCCTTACATTATTTTTCCGCTCTATTGTATGGCCGGAGTCAGTAGTATACTCTGTTCTAGTTATTATCTCCTCCATTTTTCCATAACGGAGTAGTTGGAATTTGTCCTCATTGAACATCATATTGTTTACCGTTGCCCACTGGAAAACTTGGTTTGTTGTGGTGGTGGCGGCTATGACGGTGGGTGGTGTTGGATGTGATGTTGGTGGTGTATGTGGTGGTGGTGATGGATGTGGTGATGGATGTGGTGGTGATGGATGTGGTGGTGGTGATGGATGTGGTGGTGGTGATTGGATGTGGTGGTGGTGATGGATGTGGGGGTGGTGGTGGGTGGTGGATGTGGTGGTGGTGATGGATGTGGTGGTGAGGGGATGTGGTGGTGGTGATGGATGTGGTGGTGGTGATGGTGTGGTGGTGGTGATGGATGTGGTGGTGGTGGTGACGGATGTGGTGGTGGTGATGGATGTGGTGGTGGTGGAGATGGATGTGGTGGTGATGGATGTGGTGGTGGTGGTGGTGATGGATGTGGTGGTGGTGGTGGTAGCCAAAAAGAATCACACTGTAGACATAATATCCTCGAACTTTAAACTACCTCTGCCACTGGCAGATCATTAAAACATGTGCTCAAGTCATAAACTTGAGACAAGTCATACACAGAAGCAGCAGCATTCTCAACTAGGAGTGAACGAGCGAGGTATGTGGGTCTTATTCTCGCTGTACAAGGAATTGTCTCGTTGTGACACTTCTGATTGAAGCACAAACACGCACTTCCTGCTAATCTCTATACGATTTGCTGCAGGTGTGCGGGGGGACCCACCGAGGCAGAAGGATCAAAGACATGAAAACAGAGCAAGTCTTTTATTCAACGACTTTACACCCGTTATGGGGCTTTGTCAAGTACTCAGCTCGACAGCGAGCGATACTTCGCTAAATAAAATGCTTTATGTCCGATTCACCATTCTCCAATTTTCGCCATTTGTTACCCATAGAGCCTGATGTAGTCTTGAAGGTCTTGGTGTTACTTCCACCTGATACACAAACGATGCTTTACACGGTGCGACTTTAAGAAGCACATAAGTACCCCTGTCTTCTAATAACATTTTCATTTTTTCACTATAATCTACCTTGTCCATAATTACTATAACCTTTCTTTGTCTGTTTCCTAAGGTGAAGTCTAGGATCTTTCCTTAATTCATGGTATAACTTAACAAATCTGAGGAGCTCATGCGCCTCTTAAGCTCAGGCTGACTCCAGAATCCAGTGCTCATCATGGGTAACTTAAATGCCAGACACCCGTTTCTGCACCCTTCATTATTTTATTAAGTTACGGCCACCTCAGAACTGAGCCCTTGGGTAGACCTTACTCAGGAAGATCCACTAAAATGGATACCATCTGGATTTCTTGGAAAGCTGCTTATCTACATCGGATAAAATACACACCGGCCATTTCATTGACTGTGATAATCCTGCTGATCATCCTTTATCCTGCGGTCACCACGATATATACCTTTGATGGGTTTCAACAGTTTTCCTACTCTCACAGCCCAACCCTAGGCCAGGCTCGTCTGGTGCTTGCCTGGTCAACCCGGCTGTTGCTGGTGGCAGCCCGCTGGCCAGCATATCCATCACAGCTGGGTTAATCAGGCACTAGGAGTTAATTGTCTGGTTTCCTCTTGAAGACTTCTACACTTGTTCCAGCAGTGTTTGATATCTTCCGGCAATATACAAAAAAAAAAAATTGGATCACATACGTTGATATGTTCTCTCAATAATGGGCAGTTATTAATGTGCACAACTACTCAAAGTTACAACAAGCAAGATGAGCAGGTTTGGGACAGGCTTCTTTGACCGGGACTGCACCCCACCTCTTGCTATTTCCATGTTAGGTCTCCTTGGGAGAGGTGCAACTAGAGGTCCACTCCTATGTTCACTTCCAGCACCTTCTTTACCTTTCAGCCTAGAGTTCCTTGGTAAGGCAGTGATGTGAGGCAATGGTGTGAGGCGGTGGAAGGCCATGATGTGGTAGTGATGTGAGGCGGTGGAAGGCCAGGATGTGGTAGTGATGTGAGGTGGTGAAAGGCCAGGATGTGGTAGTGATGTGAGGTGGTGAAAGGCCAGAATGTGGTAGTGATGTGAGGCGGTGAAAGGCCAGGATTTGGTAGTGATGTAAGGCAGCGAAAGGCTAGGATGTGGTAGTGATGTGAAGCGGTGGAAGGCCAGGATGTGGTAGTGGTGTGAGGCGGTGGAAGGCCAGGATGTGGTAGTGATTTGAAGAAGTGAAAGGCCAGGATGTGGTAGTGATGTGAGGCAGTGAAAGGCAAGGATGTGGTAGTGATGTGAAATAAAAGGCCAGAATGTGGTAGTGATGTGAGGCGGTGGAAGGCCAGGATGTGGTAGTGATGTGAGGCGGTGGAAGGCCAGGATGTGGTAGTGATGTGAGGCGGTGGAAGGCCAGGCTGTGGTAGTGATGTGAGGCGGTGGAAGGCCAGGATGTGGTAGTGATGTGAAGAAGTGAAAGGCCAGGATGTGGTAGTGATGTGAGGCGGTGAAAGGCCAGGATGTGGTAGTGATGTGAGGCGGTGAAAGGCCAGGATGTGGTAGTGATGCGAGGCGGTGAAAGGCCAGGATGTGGTAGTGGTGAGGCGGTGGAAGGACAGGATGTGGTAGTGATGTGAGGCAGCGAAAGGCCAGGATGTGGTAGTAGGGTGAGGCGGTGGAATGCCAGGATGTGGTAGTGATGTGAGGCAGTGAAAGACCAGGATGTGGTAGTGATGTGAGGCGGTGAAAGGCCAGGATGTGGTAGTGATGTGAGGCAGTGAAAGGCCAGGATGTAGTAGTAGGGTGAGGCTGTGGAAGGTCAGGATGTGGTAGTGATGTGAGGGGTGAAAGGCGAGGATGTGGTAGTGATGTGAGGTTGGAAGGCCAGGATGTGGTAGTGAGTTGAGGCGGTGGAAGGTCAGGATGTGGCAGTGAGGTGAGGCAGTGAAAGGCCAGGATGTGGTAGTGATGTGAGGTTGGAAGGCCAGGATGTGGTAGTGAGGTGAGGCGGTTTAGGCCAGGATGTGGTAGTGATGTGAGACGGTGGAAGGCCAGGATGTGGCAGTGAGGTGAGGCAGTGAAAGGCCAGGATGTGGTAGCGATGTGAGGCGGTGGATGGCCAGGATGTGGTAGTGATGTGAAGCGGTGAATGGCCAGGATGTGGTAGTGATGTGAGGCGGTGAAAGGCCAGGACGTGGTAGTGATGTGAGGCGGTGAAAGGCCAGGATGTGGTAGTGATGCGAGGCGGTGGAAGGTCAGGATGTGGTAGTGATGCGAGGCAGTGAAAGGCCAGGATGTGGTAGTGATGTGAGGCGGTGAAAGACCAGGATGTGGTAGTGGTGTGAGGCAGTGAAAGGCCAGGATGTGGTAGAGATGTGAGGCGGTGGAAGGCCAGGATGTGGTAGTGATGTGAGGCGGTGGAAGGCCAGAATGTGGTAGTGATGTGAGGCGGTGAAAGGCCAGGATGTGGTAGTGATGTGAGGCGGTGGAAGGTCAGGATGTGGTAGTGATGTGAGGCGGTGGAAGGCCAGGATGTGGTAGTGATGTGAGGCTGGAGGGCCAGGATGTGGTAGTGATGTGAGGCTGGAGGCGGTGGAAGGCCAGGATGTGGTAGTGATGTGAGGTTGGAGGGCCAGGATGTGGTAGTGAGGTGAGGCAGTGGAAGGCCAGGATGTGGTAGTCAGGCGAAGCGGTGGAAAGCCAGGATGTGGTAGTGAGGTGAGGCGGTGGAAGGCCAGGATGTGGTAGTGATGTGAGGTTGGAGGGCTAGGATGTGGTAGTGAGGTGAGGCAGTGGAAGGCCAGGATGTGGTAGTGAGGTGAGGCGGTGGAAGTCCAGGATGTGGTAGCGAGGTGAGGCGGTGGAAATCCAGGATGTGGTAGTGATGTGAGGTTGGATGGCCAGGATGTGGTAGTGAGGTGAGGCTGGAAGGCCAGGATGTAGCAGTGAGGTGATGCTGGAAGGCCAGGATGTGGTAGTAAGGTGAGGCTGAAAGGCCAGGATGTAGCAGTGAAGTGATGCTGGAAGGCCAGGATGTAGTAGCGAGATGAGGCTGGAAGGCCAGGATGTCGCAGTGAGGTGAGGCTGGAAGGCCGGGATGTGGTAGTGAGATGAGGCTGGAAGGCCAGGATGTGGCAGTGAGGTGAGGCTGGGAGGCCAGGATGTAACAGTGATGTCACTTTGCGCGACAACTCTAAGTGAGGAGACAGACAAATCTTCAAGGGCATATATTCACTAGAGCCTTTTCTGTTCCTCCCCTTCCTTTGAAAAAAAAAAAGGAATTGCCTTCCTCCTAGGTGCTGTATGGTCCGTGCGTGTTTAGCGCTCTCCCATAAATATATTACCTCAAACCTTCTGAAATTGCGCTTCGATTTCCTGTTCCCTTCAACTTTCCGCTCGATAGGTTAGGGATTCGTCCAGAAACAGGACAAGTGTTTCCAAACTCGGGTCTTAGTCATATGATGACTCGCCGTTGTAGTTTTTGGTCATCTGAACGAGGCTTTCCCCCTTCAAAAATTAAGGTTATAATTATCCGCTCGATAGACATAACTCTTCATTCTGTGGAACAAGACTGCAATCGCTTACAGTCTCTTTTCCAAATACCTTTTGGATGGGGCACTGTTACGACTTTGATTTCGTAACTTAAATAAAATGTTCCTGGCTCCTAAAGGCTGCTCACACTGCTGTCTAAGTGTTATAAAATTACTCTGAAAAACACAGCAAACCTTGGGCCAGCATGTATTTATATATTAAACAATATGAATTATTATTAGGAAGGACTAAAACTCACCTAAATAAAAATATATCTATATTAATAATAACTTGCATACAACTTATAACTACTACAAAAAGCCACCACACTCCAGTTCACATTAACTTACTAGCACACTGCTACTAATGAGCTAAACAAAATAAATGAACATTTATGAACAGGGAGGCTCCATGACACCCCACCTTTCTGCAGGCTACATAGTCTACAGTGGAAACGTTAAATACTCTCCAAAACACAGGCCCCTGCATACTAGGGCTTTACAAATAAACATTAGAGCACTTGAACACAAGCACCTATAGTATACACTAAAAAACTTACTTCAAACTAACACCAACCCATGACTACTTCACCCACCCGCGTTCCTACCCGTACTGAACTAAAAAACACCTCTCGTCTGTTCCTGTCCTGGCCACTGCCTAACTGACAGGAATAAAACGCGTTCACTTTCAGGGAATAATACACGTCCGCTTTCAGTATACCACATGGAAAATGACATTATATATGGAGCGTTATTTTATATATAAATTTTGTAATTCAGTACTCCGTAATAGGCATTCTTCTCTCATCACACCTACCACCACCTTTATAAAACTGGAAGAAATGGGAAAGAAGTTTGAATAAGCACGTACGTGTGTGGGAGGGGGGGGGTGAGAATACAAAAGGAACATCAAAAGCTAATTACTAACAGTGCTGTATTCCGTCATGTACTCGACTGGGGCCACAATACAGATTTCGACAAATGCTAACTTTTGTTCACATTGATAACTATACAAATAGACAAACTGTTGAATCAAGATTTACTGCATCACTTCCAAGCTTAATCGGAAAGAATTAAATTTTAACTCTATAGTTTGCGCTTAAATTAATAATCTTAAAGTTTTAATACTAAAGGTGTAAGAATGTAGTGAAAACATTCTAGGCCAGAGTCTTGATGTCAGCTTAAGAGACCTTGTGATGTAGCATAACATTACTGGCCTTTCACCTTGTTAAGATGGTAAAATATATGATAGAAATAGGTAAAACTTGCGATTTTGACTTGAACAGCAACGCTCTTCTTGCTGAACAAGGAAAGCGAAAATTTGTGTATGCAACAATTTCGCAAAAAATAATTCTGAACCTATCGAAAAAAGTATATTTTATTGTGCTTGTTTATTAAATTATTGTAAACTTATCTAAAATATATTTGGTTGGATTAGGCTAAATTAAATTGCGCTTCTTATAACAAGGCTAGTTAAGTTTTCTAAGGTTCTTTTGGTACAAAATTATTAATTTTTATATTAAGAAATGAAAAAAATATATCTTTAAACGTATAAGAGAAAATTTTAGAAAGGACTTAATTTTAAATGAGTTCTTGCTAATTGACCAGTTTTACATATTCGGCACGACATTGATGGGTTTGATTGGTGTCAAGGGGTACAGGAGTTATTTCTTGAATAGCTTTAGGTAGATGTCGTTTTGATAAGGACCTGCCTCGTATGGGCCAGTAGGCCTTCTGCAGTGTTCCTACATTCTTATGTTCTTATATATATATATATATATATATATAAAAATATATAAAATTATATATATATAATATATATATATTATAATATACATATATATACATTTATATATATATATACTATATATATAAAATTTATATATATATATACATATATATACATACACTAATAATAAATCGTCGGACCATGAGACCATGACCGCTTGAGTTTTTCTTGCACTTTTTTTTATCACCTATGATTTCGCTGGTCTTATTCGGTGGGTGATTTACGACTCCTTGGCTCAGACTAACCAACCCTTCAGAGGCCCACAACACCCGTCCCCCGCTGTGGCATCCTAGTATTACCCGAAGGCCGCCATTGCTCCTAGCCCAGTTTCTTTGCTCTCTGGGGTCGAATATATTTTTTTGAGCAAGACTTTTTTACAGACAGATTGGCTGGAAGGCATTTCTTTGAGAGTTAAAGCAAGATGAACAAATATATTATTATTGTCTAGTCTCCCGACGCTCACAGTGATGACACCATCTTGTCCCTATACCCTCTGGAGGGCAATCCTGATTTATCGAGAGAAGCGCCACCACACCATAAATAAAGCCTGACATTTATTGTAAAGACCGATAAAGATGTGTGATTATGATAGCAGGTGATCATCTCGACGTACATGTTCGCGGGGATTCTGAAAACCAATGTACCCCAGGAGGCTTCTAGCGGTCTCTGGTGAGTGCCGTCAACACTTCAGTAATGAGGCACATCACTGCAAGCAACTTAACCCACCACAACACTCACTTCCGCGCAGCAAACATAAACGTCAACACAGTTTGTTGTTGCTGGTAATACCAGCAAAAAAAAAAAAAAAAGCTAGTTTTTGCGGGAAACACGCGCCAATAATAAGCCACTTTTCGGGAATTTGCTCATTTAAAAATACAGTACGAGTTTCCTACAAAAAAAAGGCAGATTTTTTTCACTAGTAATTTAGAGAGGAAAAAAGTAAACTGCATCATAAACATGGCTTCCAAAGAGGATCTGATTCTAGGGTAATGTTCCGCTAAAGCGCATTTAAGAGCCAAATTAAAAACAAAATCAAAGCTTTTCGCATTAATTACAATGAGCATGAATTTAAAAGGTTCCGCTGGTCTAGAGGATCACGTCAGTCGTGGAATAAATTCTCGAGCATCAAGTCAATGGGTGTATGTACTTTTCCAAATTAATAACTTTGTGAGCATGCCAAATTCAACAACTTAATAAATATGGTCAGAATTATTTAATAACTTGGTAGTTATTCTCATCGAAATTAAAATTAACTACTTCTGCCAAGTGGATTTATTTACTTAAAAAAAAAAACTCAATTTGCAAGCAAGTTTTATTTTTATCCTTAAACTTATTAATTTTAAACACACGACCCTGCCCAAAATTATTTAAAAAAAAAATGATTTCCGACAAATCTATAAGTAAGATTGTGGGGGGTGATCGCGCCTGAGCGTCAATGGCCGCCACAGCGCTAGCCGCAGAGAGCTTGCCTGTGCTTGTATAAGCAGACAAAAAGCGCTCGCCGTGACCAACAGGATCGTAAACTCAACCACAATATGAATAACGCGTTTACATGCCACAGTTGCCACTCAGTGATTTTCTTTTGTACCTGAAGACATCCCACACTTCTTACCTTGTACAAGGTTATGCACACCGAGAGGCGAGTGTTTCTCCATGTATATGCTTTACACACAGTTTATTTTTATCCTCATTTTGGTGACTACGGTAAACTCTGGTGGTGAACAAGGGAAAGGCAGCCTTGATGACCTTCGTGTAATCTATAAGTTTTCAACCCTACACCAACCAACCTTACCCTATAAGTCATTTAAATATCTATGTATGCATTGAAAGCGGCAATACGTAAACACTTTCAGTGTTGATATTATATGTAAAGAACACTTGTCTATCCTGAAGGGTAACATATATGCAGACAAGAAAACATCAAAGGAAATAAGACTGGATACTCCTACTCCCACCTGGAGTCATCAGCAGTAATAACACTAGAGGAACAAGGGCAACACACTTAAGTGTGACAAGTCACGTGAAAAGATAAATAAAACACTGTAGTTGACCTAATGGGTCAATATATAGATTCGCCTTCACAGTCTCCTAGCATCTCAAACCCACAAACTGAAAATAAAAAATGACGATTCGGTCCCCTATGGCCATTATCATGCCACGAGTGAATAAGAAAATAGAGAAAGCTAAAAGCCTGGTGAAAGCAGTAAGAAGTAAAGAGAAGGACAGAGCAGTTAACAATGTATAGTAAGTTGACTCACGAAATCGTAATGACACGATTGCAAACAAACCATACCACGGGTGGAGATAGAACCCGCGATCCGTCTCAAAACTCCAGACCGTCGCGACGGTCTGGAGTTTTGAGAGACTGATCGTGGGTTCTATCCCCGCCCGTGGTATGGTTTTTATTTTTTACAGTAAGTTATCAATAAGTTCTTGGAAACTGCGATTTTAAGCGAAACAACGTATAACAAAACCAATTTTAGCATACGCTGTCCACTGTCAAACCTCTCTGCAACTTTTAGTTTTGTTTCCAATGTCACTTTTTTTTTTTTTTTTTTTTTTTTGCCACAGACATCAGGGGTCCACAGTGCACCTTTAGCACTCATTGCAATACGGTTAAATCAAGAAATAAAGGTTTGCAGAGAATATTGCAAGGAGCACCTCCTACCAGTGGGCACTTTCGTACCGCATAGTTTCTTCTCGTGCATTAGTATGATCGTACACTTTACGAATTTTTATTTTACAATTATTTTTCATTCGATTTTTTCTCATCAACGCTTTAACGAAACAATTTTGATCGAAACAACGTTATTTGTGGAGAAATTTTATATCTTTTCAGGGCACTTTGGGGGAAGACCTAAGCTGCGAGAGTAGTTTCACTACTGTGAATTATTAGCTAACGGAGAATCGAGCTTCCGCCACGCTTCCACTCACACGGATTTAGTGATTTACCTAAAAAACATATATTGCTTCTCTGTCTAATTTCCCCATGGTCCTCCCCTCGTCCTAGTCCAGGTCCTTCCCTCCCTCCTCTCGTCCTAGTCCAGGTCATTCTCTCCCTCTTCTCGTCCTAGTCCAGGTCCTTCCCTCCCCCCTCGTCCTAGTCAAAGGGCCTTCCCTCCCTCCCCTCGTCCTAGTCCCAGGTCCCTTCCCTCCCTCCCCTCGTCCAGGTCCTTCCCTCCCCCCCCTCGTCCTAGTCCAGGTCCTTCCCTCCCTTTCCCCCCGTCCTAGTCCAGGTCCTTCCCTCCCTCCCCCTCGTTCCTAGTCAGGTCCTTCCCTCCTCCCCTCGTCCTAGTCCAGGCCCTTCCCCCCCTCCCCTCGTCCTAGTCCAGGTCCTTCCCTCCCTCCTCCCCGTCCTAGTCCAGGTCCTTCCCTCCCTCCCCTCGTCCTAGTCCAGGTCCTTCCCTCCCTCCCTCGTCCTAGTCCAGGTCCTTCCCTCCCTCCTCTTTGTCCTAGTCCAGGACCTTTCTCTTCCCTCCCCTCGTCCTAGCCAGGACCTTCCCTCCCTCCCCTCGTCCTAGCCCAGGTCCTTCCTTCCCTCTCTCCCCCTCGTCCTAGTCCAGGTCCTTCCCTCCCTCCCATCGTCCTAGTCCAAAGGGCCTTCCCTCCCTCCCCTCGTCCTAGTCCAGGTCCTTCCCTCCCTCCCCTCGTCCTAGTCCTGGTCCTTCCCTCCCTCCCCCCGTCCTAGTCCAGGTCCTTCCCTCCCTCCCTCCCCTCGTCCAGGTCCTTCCCTCCCTCCCCCCCTCGTCCTAGTCCAGTCCTTCCCCCTCCCCCCCTCGTTTTTGGTTCCAGTCCTTCTCACCCCTCCCCTTGTTCTGGTTCCAGTCCTTCCACCCTCCCTTGTTCTGGTTCCAGTCCATCCCACCTAACCTTGCTCTGGTTCAGTCCTTCCCACTTTCCATTCATCCTGGTTCCAGGACCAGCATTCGGGAGGTGGTGAGGCTAAGGTGAAAATGACCTATGTAAGAGAGGTGGCGAGTCACAGGTGAATGAGGTGTTGGAGAAGTGGCAAAGTACCAGTGAACGAGATGATGGGGAGGTGGCGAGGCTCGGGTAAACATTGGGAAGACAGTCCCACAGAGGAGAGAGATCACCATTAATCATTAAGAGACGAGACTCATGAAATCGTAATGACACGATTGCAAACAAACCATACCCCGGCCGGGATTGAACCCGCGGTCAGAGAGTCTCAAAACTCCAGCCCGTCGCGCTTGCCACTAGACCAGCTATGGTGTAGAAATATACCTAGTTGGACGAATCTTATTGTGGCTAGCTGGTCTAGTGGCTAACGCGACGGGCTGGAGTTTTGAGACACTCTGACCGCGGGTTCAATCCCGGCCGGGGTATGGTTTTTTTAAGAGACGAGGTAAGGAGTTTGCTCGATTCCCTGTGCTATGGCCTCCCTAAGATACACAAGCCTGGCTAACTTATGTGTCCTCAGCTAACACACTGAGGGTCAGTGATTCCGTCCCCCGGCACGGGTGGAACGATGGGCATGTTCCTTTATACCTTAGATCCCTGTTCACCTAGCAGTAAGCAGGTACCTGAGTGTTAGTCGACTGGTGTGGATCACATCTTGGGGGAGAAGATTCAAAGACCACAATGGAAATAAAACGGTCCTCGATGAAGCGCTAATTATTGGGTTATCCTGAGTGGTTAACCCTCCGGGTTAGATATCCAAACCAGTAACTCACTAATTAGTTCAATATATCACCGCAAACGGATGCAGTGTTACATATGTGGAAGACAGTAGATGTTATTCCTATCCTCAAAATTGGAAATAAATCCCTAAAACGAGTTACCGTCCAATTAGCCTGGTAAAAACATATATTAACAGGGAACCATAAAGTGATATGTGAAGCCCTCTGCAAGGCTCATGTTTCTACAACCAGCTCTGGCGGCCAGTAATAATATTAACAGCACAACTTTCAATAATAGCAAGAAACAAATAATATCAAAATATCAGGTCAATTTGGCTTTATAATACTGCTAACTGAATTCTGCAGCCTTGTGTTAGTGTAGCCAAAAAAATACGGAGATTTCTAAGTAAATTACTTCATAAGTCAGGAGTGATATTACTTGAATAGGTTGAAACACCTGAAATGAATGTGGTGGTGGTGACAGTATTTGTGGTGGTGGTTGTGGTGGTGGTAGTGGTGGTGGTAGTGGTGGTGGTAGTGGTGGTGGTATTTGTGGTGATGGTAGTGGTGGTATTTGTGGTGGTGGTAGTGGTGGTATTTGTGGTGGTGGTAGTGGTGGTGGTAGTGGTGGTGGTATTTGTTGTTACAAAAAACGCGATTCTAAAAGCTTAGAGATCTCCAGTGAATACTAGAAAGGACTGCCCTTCTAGCATCCAGCCTGTTACTGGGTTTTCGTAACAAGTAGTCAGTATCCTTTTCCAATTATCCATTAGAATTCATTAAGATTCAATAGTGTTTCAGGATTACAACTGGTAGGCTACTAACTAGAGAAATTAAAATTTAATAAATTTATTAAGCAGTAAGTTGTCTAGAGGTATATTATCAAATTAAATTAATTACAGCAATCAAAATAAAATCAATCTCTCGAGTTCAATATTATTGTGCTGAAAGCACATATCACATTTATAATTCTTAAGTACCGTCAGGTACATTAATATTTAATAAGATATTACAAATATGTATAAGTAAGTGTGTGTATGCGTGTAAGTGCTCTTAAGTAGTTAGATATGTCTCAAGACTCGAATAAGACTTAAACAAGTGACTGACAAAGTCCTCAAATAAACTAACTTCTTCACCGACTGGCAACCCGAACAGTCTGCTTGAACAACAAAGAATGCTAAGCCCAATAGCAATGCAATATCAAGCGACTGCGACACAGAATCAGGAACTGGGAAATAATATAACGACACTAAGTAGGGACCATCTGCAGATCCTCCACAAAAGTTACAAACTTCCATAATACTGAATCTATGTTCAGCATAGGTAAAACTGTGACTGTGACAATACACAGGAACCAGTACAAAATTAGGTCAGAAGCTATAGCTAAGGACCTGAGATGTTCAGAGTGTCTAAGTGACACACAACCTCAGTACAACGTCGAAAATCACTAAGTCTTTACAATGTTCTGTGAACAAAGTTCTACAGAACTAACAAGAATAATGAGACAGACAATCTGTCCAACCAGCAAGCGAGTCTCCAGCAGACTGAATACTTCACGAGAGGTGAGGACACCCCCCCCCCTCGATCACGTGATAGCTACGTGGACAACTGCAGCTCAGAAGCCGGCAGTATAACGAGCGACAAGCGATAATTACAGTAGTTTGACAATCAAGACTAACTGAGCACATATTATGTACATCCTAACAACATAAGCTAAATAACAATATAACAGTCAAATAATAATATAAAGTCATACATTTACGATTTAGCTATTATCGCAAATATAAGCAATATAAAATTAAATGAAAAGGTAATATACATTATATATACATAATAATCATTGTAACCCATTCAGGGGTTGCAACACCCCCCCCCCAACACGACAGAGGGTCACACTAGGAGTTGCATTAATGTCTTTCACATTATTTCTGATTACTCATAGCAATATTATCAAAATAAATATTAATTAGTCTCTCTTGTGCCAAGCACCTCTACAATTTCACAGCATCCGTCACTAGGATATGCCCCTAGTACTAGGGCAGTACACAGTATCGTATCTCTTCATACTCGTGGTTATGTACATCAGTGTAGAGACAGGATAGCGCTGGATGCTAGAAGGGCAGTCCTTTCTAGTATTCACTGGAGATCTCTAAGCTTTTAGAATCGCGTTTTTTGTAACATTTGTGGTGATGGTAGCGGTGGTATTTGTGGTGATGGTAGTGGTGGTATTTGTGGTGATGGTAGTGGTGGTGGTATTTGTGGTGATGGTAGTGGTGGTATTTGTGGTGATGGTAGCAGTGGTATTTGTGGTGATGGTAGTGGTGGTATTTGTGGTGATGGTAGTGGTGGTATTTGTGGTGATGGTAGTGGTGGTATTTGTGGTGATGGTAGTGGTGGTATTTGTGGTGATGGTAGTGGTGGTATTTGTGGTGATGGTAGCGGTGGTATTTGTGGTGATGGTAGCGGTGGTATTTGTGGTGATGGTAGTGGTGGTATTTGTGATGGTAGCGGTGGTATTTGTGGTGATGGTAGTGGTGGTATTTGTGGTGATGGTAGTGGTGGTATTTGTGGTGATGGTAGCGGTGGTATTTGTGGTGATGGTAGTGGTGGTATTTGTGGTGATGGTAGTGGTGGTATTTGTGGTGATGGTAGTGGTGGTATTTGTGGTGATGGTAGCGGTGGTATTTGTGGTGATGGTAGCGGTGGTATTTGTGGTGATGGTAGCGGTGGTATTTGTGGTGATGGTAGCGGTGGTATTTGTGGTGATGGTAGCGGTGGTATTTGTGGTGATGGTAGTGGTGGTATTTGTGGTGATGGTAGTGGTGGTATTTGTGGTGATGGTAGCGGTGGTATTTGTGGTGATGGTAGCGGTGGTATTTGTGGTGATAGTGGTGGTATTTGTGGTGATGGTAGCGGTGGTATTTGTGGTGATGGTAGCGGTGGTATTTGTGGTGATGGTAGTGGTGGTATTTGTGGTGATGGTAGTGGTGGTGGTATTTGTGGTGATGGTAGTGGTGGTGGTATTTGTGGTGATGGTAGTGGTGGTGGTATTTGTGGTGATGGTAGTGGTGGTATTTGTGGTGATGGTAGTGGTGGTATTTGTGGTGATGGTAGCGGTGGTATTTGTGGTGATGGTAGCGGTGGTATTTGTGGTGATGGTAGTGGTGGTATTTGTGGTGATGGTAGTGGTGGTATTTGTGGTGATGGTAGCGGTGGTATTTGTGGTGATGGTAGTGGTGGTATTTGTGGTGATGGTAGTGGTGGTATTTGTGGTGATGGTAGTGGTGGTATTGTGGTGATGGTAGTGGTGGTGGTATTTGTGGTGATGGTAGTGGTGGTATTTGTGGTGATGGTAGTGGTGGTATTTGTGGTGATGGTAGTGGTGGTGGTATTTGTGGTGATGGTAGTGGTGGTGGTATTTGTGGTGATGGTAGTGGTGGTATTTGTGGTGATGGTAGTGGTGGTATTTGTGGTGATGGTAGCGGTGGTATTTGTGGTGATGGTAGCGGTGGTATTTGTGGTGATGGTAGTGGTGGTATTTGTGGTGATGGTAGTGGTGGTATTTGTGGTGATGGTAGCGGTGGTATTTGTGGTGATGGTAGTGGTGGTATTTGTGGTGATGGTAGTGGTGGTATTTGTGGTGATGGTAGTGGTGGTATTTGTGGTGATGGTAGCGGTGGTATTTGTGGTGGAGGTAGTGGCAGTATTTGTGGTGGTAGTAGTGCCAGTATTTGTGGTAGTGGTAGTATTTGTGGTGGTGGTAATGGCAGTATTTGTGGTATTGGTAGTATTTGTGGTAGTAGCAGTATTTAAGGTAGTGGCAGTATTTGTGGTGGTGGTGGTAGTATTTGTGGTAGTGGCAGTATTTGTGGTAGTGGCAGTATTTGTGGTGGTGGTAGTGGCAGTATTTGTGGTGGTGGTAGTGGCAGTATTTGTGGTGGTGGTAGTGGCAATATTTGTGGTGGTGATAGTGGCAGTATTTGTGGTGGTGATAGTGGCAGTATTTGTGGTGGTGATAGTGGCAGTATTTGTGGTGGTGATAGTGGCAGTATTTGTGGTGGTGGTAGTGGCAGTATTTGTGGTGGTGGTAGTGGCAGTATTTGTGGTGGTGGTAGTGGCAGTATTTGTGGTGGTGGTAGTGGCAGTATTTGTGGTGGTGGTAGTGGCAGTATTTGTGGTGGGTAGTGGCAGTATTTGTGGTGGTGGTAGTGGCAGTATTTGTGGTGGTGGTAGTGGCAGTATTTTGTGGTGGTGGTAGTGGCAGTATTTGTGGTGGTGGTAGTGGCAGTATTTGTGGTGGTGGTAGTGGCAGTATTTGTGGTGGTAGTGGCAGTATTTGTGGTAGTGGTAGTACTAGTATTTGTGGCAGTGGTAGTATTTTGTGGTGGTGGTAGTGGCAGTATTTGTGGTGGTGGTGGTGGTAGTGGCAGTATTTGTGATGGTGGTGGTGGTAGTGGCGGTATTTGTGATGGTGGTGGTGGTAGTGGCAGTATTTGTGATGATGGTGGTGGTAGTGGCAGTATTTCAAATTCAAATTCAAAGTTTATTCTCTATATGGATTACAATGCTGAGTTTACAGAAATTTGGTTATTGTGTGGTTTACATGTAGTAAAATTGTGATTACAGAGTGTACCACTAGAACGCTTAGCATGGCTAGGCATTTCGGGCATACTTAGTTTTATTCTTAATTGTAAAATATTACAAATTATGAGGTAAGTTGGTATTATGGCTAAGTGACTAAATACTAGTTTGTAAGTTTAGCAATGTGAATGCTTTTGTTTTGGCACAGTACATAGTTTCAGTATTGGAGTATCACAGGATTCATTATTTTAAGATTGAGATTAATATTTCTGTTTATGGTCAAATGAGTGAGTGAAAGTGTGAACCACCAGGTGGTATTCGTGTAGTTAGTTGACGGGGTGTATCAGGGAGATAAGATGTTTTCTAATGGTAGTTTTGAAGGTGATGAATGTGTCTGCAGTTCTAGAGTTGTCAGGTAGGGTATTCCAGATTTTAGGGCCTTTGACATACATTGAATTTTTGTAAAGGTTTAGTCGGACAGATTATGGAGGTTTAGATCAGGGTCAACGTGATCAATCATCTTCTAGGTTTAAATTATGGTTATTTATATCCTGAGTTGTGTGTTGAGTTCTAGTACTGATATCTGTAGTGGTAGGAAGTTTGGACAAGTATATAGCTAGAGTATTTTGGTCATGTAGGGTATAGTCACTACTACACATAATGAAGTTTGATGTTGTCTATGTTGTGTGCTGAGCATGAACTAAAATAACTAGGTATAAATAGTAAATAAAATACAAATTACAAAATAGAACAAGACTTCACTTGTAATTGCACTAAGGCTAATAATGACTTTTGTGGAGTCTATGTTTTGAGCTAGAATGAAGCTAAAGTACAATAGGTTTAACTAATACAAAAATACAAATTAAAAATAGCACTAGTCTCTCACTAGTAATTGCACTAGGTCTAATATAGTGAATTTGGTATGACTATGTTTGAGTTAGAATGAGCTAATGTACAATGATTTAATCTAATAATAAAAAATACAAATTAAAAATAGCACCAGTCTCTCACTAGTAATTGCACTATGGTCTAATATAGTGAATTTGGTATTGACTATGTATTGAGCTAGAAAGAGCTATAGTACAACTAGGATTAGTCTAATAATATAAAAATACAAATTACAAATAGCACCAGTCTCTCACTAGTAATTGCACTATGGTCTAGTATAGTGAATTTGGTATTGACTATGTATTGAGCTAGAATGAGCTAGAGTAAAACTGTGATTAATCTAATAATATAATAAAGGAACAAGACTCTCAATTGTAATTGCACTAAGGTCTTATATAAGTTGTTTACAAGAATTAGAGTATAATTAGATTTAAATTGACTGGATAAATACACAAATTAAGGTAGCAAAAAATAATGATGATGGTGGTGGTAGTGGCAGTATTTGTGTAGATGGGTGGTATGCAGTATATTGTATGATGGTGGTGGTAGTGGCATGCATTTGTGATGGTGGTGTGGTAGTGGCAGTATTTGTGATGATGGTGGTGGTAGTGGCAGTATTTGTGATGATGGTGGTGGTAGTGGCAGTATTTGTGATGGTGGTGGTGGTAGTGGCAGTATTTGTGATGATGGTGGTGGTAGTGGCAGTATTTGTGATGGTGGTGGTGGTAGTGGCAGTATTTGTGATGATGGTGGTAGTGGCAGTATTTGTGATGGTGGTGGTAGTGGCAGTATTTGTGATGGTGGTGGTAGTGGCAGTATTTGTGATGGTGGTGGTAGTGGCAGTATTTGTGAAGGTGGTGGTAGTGGCAGTATTTGTGAAGGTGGTGGTAGTGGCAGTATTTGTGATGATGGTGGTGGTAGTGGCAGTATTTGTGATGATGGTGGTGGTAGTGGCAGTATTTGTGATGATGGTGGTGGTAGTGGCAGTATTTGTGATGATGGTGGTGCTAGTGGCAGTATTTGTGATGGTGGTGGTGGTAGTGGCAGTATTTGTGATGGTGGTGGTGGTAGTGGCAGTATTTGTGATGGTGGTGGTGGTAGTGGCAGTATTTGTGATGGTGGTGGTGGTAGTGGCAGTATTTGTGATGGTGGTGGTGGTAGTGGCAGTATTTGTGATGGTGGTGGTGGTAGTGGCAGTATTTGTGATGGGTGGTGGTGGTAGTGGCAGTATTTGTGATGGTGGTGGTGGTAGTGGCAGTATTTGTGATGTGGTGGTGGTAGTGGCAGTATTTGTGATGGTGGTGGTAGTGGCAGTATTTGTGAATGTGTGGTGGTAGTGGCAGTATTTGTGATGATGGTGGTGGTAGTGGCAGTATTTGTGATGGTGGTGGTAGTGGCAGTATTTGTGATGGTGGTGGGTTATGTGGCAGTATTTGTGATGGTGGTAGTGGCAGTATTTGTGATGGTGGTGGTAGTGGCAGTATTTGTGATGGTGGTGGAAGTGGCAGTATTTGTGATGGTGGTGGTAGTGGCAGTATTTGTGAAGGTGGTGGTAGTGGCAGTATTTGTGATGGTGGTGGTAGTGGCAGTATTTGTGATGGTGGTGGCAGTATTTGTGATGGTGGTGGCAGTATTTGTGATGGTGGTGGCAGTATTTGTGGTAGTTGTAGTATTTGTGGTGGTGGTAGTGGTGGTATTTGTGGTAGTGGTAGTGGAGGTATTTGTGGTAGTGGTAGTGGAGGTATTTGTGATAGTGGTAGTATTTGTGGTGGTGGTAGTGGTAGTATTTGTGGTGGTGGTAGTGGCAGTATTTGTGGTGGTGGTAGTGGCAGTATTTGTAGTGGTGGTGGTAGTGGCAGTATTTGTGGTGGTGGTGGTGGTGGTTGTAGTGGCAGTATTTGTGGTGGTGGTGGTGGTAGTGGCAGTATTTGTGGTAGTGGTAGTGGCAGTATTTGTGATGGTGGCAGTATTTGTGATGGTGGTGGCAGTATTTGTGATGGTGGTGGCAGTATTTGTGATGGTGGTGGCAGTATTTGTGATGGTGGTGGCAGTATTTGTGATGGTGGTGGCAGTATTTGTGGTAGTGGTAGTATTTGTGGTGGAGGTAGTGGCAGTGTTTGTGGTGGCGGTAGTGGCAGTGTTTGTGGTGGCGGTAGTGGCAGTATTTGTGGTGGTGGTAGTGGCAGTATTTGTGGTGGTGGTAGTGGCAGTATTTGTGGTGGCGGTAGTGGCAGTATTTGTGGTGGTGGTATTAGTAATACTGGTAATGATGGTAGTAGTACTACTTGTAGTGATTGTAGTAATACTTGTAGTGATGGTAGTAGTAATAATTGTAGTGGTGGTATGAGTACCAGTACTTTAAGTGGTGACAGAAACTGCTATACTTAGTGATGGTGGTAGTAGATATATTGGTAATGGTAGCAGTAGTGGCAGTATTTGTTGTTGTTTTTGTTGTTGTGGTGGTGGTGGTAGTAGCAGCAGCAATACTGGTGGTAGTGGTAGCAGTAATACTAGCTGTGGTATGAGTACCAGTATTTGCAGTGGTGGTTTTGGTGATAGAAATTGCTATACTTTTAGTGATGGTGGTAGTAGCATTATTAGTAGTGGTGGCAGTAGTAGTTATAGAAAGAGTGATGGTTGTAGTTGCTATAGTTGCAGTAGAGATAGTGGTATGTAGAGAACCTTTTCGTTATTCAGCGCTTTAAGCATATATCGTTTCTGACGTTAACAAATTTACATTATCAGTACCAACTTGCTACTGTCGTGACCACTTTACTCTCACATTACATAAATCATAATCATAACCAAAGTAAAACTATCCAAAATCTATTTTTCGCATTTCAAAATCTATGTCCACAAAAAGTTCCATATCATCGACCATAAGTTCCAACAAATTTAGACTAAGAGGGAAATATCTCCATTTATGCCGAAAAGAGAGGGAAACACCTCACCCAGATAAGGAACTCCTAGCACAAACCACAACCCCCACCACTGCGTTAAGGTAACCCAGCGTCCGAGGGAGCACTAGTTATAGTAGTGGTTTGGGTAGTAGAAGTAGCTATGGTGGTGGTGGTAGTTGCTAGTAGTAATTTCGAAAGTAGCTTATTATTTGTAGTAGTGATAGCTGCATTAGTAGTGGTAGTTAACGTAGTCGTAGTATTTGCTGGTGTAATTCTTGTATTAGAAGTAGTAGTAGTAGTACTAGTAGTTTCAGGATTAGTAATATCGGTTGCAGCATCTGCATTAGTACTTAGTTATCTCGTCTGCTGCTGCTACAACAACAGGAACACCATAACCACCAGCAACAACAACAACGAACTGCACCAGCAACAGCCCTAGTGTATGAAATACAGCATGATCGTCAGAAAAGAATGGTACACAATACATGTCTTACCCGCAGCAGCAACAGCACAGCGTGGAACATTATAGGGAGAAGAATAACCCTTAAGATACCATTTACAGCACAGAACAGCAGTGCAAGAAGTCTTGTTATCTTCACCGGTTACCTCATCAAACGTCATGTCAGGAACACAATCATTAAAATTCATTAAAATTCATGTGCGTCGTACGAACCCCTACCCTGTCTCCCAACTCTGCTCTCCTCCTCTGTCTCTTTCCACCCCGATCCTAACACCCCTCCCTTTTCCTGTTGAAATTATCAAGGAGCTTACGAAAGAAGTTCCTCGCAACACTCGTGATATGTGTGGATGAAAAGTGCAGCGAGACGAAAGTAAATTTTCAAAAGAAAAATAGAACCCTAATAAAGAAATTCAAAAACAAAACGAGATCAATTGTAGTGTGACTTCGCACACAAAATATATTGAATAACGAAACATTCGGCGAAATTCTTGGACTTTATAACAGAATACAAGACATTTGTTAAGTAATCATGTAAGGCTTGCATAAGTTATTTTTGTAGTAATAATATTATCAGTTAAGCCATTATGGTGCAGTGAGTAAGACTTTTTCTTGTGTGTGAATTGTTGTAAAAGCAAACAGTCACTCTCACAAGATAAACGTTAAAAATTACTGGTTTATGAATAAAAAAGATAAATTACCGTTCTTGTGTAATTTTTTGTAGCATTTAGACTACACCTATATAGTTTAAATCCTACTTTAAAACCTAAGTGTCAGGTGGCGTGGAATGACGTGCGCAAATCATTCCACCCCTTCGGTGCACGATCATAAGAAGGTACACTGCAACAGGCCTACTGGCCTATGCGAGGCAGGTCCAATTCTCCCACTGGCTTAAGCCTAGTGAGGTCAGACGTGTCACTTAAGGGAGGAGCACAGCATCCGACCTAGTAGCACAAGCTAGTCAGGTCCAACTCATACCCACCCACACCCACTTATGTATTTATCCAACCTATTTTTAAAACTGCACAGCGTTTTAGCTTCTATGACGGTACTCGGAAGTTTGTTCCACTCATCCATAACTCTATTACCAAACCAGTGCTTTTTTATATCTTTCCTGAATCTAAATTTTTCCAATTTAAAACCATTGCTGCGAGTCCTGTCTATGTTACATATTTTTAGCACACTATTTACATCCACTTTATTAATTCCTGTTTTCCATTTATACACCTCAATCATATCCCACCTACTTCTACGCCTTTCTAGAGAGAGCAGATTCAGGGCCCTCAGTCTATCCTCATAGGAAAGATTTCTGATACATGGGATCAACTTTTCATCCTTCTTGGTACGTTTTCCAGTGAATTTATATCCATTCTGTAATACGGTGACCAAAACTGCGCAGCATAACCTAAATGAGGCCTAACCAAAGATATACAGGGTTGAAGAACAACCTGAGGACTCCTATTATTTATACTTATTGCTATGAAGCCAAGGATTCTGTTAGCTTTATTGCGAACACTAATGCACTATTGTCTTGATTTTAGATTACTGCTAACCAGAACTCCTAAATCCTTTTTCGCAATCCGTAATATTAAGATCTACATTATTTAGTTTATATGTGGCATGGTTATTTTCCTGTCCAACATTTGCATTTGTCTATATTAAACTGCATCTGCCACTTCTCCGGCCACTATCAGTCTATTCAAATCATTCTGGAGTACTCTAATGTCCTCTTTAGAATGAATTGGACGGCCTATTTTGGTGCACGAGGAAATCTTTTGAACCAACTAACAGGTAAGGACCCACAATAGGTGTGGGGAAAGTGGGGATATGTGAAGAATGGTGGGGGATTGGTAGAGAAAAGGCAATATATAGTAAGAGAAGAAGTGCCATGGCTAGAATCAGCAGGAAAAGCATTGTGTGGCATCAGTAGTGCATGACTGGAGGAGCTCAGGAGGCAAGGAACGGACGGTGTGACGGCCCACAACAAAAGTGACCAAGTCTCTCTCTCACACTCCCCTCAGGAAGGTTCCTTGATGTTGGTGAGGGGCTCTTGATTTAGGGAATTGGATCTGTGCTCCATTTCCCCGAATTAAGCATGAATGTCTTCCACATCCCTCCCCCAGGCGCTGTATAATCCTACGGGTTTAGCGCTTCCCCTTGATTATCGGTAGATCTCTCGCACTGTACAGAATGACTTTAACAAATAGTTACAAACACTTCGCCCAGCAACGTGTTGCAACAGTTAGTGTTTGATTCCACTCAATATATTTTTCATATTAATCCCAATGTAAATGTTGATGAAGTGTTACATGAGCATTTACTTTTACCAATGTCCAGAATAATTAATTTTCAAGTGAAGTTCAATATTCACAATAATATTACTTAGTTTTTATAAGAAAACTAATATCTCTTATAATTTAATATCTTATGAAAAAGGTGAGTTTGTGGCGGCTATTTTGAATTCTACAAATTAAAATTTTCACTGATGATAACAAAGTGACATCAGTTGGTTCTGGGATGTGGAGGTTCTAACCCAGAAGAATCTTCAGTGAAATTCTGTTTGTACTCCAGGTCTAATCCCAACACACATGTTTCACTGCAGGAGTAATAATAATTTCAAATATTATTTACATCTTCTCTTTAAACAACAAATGCTTTCGGCCCATTAATCTGCTGGTAAGACTACCCAACTTTTGTATATTAACATACATTAAAAAATTCTGTGGACACCTTTTTGTATATTAACATATATTAAAAAATTCTGTGGACACCTTTTAAAAACTCCACTCCTGCTTAAGTTGATAGGTAACTTCCTCGGCGACTGCTGCTGTGCCCGCAGAGTCTTCGAAGTCGGTATTAGTCCCGATGTAGAAATTAAACATCTTGGTATCGGCACCGCTTTTTCCAGATCTCTTTGCCCCGTTTCTCCCTAGCATTATTTGTTTACGTTCGTTCGTTGGTCCACCCCACCTCTGTTTAATTTCATTAGCAGATCCACTCCTCTTCTCTGTGGACGTTCATCAGCTAATCCACCTGAGTTTTTCTGAAAACGTCTGCCAGCTGATCCATGAGAGAGTGGTTCCAAAATGACGAGGTTTGACTTAATTCCCATAAAATCTTATACAGCAAATCATGGGAAAAAGGTCACAATTTCATATAGCTTCTGCCATCGCTGCTGTTTCATGCTACCAGTGAGGTCAAATGCCCTAAATATTTTCTTTGCTGATAATTTGCTAGAAATATATTCCTCACTTTAGCACATTTAATTACAATTCTTTTATAAAAACGATACTTAATTCTAAAACCGTTCTAAGTCAATATATTTTAAGAGTTCAAAGAAAGGCACAAAGATGAGGCTAGACCACGGCCAGCATCCTGGAATTTCTGGGCCTTTGCCTCGTGGTCCCTATGACGGGGTTTCAATTCCTTCACCACTTTAGGCTCTGTATACCCAAGAGACTTCATGTTGCCAATAGATTATACACTGGTCTTAGATTCGTCCCTACACTCCGCATACTTAAAAATAATCCAGTGCTCCTATAGTTAACTTTATCTAATCTATATATCTCCTTGTTCTAGTTTATCTTAAAGAATCAAAAGGCACAATACAGTGACTGGAACAATATACATAATTATCTGAGTATATACAGGTTATAACCTGTATATAGGCTTTATTTGGGTATTGAGTGACAAGTTAATGGTCCAAGTCGAACCGAAACGTCGTCATATGTTTTTTTTTCTCCTATGGGCGGGTTGTGTGTCTACTTTCACTCATGTCAAATCCATATCGATCTTGTCTATGCTTCTGAATAACGTTTTTATTGAGGTTATATTTCCCCGTCCCCTCCAGTAATGAGAGGTAGAGTTCCTCCCCAGCTCTTTCAACTCTTTAACCGGTTTGCGTCATTCCTCTGTACTTACAATGATTCATTACATCGTTGTTCTTGAGAACTTTCCGTGGATTCCTTGTTCAGATTCTGAAAGGGCGTGGATGAACGATGTTGTAAGCAGACAGTAAGAAAGACACTATTAAAAGAATGGCGATACCGACAAGATGTAATAGTACATGGCTTCTGACTTCCTTTCCCAGGTTTGGGTTTGATGCTTATTACAAATTAGCTTCAAATGCCACTTGACAGAACAGTCTTACAATTTTTTTCATAATTTGCAGTTATCATAATCTTAAGTTAGAATAAGACTGATTAGCTTCACACATTTAGCACACATCAACAAGGACTAATATTACGGACAATAAGCAAATAGGTCGCACATAGGAATTAGAAGCTTACGACGACGTTTCGGTCTGGCTTGGACCATTTACAAAGTCGCACTTTTTTGTGTATTGTTCCAGTCACGGTATTGAGCCTTTTTGTTGTCACGGACAATTACCAGGCATGGTATACGTCTGTTGAAAACGGTACACAATACCGACAAGTTGATGGCATAGATCCAAAGAATAAGTAGTAGGGGACCAACGCCTGTTACTTGTACCCTTCCTATACTTTCTACCCTCACTGCCACTACTGGATTCTTCTTTCTAGCATGGGTGAACGATAAAGTATCGTGATTTTTACCATTACAAAAGTGTTGATCAGGAAATTGTTACGTGTTCTGTCACACCAACACAGCGTGCAACATACCAACAATGTGCAAACATCATTGATGCTGCGGTTATGGTCAAACCGACAGTGTATAACAATCACTGATGTAGCAGCAGTGTGTGCAACAAATTAAGTGTACAACGACATTGACGCAGCAGCTACACTCACACCAATATATTGACGGGATCATTGATGCAGCAGCTACACTCACACCAACACAGTGAGAGGATCAATGATGCAGCAGCTACACTCACACCAACACAGTGAGAGGATCAATGATGCAGCAGCTACACTCACACCAACACAGTGAGAGGATCACTGCTGCAGCAGCTACACTCACACCAACATAGTGAGAGGATCATTGATGTTAAGTTGTGTCAACACTCTCTCCAAAACAGGAACAAAATATTGCTAATGAAGTTTTAAAAAGTGAACCCAATAAAAAGAGTGAAGAAAGTGGTAATATCTAAGCACTTACTTCAGAGTATAACTCACAATATGTCAATATCTGGGTATATATGGGTTTCAGGTATGGTTCTTTACCACAGTAGTTTAATGGTTTGTGAGAGGGGCACTGTGCATTTCTCCTCACACCCGGTTCACAGAAAAATATCCTGTCATTGCAACAAAGGAGTTTACCATCCAGTCAAGGTTACACACGCAGGATTAAACCGGGTAAGTGTCAACACTGATTAAAATTCAAGGTTAATAATACAGCTGATGACATGACAAATTATCAATCTTCCTGAATAATTGTGGCTCAAGATCATCTCGGGATAATAAAGTATGTGTATGTTTGCATATGTGGAAGGAATATGACCTCAGATCTGAAGAACCTGACACGCGCCACATGATTTATGTTAAGGTAGCTGTATAAATACAGGTCTCTATCTTCTGTGTCCAAAATCATGTGATAATAATGTGTCTTGCTCCTCCTCCTCAGTATCAGCCATTGCTTAAATTCCTACCCCAGTAAGCTGGCATTTCCCCTTCCAGTCCTTATTAAAATAACAGTCAAGAGATCTCAACTGCCGAAATAAAAGTATTTAGAAATAATAAATAACTTGTCGGGTCTCCCTCAGCGTTATCAGTTTCTGCTGTGTTCCACAGGAACAAAGACTCGCTTTACAGAAGAAAATAAAGCGGCTGCAACAATTCGTATCTCACAAAAGTTGGAAATAAAAACTGACAATATTGAGGTGATGAGCGTCATCACTGGTAATTTTACTTCGCTAAGATCTTCTCACTGACACACCACTTGGTGAGCAATGATCACATCAGCTTCCAAGTCATAACGGTAGATAACTAATCTACTACATGATTAAGATACATATGCAACAGCTGGGTATCTACTGTTGAAACGTTTCGCCTATGCGGTAGGCTACATCAGAGGATAATGTATTGTAGGCAGAAATAATAGTGCCGAGGTACAGATGATGTATTCAGTCCATCAATTTTATAGAAATGATATAGCCTACTGTGTAGGCTAAACGTTTCAACAATACAGATACCCAACTGTTGCACATGTGTCTTAATCATCAACTTGTTATTTTATACCATTTTCAACTAACTTACTATATATACGAGTTATGAGCATCAGCAGACCGCTAATTTGTTTCACTCCTCCACGGTAGTCCTAAGGTCATCACATACTGTGACGTGCTAGTCAACTGTTATGTTTATCGTGACGGTACAACCTGTTGGGGCGAACGAGGAAAGTTGAAATTGCAGTTAATGCACTTAGGAACCTGAGATGCGCCATCACAACTAATGTCACTTCTGATAATGCACCATCACAACTAATGTCACTTCTGATAATGCACCATCACAACTAATGTCACTTCTGATAATGCACCATCACAACTAATGTCACTTCTGATAATGCACCATCACAACTGTCACTTCTAATAATGCACCACCACAATTACTGTCACTTCTAATAATGCACCACCACAATTACTGTCACTTCTAATAATGCACCATCACAATTACTGTCACTTTTCACAATGCACTCAGTAGCGGTCAAAGACTGCATGCACTCGGATGAATTATTCACTAAACATACCGTCCTGCCTCATTAAAAATAAGCGGAATTAAACCGGTAGCCATCTTGAATTTTCATACACCGACTCGCCCAGTCATGATTACAGCATAAAAATTTATCTTTGACCTAAAAAACAAAAGCTGACACTTGTTTAATTAAAATATTCAACATTCATGCTAACGTGTCTTCTTGAACTGACAGGGGATCCATGACGGCCTTGGCACACATCTACGATTTTTTTTTTCATTCTTCAATGGTAAAAAAAAAAAAGTCGAACAAGCCGGATAATTAACCAAGACACAAAAGTCTTGAATTCTCTTCAAAAATCAAGTATGCACCCCAAAATTCGAGGTTCAGCGAAAAAAAGAGGGGGGGGGGGCTTTTAAATCGGATTAGTCCAAAAAAAAAAAAATAACCAAAATTTCATCAGTTTGGATCCATTGTTGCCGATTTTGTTTACACACACAATATATATATATATATATATATATATATATATATATATATATATATATATATATATATATATATATATATATATATATATAAATATAAAACCACCATATTCATTTTACATTTATTTATTTGTGATTTGGAAATGCCTAGCATGGGCCAGGTGGGCCTGCTGCAGTGCTCCTTATGTTCTTGTGTAAAAATCCTACCTGTTACCTCTCGAGAGTTCAGAAATTCAGACAGAAATGGCATTTCTTCGGAAGAAAAAAAAGAGCAGAAATTGAGAAATAATTATACTTGTATATAAGTTCTGGGTACAACTTGAACTTGTGTATCAAGTCTGAGGATGGCTTCGACTGGTGTATGAGGTCTGAGGACTTGTATCACACTAAGGGTGGTACTGGCAGTTCCACCAGTCATAATCCAGGTGGTACTGGTAATCACCAGTCATACTCCCGAAGGTACTGGCAGTTCCACCAATTTACCACCATACTCCAGGACGTACTGGTAGTTCCACCAGTCATACTCAAGGACGTGCTGGTAGTTCCACCAGTCATACTCCAGGACGTGCCGGTAGTTCCACCAGTTACCACCAATCATCCTCTAGGAGGTACTGGTAGCTCCACCAGTTTACCACCAACCATCCTCTATGAGATACTGGTAGCTCCACCAGTTTACCACCAACCATCCTCTATGAGATACTGGTAGTTCCACCAGTTTACCACCAACCATCCTCTATGAGATACTGGTAGCTCCACCAGTTTACCACCATCCTCCAGGTCCAGGAGGTACTGGTAGCTCCACCAGTTTACCACCAATCATCCTCCAGGAGGTACCGGCAGTTGCACCAATCATCCACTCTCAGCGTAGTAAGTTGTTCTCAAACCAAGTTTTACACTTCTTCGAAATAAACACGATCAGTAAGAATTCCAAGGCTACAGAAAGAATGTTAAACAATAATTCTAAGGCTGGAGAAAAAATACAAAATAATTTAGTAAAGACTGGCATCACAACTGAGAACTAAGAACATGGAACAAATTACTGGGAATTAAGAACCAGAACCTAGAATTTATCCCGAGAACTTAAAAACCTAAGAGTTAAAAAATAAGAACTTGAATAGAGAACTAAGAACATGAAAACTTAAGAGCTATGAAGAAAAAACGGGTTACTGGAATAATACTGAAGATTCATGCACAAAAATGTTCCTCTTAATGAATATAAACAAGAACCACTAAATAGTTGGAAAAATTATCATAGTTATCCTCAAAAAATATAGAAAAATAGAATCTGAAGAAGTGAAGATCAAATTAAATGACAGTTTTTGCATTAAATTTAGAAACTGGAGATCAAATGCTCTGCATTAGATTTAGAATACTAAAGTTTCCTAGCAGACATTCTTCCAAACTCGACTGTAGCCAACTCAGATGTATAACACTTATGATTATAATTAATTAGTATCTATAACATGTGATTCTAGCTCACTCCTGTCTATAACGCATGTAATTCTAGTTAACTAGAATCATGGGTGTTACAGATATTAAACTCCTATGAATCTAGCAGCTCAAATGTACAGCACTCCCAGTGAGTTTATTCAACCCAGACACACACATCCACCCAATTATTCACACCACCACCACCCATGATTCCAATCGACTCAGATCTATAACACCACCCATAATTCTAGTCAACTTAGATCTATAACACCACCCATGATTCCAGTAAACTCAGATCTATACCACCCATGATTCCAGTCAGTTCAGATGTACAACCGTACATGATTCCAGTCAATTTATATCTACAACAGTACTCATGATTCCAGTCAAATTAGATCTACAACAGTACTCAAGATTCCAGTCAACTGTGATTTACACCATAAATGACAACAGAAAACAAATAAATCAATATTTCCCACACATCACAGGGCACAAATTACCTTCTTATTCCTTAATGTTCACTGCTGACCCAGACATTCAAAGCCAATGATTCACTCTTCAAATTACGAATTTCATTTCGTTGAGTACTAAGAAAATTATATAAATCATTAAACAAAAAAAAAACGTTATGTCGATTCATATATCAAATAAGAATCGTGACTAATTATATCGCCATTGAAAGATACGACGGTAAATCATTCCTTGCAACACTCGCCCTCACAGGATGACGCTACGGCTGGCAGTGGTAGGCACTGATGACTGTGATATAAATGGTTTTCGAAAACTGACAAAGTTGAAGAATGAGACACTTGTGCAACATTTGGGAATCTTTATCGTGAATTCGAAGTGTTGCACAAGTGACTAATTCTTCAACTGATGAGACATTAATGGAATACTGTCATCGCGTAGCTCTATCGCCGCTCATACACACACAAGAAATATACCCAAAACACTCAATAAAAAAAGGATAAAATTAACAAGCAATAACAACGAACATATACACTCAACACCAGCACTATCATCAATTAAACGGGAATGGTTGAAGTCCCTTGATTTGTATTTCCTGGAACGCAGGCGAGAGATGCATCATAATATTAGGGATTAGTACCAAACTTGCACACGAAAATCACTCCCTATAAACGCAAAAGACTCGGCAGGAGATGCAACATTCCCCCTATGAAAAGAGGCGCCACAAGTACACAGAGACAACACAATAAGTGTCAGGGGCCCAAGACTGTTCAACTGCATCCCCGCATACATAAGGGGAATTACCAATAGACCCCTGGCTGTGTTCAAGAAGGCGCTGGACAGGCACCTAAGGTCAGTACCTGACCAGCCGGGCTGTGGTACGTACGTCAGTTTGCGTGCGGCCAGCAGTAACAGCCTGGTTGATCAGACCCCGATCCATCACTAGGCCTGGTCTCAGACCGTTCCGCGGGGGCGTCGACCCCCGAAACCCTCTCCTAGTATTAATCTATTAATGTTTAAAGACACTCGTAAAAAAGGAGGGGGGGCTATCACTGGAACCCCCTTATTAAGGCACTATACTACTGCAGTACGGATAGTTGTAGTTCATGCCTTAAATCCATTTCTATATTGAATATCAAATGTCCATATTCTTTTCGATTACAATGGGGTGATTGTCCCCTTTACAGAGAGCCTTTCGTTATTTATCTTAGCCATGTACTCCCATATACATGCTCCCTCCCGTATTCCCTAATTTCCATGTACTACACACGTACTCTCCTTCCCATGTACTTGCAGCACATTGTACAATAATCAGCCTCAGTACTTGTCCTTAAAATAAGTCTTAGAGCAATCAACCCCCAACACATGTCTGTCTGTCAACTCATCCCGGACTATTTGCAAAACACGCGCACGCGCGCGCGCGCACACACACACACAACACACACACACACACACACACACACACTACACACACACACACACTACACACACACACACACACACTACACACACCACACACACACACTCACACACACACACACACACACACACACACTACACACACACACACACTACACACACACACTGACACACAGACACAGACACACACACACACAGAAGAAGATTATCAGGAGGAGAGTGGTGGAGCACCTGGAACGGAACAAGAGTATAAATGCCAACCAGCACGGATTCATGGAAGGCAAATCCTGTGTCACAAACCTTCTGGAGTTTTATGATAAAATAACAGAAGACACGAGAGAGAAAGATGAGTTGATTGCATCTTCTTGGACTGCAAGAAGGCCTTTGACACAGTTCCTCACAAGAGATTAGTGCAGAACCTAGAGCATCAGGCGCATATAACATGAAGGGCACTGCAATGGATCAGAGAATACCTGACAGGGAGACAACAACGAGTCATGGTACGTAATGATGTATCACAGTGGGCACCTGTGACGAGCGGGGTCCCACAGGGGTCGGCCCTAGGACCAGTGCTATTTTTGGTATATGTGAACGACATGATGGAAGGGTTAGACTCAGAAGTGTCCTTTGTTTCCAGATGATGTGAAGTTAATGAGGAGAATTAAATCTGATGAGGACCAGGCAGGACTTCAAAGAGACCTGGACAGACTGGACACCTGGTCCAGCAAATGGCTTCTCGAATTTAATCCTACCAAATGCAAAGTCATGAAGATAGGGGAAGGGCACAGAAGACCACAGACCGAGTATAGGCTAGGTGGCCAAAGACTGCAAACCTCACTCAAGGAGAAAGATCTTGGGGTGAGTATAACACCGAGCATGTCTCCGGAAGCACACATCAACCAGATAACTGCTGCAGCATATGGGCGCTGGCAAACCTGAGAACAGCATTCCGATACCTTAGTAAGGAATCGTTCAAGACACTGTACACCGTGTATGTCAGGCCCATACTGGAGTATGCAGCACCTGTTTGGAACCCGCACTTGATAAAGCACGTCAAGAAACTAGAGAAAGTACAAAGGTTTGCGACAAGGTTAGTTCCAGAGCTAAGGGGAATGTCCTATGAAGAAAGATTAAGGGAAATCGGCCTGACGACACTGGAGGACAGGAGGGTCAGGGTAGACATGATAACGACATATAAAATACTGCGTGGAATAGACAAGGTGGACAAAGACAGGATGTTCCAGGGAGGGGACACAGAAACAAGAGGCCACAATTGGAAGTTGAAGACACAAATGAGTCAGAGAGATATTAGGAAGTATTTCTTCAGTCATAGAGTTGTAAGGCAGTGGAATAGCCTAGAAAATGACGTAGTGGAGGCAGGAACCATACACAGTTTTAAGACGAGGTTTGATAAAGCTCATGGAGCGGGGAGAGAGAGGGCCCAGTAGCAACCGGTGAAGAGGCGGGGCCCAGGAGCTAAGACTCGACCCCTGCAACCACAAATAGGTGAGTACAAATAGGTGAGTACAGACACACACACACACACACACACACACACACACACACACACACACACACAGGCCAGGAACTTGGACTCGACCCCTGCAACCTCAACTAGGTGAGTACAACTAGGTGAGTACACGTACACACACACACACACACACACACACACACACACACACACACACACACACACACACACACACACACACACACGCGCGCGGGGTGCAGACGTGGGTAACAAGGCTCCGAGAACCTTAGCGTTGTAAGGCGTGCAATAACAGCCAGCAGTAATCAGTGGTAGTGGAACGTCAGTGAACAATACTACGAGTGATAATTAAAGTTATTAGTTAAAAAAGTGAGAGGAAAGCTGAAATCATAATATTTCAAAGCGCAAACCGTTGGGGGTCTTAGGCGCTGTTGCCACATTGGCAGCGGTAGGCCTGAAGAAGTGACGTCACGACAAGTTGTGAACCATTATACATATAAAGTGAAGTGTATATAATGTGAAGTGTATACTATCATCAGTGAAGAGTGAAATCGCGTGAGGAAGCAGGATGTATGAGAATATATGGTTATAAACATCACGGGTGAAGGATCTCCAAAATAGGGATTTAAGGCCTATGTACAACGACTCCGTCATCAGCAGCTGGCAACCTGTCACCGCACCATTGAGCACAAGTTTATTCGCCTATTTGTGGTTTGCATGTTGACGGCCCTGGCTGGCCTTGCATACTGTTTGATACTGGTCACTCACTCCTGCAAGCTATTACCAGAATTAGAATAGAAATAGCATAGACATAGTGAATATAGTGTTGACGAGTGTGAGAAGGTAGAGTTAAGCGAGGAGTAGAGTAGTATTAATTCCAGTAGTTATTAGCAGTAAGAATACTTAGGTAGCTAGGAAGTCCTCTCCCAATGTGAACATGGAACAGGATAATAACCAGCAATAATTGATACTTAAATCCAGACACACACACACACACACACACACAAGGCGAGTAACTTAATATAAGCTAGGTGGGACAAGCTTTTAAGGGCAACATTGTAAGACGGTGCGAGGGTCGGTCAAGTCCCAGGAGGGTTGTGGTCAGGTAACAAGAAGTTGCGGCCAGTCATTACACCGCACAAGACACACACACACACACAGAGATTGGTGCAAAAACTGGAGGACCAAGCAGGGATAACAGGGAAGGCACTACAATGGATCAGGGAATACTTGTCAGGAAGACAGCAGCGAGTCATGGTACGTGGTGAGGTGTCAGAGTGGGCACCTGTGACCAGCGGGGTCCCACAGGGGTCAGTCCTAGGACCAGTGCTGTTTCTGGTATTTGTGAATGACATGACGGAAGGAATAGACTCTGAGGTGTCCCTGTTTGCAGATGACGTGAAGTTGATGAGAAGAATTCACTCGATCGAAGACCAGGCAGAACTACAAAGGGATCTGGACAGGCTGCAGACCTGGTTCAGCAATTGGCTCCTGGAGTTCAATCCCACCAAGTGCAAAGTCATGAAGATTGGGGAAGGGCAAAGAAGACCACAGATGGAGTACAGTCTAGGGGGCCAGAGACTACAAACCTCACTCAAGGAAAAAGATCTTGGGGTGAGTATAACACCAGGCACATCTGAAGTGCACATCAACCAAATAACTGCTGCAGCACATGGGCGCCTAGCAAACCTCAGAACAGCATTCCGACATCTTAATAAGGAATCGTTCAGGACCCTGTACACCGTGTACGTTAGGCCCATATTGGAGTATGCGGCACCAGTTTGGAACCCACACCTAGCCAAGCACGTAAAGAAACTAGAGAAAGTGCAAAGGTTTGCAACAAGACTAGTCCCAGAGCTAAGAGGTATGTCCTACGAGGAGAGGTTAAGGGAAATCAACCTGACGACACTGGATGACAGGAGAGATAGGGGGGACATGATAACGACATACAAAATACTGAGAGGAATTGACAAGGTGGACAAAGACAGGATGTTCCAGAGATTGGGCACAGTAACAAGGGGACACAGTTGGAAGTTGAAGACACAGATGAATCACAGGGATGTTAGGAAGTATTTCTTCAGCCACAGAGTAGTCAGTAAGTGGAATAGTTTGGGAAGCTATGTAGTGGAGGCAGGATCCATACATAGCTTTAAGCAGAGGTATGATAAATCTCACGGTTCAGGGAGAGTGACCTAGTAGCGATCAGTGAAGAGGCGGGGCCAGGAGCTCGGACTCGACCCCTGCAACCTCAACTAGGTGAGTGCAACTAGGAGAGTACACTTAAGGAAATTGCTTCACAGTCATTACCAGAGACGTGATCAACCTAAATATACGGGACCTGACACATTTACAAAACACTAATACAAGACAGATATGATGCAAATGTAACTGAACACACCAGAATAACTTTTTTATAAGATCAAACTAACTCTTAATTTTAATTTCAACACATCGGCCAGTTTCTACCGAGACAAGGTGGTCCAGAGAAGACACAGTGACCATCACACATCACGCTGCTGCACGTCCCTCATCGTATGACAGTATATAAGTACCAATCTTCATGCCTGTCTTCAAGACTACGGTGCTCATCACCAACTCTAAGGCTGAGGGACGGAGTACCTTGTCATTTGTATATAGTTCTACAGTCTTCCATCAAACTTGAATTTGTATTAATAAAACCACTGGATGGCGAAACGTCCATAAATAAAACCACCTAGATGTTGTACGTGTCTTTAATTCTTCAAGATTTCGATCCCTACTCTGTGATCCATCTTTAAGTTGGCCACCTATTCCTTTCCATGTGTCTAGTTAGTTTTGCAGTTTCTTCACTGAATTCAGTTTCGCTGATATTATCCAGTGTCTGCTAGCTTGTCCTCTTTCTCACTCTCATATACAATTTATTAAACCGCTTGTGTTTAGTTTCTCTCAAACCTCACTGACATTAGTTACCTCCCTTCTTGTGTGTGATGAATGGTTTTGAAACCCGACAAGTTGAAGAATTGAGACACTTATGCAACACATAGGAATCTTTATTGAAGAAACGTTTCGCCACACAGTGGCTTCATCAGTCCGATACAAAGTAGAAATGGGTAAGGAGAGGAGAAGTTTGAGGTAATCAGTCCCTCAACCTGGAATCGATGTGTTCAGTCCATCACTCTTGTAGGAAGTGCAGCATAGGGCCAGAGGGGTGGCTTATATACTGCACTCAGATGAGTTGAAGCAGGACTGATGAAGCAACTGTGTGGCGAAACGTTTCTTCAATAAGGATTCCCATGTGTTGCATAAGTGTCTCAATTCTTCAACTTGTCGGTTTTCAAAACCATTCATCACATCTGTCAGACACTGCAACATCATGGGATCTTGGTACAAAGACTTCAACGCTTGCCCAACCTTTGGACGACGACCTACTTACACTAGTGGCAGGTCCCACTATGATCCCGCCTCCTGCTGCACTTCCTACAAGAGTGATGGACTGAACACATCGATTCCAGGTTGAGGGACTGATTACCTCAAACTTCTCCTCTCCTTACCCATTTCTACTTTGTATTGGACTGATGAAGCCACTGTGTGGCGAAACGTTTCTTCAATAAAGATTCCCATGTGTTGCATAAGTGTCTCAATTCTTCACCTCCCTTCCTTTTTACGCAATATCAATAGCTATTTTTTTTTAACTTTCCTCTGTCGTGGAATGGTAATGATGATAATCGTAATAAAGTTGGTAGAATTACCGACAATATGTAAAGTAAAAGGACACAAGTGCAACTAATGTGACATTTATTGTGGCAACGTTTCGCTCTCCAGGAGCTTTATCAAGCCATTACAAACAATACGCGGACACAGAGGGTATATAAAGGCTCAGAGTGAGGTGCAATACTAGTGAGGTACCATTTCGATGTTCACTAGTGGTAGTGGTAGTAGTAGTAGTAGTAGTAGTGGTAGTGGTAGTGACAATAGTAATACAATATGGTAGAGCAATTAATTCGTACATGAGTAAAATTGCTCTACCATATTGTATTACTTTTGTCACTACCACTACTACTACCACTACTACTACTACCACTACCACTACTACCACTACCACTACTACCACTACCACTAGTGAACATCGAAATGGTACCTCACTAGTATTGCACCTCACTCTGAGCCTTTATATACCCTCTGTGTCCGCGTATTGTTTGTAATGGCTTGATAAAGCTCCTGGAGAGCGAAACGTTGCCACAATAAATGTCACATTAGTTGCACTTGTGTCCTTTTACTTTACAATGATGATAATCGTTGCTGGTTCTTATGCTTACTTCTCTTATTAAATTCTAGCATCTGATTTCAGTTTCTCTTTACTCTGGTGTTTCTTGGCTTTGCCTTTCTTTATCTGTGGATGAACAAAAGACACTTTGAATGTTCGGCTTTTCCAGCTACCATTTTACTGTAAATTACTTTCGTTTCCCGTTACATCCCTGCCTTTCCTATCGGTTCCTTACCTTACTGAAACACATTAAAGATTTTAGATTTTGCCACCGAAGTGGCTAGTTTATTGTGCACCCCATATCCATCCTGTGGACGGTAGCGCGAGAGCATATGGATACACAAAAGGCCTAGGAACTAGGCCCCAAAGGGTTAACAGGAATACATATGGATTTATATCTACATATCTATAGTTCACTTATCTGTTGAAAGCAAATTTAGGAAATTTGCTTAGTATATATGGTATCTTATTTTCATTAATAAGATATCTTGACATGTCACATAGGTTATTATACTGTCTGTCTCTGTATTCCTCAATAAGTGGACAATTAAGCACATAGTGTTCAAGACAGTGACCATATGCCTGATCACATAATTTACATTTAGTTTGATCATCTGTGTGTCTCCCAAACTGCCAGAAGTACTTGAAACCAAGCCTAAGCCTGGCTACTACAACATCAGTCAGTCTGTTCACATTGCACGTTGCTTCATAAACATACTTATCTACGTTCATGTTATCATAGTGGGTTATAGATCTACTCAGGCTTCTAACTGCATTCCTATAACAATCATTTTCATTATTTACTTCTCTCTTAATATTATTCCTAATGCTAGGCACAGTTATACCAAAGTTATATTCTACATTCTCCTTCTGGGTACTCTTCTTGGCTAACATATCAACTTTATCATGAAGGAGTAATCCAATGTGTGATGGGATCCATAGCAATTGTACATTAATTCCTTTGTCCCTAATTTTTGAGTATCTATACCTGGCTTCTCCAATGAGCATGTTGTTGGAGTCATTATATGAGTCAAGAGCCTTCAATGATGACATAGAATCAGTAATGATGATAGTCAAGCTCAGTGTCATAGGTTAGCTTTAGAGCCATTAGGATTGCAAACAATTCAGTTTGCAGTGTAGACGCCCAGTTGTTAATTCTTATGCCTAACTCAACAAATTTATTATCGTTCTTAACTAGGGAGGTGGCAACAAGAGCAGATGCAGCCCTGCCAGAAGACTCCTGTTTAGATCCATCAGTGTATATAACTTGTGATAACTTATTACTACCAGCTAGGTGAGAAATTTCTTCTTGAGCAGTTGCTCGAACAAGAGATTTAAGGAAGGGATTACTAGCAATAAGCTTCTTGGGAGGGACTTGTAGGTATGTGATATTAAATGAACACATCTTCCATGGAGGGGTGAAATGCTCTTGTTGCCTACAGTGATACGGTTCATGCAGGTTATAAAACTTAATGCAATTGCACGTTTTCACAATCCATTTAGATCTGTGTGTATTTACCTCTAGACACTTGGTAAGATTCACTGTGACAGTGTCTGGTTCGTTTCTCAACATTCTAATACCGAGTACAGTGTTAATTTCAACAATCCTATCACTGATACTAGAAATACCAAGCTCCTTCCTCATGTTAAGAACTTTTGTAGATCTGGGACAGCCAAGAATAATCCTGATAGCTTCATTTTGCATTAACTCGAAAGGTCGGAGAGAACTTTCTCTAGCTAATATCAACATGGGAGCAGCATAATCAATTAAGGACCTAACATAGGCTATGTACATCATTCTCACGATTCTCACATTAGCACCATAGTTGGGATTGTAGCCAGAAACAGCTTTGAGAGCATTTAGCCTAGCTTTGCATTTCTTGTTTAGTTGTGGTATAGTGGATTTGTTAAAGGGTACATCTTCACCAAGATATCTGTAAGTTTTAACGTAGCTAATGATTTCACCCTGCAAATAGATGGGTGGGGGATGTCGTTTGCTTGTTAATATCTTTGTTTTAGAGGAAGATATTATGAGGCCTAGTCGATTACAAATTGCTTGAACTTCATTAAGAATGGTATTCATCTTCTTATGCCCTGTTGTATGGATCATGATATCATCAGCATAGCTTATAGCTATATGTTTAGGTGAGGCAGGTAGAGCATTTAGGAGAGCATTAATCAGAATATTAAATAGCATGGGGCTAAGAACTCCTCCCTGCGGTGTACCTAAAGACATTTCTTTAGAATCACTTCTGAAGCCTTGGTAAAGGACAGAGGATACTCTATTTGACAGGTATCCTATTATCCAGCAGAGTAAGCTACCACCAATAAGGAAATCTCTCTTCTGTGAATAGTATATTCGTCTGTGGTCTGCTTCTTTGCGCACACACACACACACACACACACACCACACACACACACACACACACACACACACACACACACACACACACACACACACACACTCTTTCAGACTTGTATCCTTCACCAGGATCAAACATTCTTTTCTCTTTCTGACACATCCAAGGTAAAGACCATGAAGTCTCATCGGTTCGCCCTCATTTCTTCATCTTGTCGTGCCCAAGATGTGCTGAAACACTAGCTCTCCAGCACTACTCCATCACCTTAGTATCATAACAACATTCTTCCACCGTACTTCTGCAAGGTTCAGGGATTAACTACAGTTTTCAGTGTATAGTTCTGCAAGGCTGAGGTATTAATTACCTTATCTTCCACCATCTTTTGTGTATACAGTATGTCTGTTCGGCTGAGGGACTAATTATATCATCTCCAGTCTTCTGTGAATAGGTCAGCAAGGTTAAGGGACTGACCACTACATCTTACGTAGGCTTATGAATATAGTTCTGCAAAGCTAAGGGACTGATTCCCTCGTGTACCATCTTGTGTATAGTTGTGGAAGCCTGAGGGACCAATTAACTCATCATCTATTATCTTCACATGTAATCTCTGTATTGAACTGAAGAAGCCCCTAGTTGGAGAAACGTCTAATGCTTCACCACCAGTTTGATCCTCCAGGTGTTGGATCTCCATATGGAGTCCCACTTTGACCTATGGACTGTTTCCTTATGGTTACTCTCTTTGGTTTACTTTAAAGAGGTTGGCGAGCGTTTTTGGGTATTACCCCAAACATTTGTGTACAGCAAAATTACCCACAAGACTCGAAAGTCCACAGAATCCGGAAACACAAGGAACATTCAAATTCACAATACTAGTTTATGGAATCTATTTGTATGGAGAATATAGTCATACAAACTGAGACATATGTATTATACGCGATAAAGCAACTTTAATAACAAAACACAAAATTAACAAAAAAAAAAAATATAAAGTGCATGGAATAAAAAATAGTAGCAGACAAATTTAATAAAAATCTCATTAGGAACTAAATTTCATTGATAACATTTTCACTTCAAGTTTCGTTTTTGAAACATCAAAATTGAGGCATTTTGATGTCAGAACAATCTGAATACTGTCTTCGGCGTTCAACTGGTTTCTGTACTTTGTTTTCAAGTTAATGAGAGTGGGAAATCTTGTTCGCAAAGATAGGTAGTTGCAAACGGCGACGTCATTTTTATCGCTTCCTCGTGTGCAATTTTGAAAGCCTTTACAACTCTTGACATCCAAAAAAAAGGGCAGATCTGCGTTCTTCTGAAATTCAATGTGTGCTTCATTGTTGGAGCGAAGTTCACGAAGTGCCTCTGCCAATGGTTCAGGCTCTAGACAGTAAGTGTTTCAGCAGCAGCAGCAGCAGCAGCTGCAGCAGCAGCTGCAGCTGCAGCAGCAGCAGCTGCAGCAGCAGCAGCAGCAGCTGCAGCAGCAGCAGCTGCAGCTGCAGCTGCAGCAGCTGCAGCTGCAGCTGCAGCAGCAGCAGCAGCAGCTGCAGCTGCAGCTGCTGCTGCTGCTGCTGCTGCTGCTGCTGCTGCTGCTGCTGCTGCTGCGTAGAGTAATAGTGACTACTATTTGCTCGAACCTCTAGGTTATAAGTGTTGCTGTGGTCGTTGTCCACACTAATTATTAACCTAATGACAACGAGTGTGTACATGAGTTAACAGGGTGAAATTCCTCCACAAGGCAGTCAAGTGTACCAGTAATATTCTCATTCTCTATCTTTTATTCTCTCTCATTCTCTCACGGGTCGCGTCTAAAGTGTTCATTTTGAAGCACTGTACTGCACATTTATAATTATAGCAGTAATATGTGCTTTGAAGCAATGACAGTTTTATTTGCATTGTGCGTTCGCAATACATAACAGGTAACAAAAGATTTTCTTTCTGCCGCCAGAGAGGCTATTTATTATGCACCCTCATGCTCATCCTAAGAGTGGTTGTGAAAAAAAAAGATCACAGAGGTCACAATGGGTCTTTGTCAGACTTTCGGACAGAGTAACTTGCATCATTAAGATACTGCAGTTATTTCATGTTAAAACCTTTCCATGCAGGTAATGACCTATTCAATATAATATGCAAATACAGTGTTAAACTTATCCTTGCCACAAGAAACACTTGTCACTTACTAGGTTACAATCTAATCCAGTTCATTCGTCAGTCCGGGACAAAGTGTGGATATAATCGAAGACTGGAGATTTATCACTAACAATGTAATGATTTGTCATGTCCTGTAGATTTCTGTCAGACGAGTCTCTAAATGATTGGATGTTTGTACACCAAAACATATAATGGTCTAGTTTGAGTGTGTGTGTGTGTGTGTGTGTGTGTGTGTGTGTGTGTGTGTGTGTGTGTGTGTGTTCATACACTCTGCACTTCATGTGATTGGTATAACTGTTCTAAACAGAAGTGTAGCATACAGCCTCGCCTTAGACTAGCAGTCTAACATTGTTACTTTCTCTACAAATATTTCATTAACACATTTCTTTATGATGATGAATGGATTTACTAGTTCCTAGTTCCACTGTTTCTCAAATATTTGCTAGTTATTTTCTAACAATAGCATTTAACCTGCATAGGAGAAACCAAAATTATATTCGACACGCACTTTGGTTAATGCTAGCTTAGCCAAGTCATCCACTTCATACTCCTGGCGGCCTAAGAGAGGGGGAATCCACAAGTTTGACGTTTATTCCATTATTAATAATTTATACATACGAAAAAATACCAGTGAAAATAGGAAATAAAATCTGATCGCTTTCATTTTCAGAGGAATAGATATATGTGTAAGCACATGAAAGCGCTCAGGCTTTATTTCCTATTTTCACTGGTATTTTTTTTTCATATTTGCAATCGTGTGTTTTGTGATTTCTTCTATAATTTAATTTAATTGGCTTCCCATATAAGCATGTTACATTCAGACTTCAGGTTGCTGACAACAAATAATGAGGATAGTCTTGCCTGTGCTTCATATTCAAGACTACATTGCTCATCAACTCCAAGGCTGAGGGACTGATTTAGTAAATGCTTTAATAAATAATAACTTAGTAGTAGTATAGTCAAATGTCGTATCTGTAAGGTTTAATCCTTGTATAAGTTTTGACTATAACTTTCTCACATCTGAAGAATAGTAAAAGCGAGTCGGACCGCCAAAATGGCACACACAGGTGATCCAGTCACGTGACTGCAACTTATCTATAGCCATGGAAGTCTACTGGCTCCTAACTACCTCTCATACTAACGCGTGTAATTACGTACTTGTGAGATCCAGTTTGTTGTTCCGCCTCTCAAACCACGATCATCTGAGAGGTAGCATTGTCATACTGTGATGTATGTTAGTGTACTGTAGCCTCTCTAAGGTAACTTTCTATTACTTGTGTACACTTTTTGTTGTAGATATTCATTTTATTGCATCTGAAATAATCATCCCCAGGGTTATAAATGTGTTTACAGGTAGCTTAATTGTTCAACATTTTTTTAAATTTTCATTTGAAAATTATTTGCTTAAATAAACTATCAATGTTGCATTATATAAATTGTAGTATTTTCCACATGTATGGTTCTTGCGTTATTTAATACTAGTATGAGGTCGTTCGTGTGCTGGTAATGATGGGTGATGAGTGCACAGCCCTCTACCAGTGACTCAGTCAGTCGACTCTTACAGGTAGGTGTTGACATCACCACACAGTTTCTTCCCAGTGATGGCTCAGTTGTTGATACACACCTGTGTCAACTAGTCGTCCTAGTTCACCAAGCAAGTTTCTAGTCTGCTCAGATATAGTGAATACAGTGTATTATACAAGTTACAGTTTGTTGTATTAATTCCTGATTTTATCGTTGTCATTTTTAATTTCCCTTCCCCTGCTCCGGGTTTCAAAAAATCCTACCCGTTTTCCATACTCTCATATATTTGTAAGTGGAATCACGGCCACTTTTCCTGTCTGCCAGTATTAACATTAGAATTTTCATATTATTCTGTCTGTTTCTTTGGCTGTGAGTACCGTACCACAGCTACATTGTAAAGTAGGTCAAACATATAATTTAAACAATTTCTTAAGCGTTTTTCCTTCCATACGTATGTGGAAATCACTATAAAAATCTAGTGGGGTTAGATTCTTGTGTAGTCACCCATAAAAAAAATCGTTCTCAAATGTTTTCTTAAAATATCTCCCAAATGCTCTCCAGCACCTTCACTATCATCAGACCGTGGGTCAGCAGTCATGGTGTTGTTCCAACACCTTCACCATCATCAGACCGTGGGTCAGCAGTCATGGTGTTGTTCCAACACCTTCACCATCATCAGACCGTGGGTCAGCAGTCATGGTGTTGTACCAGCACCTTCACTATCATCAGACCGTGAGTCAGCAGTCATGGTGTTGTTCCAACACCTTCACTATCAGACCGTGGGTCAGCAGTCATGGTGTTGTGTCAACACCTTCACCATCATCAGACCGTGGGTCAGCAGTCATGGTGTTGTACCAACACCTTCACCATCAGACCGTGGGTCAGCAGTCATGGTGTATCAACACCTTCACCATCATCAGACCGTGGGTCAGCAGTCATGGTGTTGTACCAACACCTTCACTATCAGACCGTGGGTCAGCAGTCATGGTGTTGTACCAACACCTTCACTATCAGACCGTGGATCAGCAGTCATGGTGTTGTTCCAACACCTTCACTATCATCAGACCGTGGATCAGCAGTCATGGTGTTGTTCCAACACCTTCACTATCATCAGACCGTGGGTCAGCAGTCATGGTGTTGTTCCAACACCTTCACTATCATCAGACTGTGGGTCAGCAGTCATGGTGTTGTTCCAACACCTTCACTATCATCAGACCGTGGGTCAGCAGTCATGGTGTTGTACCAACACCTTCACTATCATCAGACCGTGGGTCAGCAGTCATGGTGTTGTTCCAACACCTTCACTATCATCAGACCGTGAGTCAAGTCATGGTGTTGTTCCAACACCTTCACTATCATCAGACCGTGAGTCAAGTCATGGCGTTGTTCCAACACCTTCACTATCATCAGACCGTGAGTCAAGTCATGGCGTTGTTCCAACACCTTCACTATCATCAGACCGTGAGTCAAGTCATGGCGTTGTTCCAACACCTTCACTATCATCAGACCGTGAGTCAAGTCATGGTGTTGTTCCAACACCTTCACTATCAGCGACTTATCAAATATTGCTGAATCTTGGAGCGCTTCTTGCTGGTGTGTAATGTACTCGCAGAGCTGTGTTTGCGGTGGTCGAAACTCAGCTCCCGGTCATGCCTCCTAGACTACTTAGACGGGTATTACTGATTTCTGGCCTCGTGCGTCTTAGATTAACTCTTGAAGCTGTGTACTGAGTCTCCCTCTACCACTGCTTCATTCAAGACACCACTTTTCAACAATCCTGAGACTAAGATACTTCCTTAATAATAATAAAATAATCCATTTTTAGATGTACATCATACAACATATGGCTTATCTGTATCTTCAGGTTCCACCTGTGTTCCCTTGATCCTGGTCTTAATTCAGTGTGTCTATCTGCCTTATCGATTTTCCTTAAGATTTTGCCTATCGTAACCGTGTCTTCATTGGTCTTCTCACTGCCAAGGTCGTCAGGTTCAGTTTCTTCAACCTCTCCTCACAGTGTATTCCTATTAATTCTGGTACTAGCTTGTTGCAAACCTTGCACATTTTTGAACTTCAGTTTTTGAACAGGTGTGGGCTCCATTCTTGGCCGCGTACTCAATAAGTGGCCTAATGTGCAGTATATAAATGAAGGATTTTTTGCTCAGGTTCCTGAATGCGTTTTTGTTTTGCTTGCTAATATTTCATATGCCACTGTAGTTATGCTGTTATATGTATTTCCGGTTATGTGAATGCTGACATATTTACTCTCAGGTTCTTTTCACCCTTGTATTTGCATTATGTTCCTGTGCCCGGATCTACTGCTACAATTAAGACCCTTGCATTTTATCTCCAAATTTCTCTTATTTTGGCCTGATGAAGGTGCCCAAGCAAAGAAAAATAAGGCACAATACCGTGACTGGAACAAAACAAACAACCCGCACATAGAGAGAAGCTTATGACGACGTTTCGGCCCGGCTTCAACCATTATCAAAGTCACAATGAAACAAGTGTGTGAGGGAGCCAGTATATATATAGACAAGGGGGGACAGGGACGGGACAAAGAGAGAGGGGAAGAAAAGGTAGTAGCGGTAATGCTAGTAGTGGTAGCACTACTACTGCTACTACTACTGAGAAATCACGAAAAGCACTTGAAAGTTCATTTTTATTGTGGTTGCTTTGCATATTGTGATATCACCTTTTTTACTTTGATCTTTTATAACACACACACACATTATATATATATATATATATTATAATATATATATATTAAATATATATATATATATATATATATATATATATTATATATATATATATATATATATATATAATATATAAAATTGTCGTGCCGAATAAGCAGAACTTGCGATCTTGGCTTAAATAGAAACGCTCATCTTGCCATATAGGACAAGTAAAAATTTGTGTATGCAATAATTTCGCCAAAATCATTCTGAGCCTAACAAAAAAAATATATTTCACGTGTTTGTTTAGTATTAAATTACTGAAAACAAATCTAAAATATATTTTAGTTGGGTTAGGCTAAAATAAATTTTTCTTGTTATGATAAGGTTAGGTAAGTTTTCTAAGTTCCTTTTGGTGCAAAATTAGAAATTTTTACATTAACATTAATGAAAAATATATATCTGAAAACGTATAAAAGAAAATTTCAGAAAGGACTTAATTTTAAATGATCTTGCTAACGACCAGTTGTACATATTCGGCACGACATTATATATATATAATATATATATATATATATATATATATATATATATATATATATATAATATATAAATATATATATTAAAAAAAAAACACACACACACGTGTGTGTGGTTACGTACTCACCTAATTGTACTCGCCTAACTGTGGTTGCAGGGGTCGATACTCAGCTCCTGGCCCCCGCCTCTTCATCGACAGCTACTAGGTCTTCTCCCCCTGCTCCATGAGCTTTATCATACCTCGTCTAAAAAACTATGTATAGTTCCTGCCTCCACTACATCGCTTGCCAGACTATTCCACTTCCTAACTGCTCTACGAGTGAAAAAATACTTCCTAACATCCCTTTGACTCATCCGAGTCTTCAGCTTCCAATTTTGACCCCTTGTTTCTCTGTCCCATCTCTGGAACATCCTGTCTCTGTCCACCTTGTCTATTCCACGCAGTATTTTCTATGTCGTTATCATGTCTCCCCTGACCCTCCTGTCCTCCAGTGTTGTCAGACCGATTTCCCTTAACCTTTCTTCATAGGAGATTCCCCTTAGCTCTGGAACTAGATTTGTTGCAAACCTTTGCACTTTCTCTAATTTCTTGACGTGTTTGACCAGGTGTGGGTTCCAAACTGGTGCTGCGTACTCCAGTATGGGCCTGACGTACATAGTGTATAAAGTCTTGAACGATTCCTTACTGAGGTACCGGAACGCTATTCTCAGGTTTGCCAAGCGCCCATATGCCGCAGCAGTTATCTGGTTAATGTGTGCTTATGGCGATGTACTCGGTATTATACTCACTCCTAGGTCTTTCTTCTTGAGTGAGGTTTGCAGCCTTTGGCCACCTAGCCTATACTCTGTCTGCAGTCTTCTTTGCCCTCCTCCGTGTGTGTGTGTGTGTGTGTGTGTGTGTGTGTGTGTGTGTGTGTGTGTGTGTGTGTGTGTGTGTGTAAGAATCGCAAACAAACGATACAAGATTCTAAGACTTAGCAAGCGTCCCTAGGAACGAATCTGCTGAGATTTCTTACTCATTTCTGCAAGTTTGCAAGCTCCTGATGTGTTGATTGCAACACGAAAAGCCTAGAGCTATTTTTCGACTCCCCTGTGGTTTTTGTGTATGTGTATATGTTATATATATAATATATATATTATTATATTAATATTATATATGTATATATATATATATATATAATATAATATATATTATATATATATATATATATATATATATGTATGTAATATATATGGGAGCAAGGGGGTATAACCTCTTCTCCTGTATATATTTTCAAATGTAAAGGAGAAAACTTTCGTTTTTCCTTTTGGGCCACCCGCCTCGGGGGGATACGGCCGGTGTGTTGAAAGATATATAATATATATATATATATATAATATATAAATAATATATATATTTATATATATATAATATTATATATATTTTATATTTATATTTTTTATATATAAAATTTTTATTAATATATTTTATATAATATAAATAATTTTATTTATATATTTTAAATATTTTAAAATTAAATATTATATTTTATTATAATATAAATAATATAAAAAATATATAATATATAATACTTATATAAAAATTAATTATAAAAATATTTTTTTATATTTACCCTATCTCCCCTATTCCCTCAAATTTTTTCCTTTTCCCCGTTTTTTTCCTTTTTCCCTGCCCCTCCACCACCCGCCTTTGATATCAACACGGGGCCTCCCCACTTAGCCTATTTACTTTTATCGATGTAACGTCACAGGAATGAGCATAAACCCCAAAATTATGAGTCGGGTAGATGTGGGGAGGGCCCCGGCCCAGTCTCTGGGGGGCCCCCCACCATAGAGAAAAAACACATTTCAAGTCCTCTCAGAGACGCCGTTCGATGCGTACACCTGCCCTCTAGAATTTCCGAACGCCTTGGCTCTGTTTCGGACGGTGTGAACGCAGTTATTGTAAACTTTATATGGTGGGTTTGTGTTCGGCAGAGGCGCCGCCATCTTGAATCTCACCCCGTGGGCAGGAGGGGGCAATGCGCTGCCCTACCATCATGGCAGCTTGACACTGGTGAATCATGGCATTAATGCGCCTTATTCGCATTACTCCTGTCTTAAATACTACCATTCTTGCCATTTTCATATTATTTTGGAAGGTAAGGAGAAGGGGCGGGGCGGAGGAGACAAGGCGGGCCATCGGTCGCCACGTGAACACTGATTTCGGACACTGACGGGGGAGAAAGGAGAGAGTGAGGGAGGAATGAGGGAGGTGGCGAGCACCAGGGAAGTGTCAGTGTGTATCGTGCACCATTGGTGCTCATGGTGGCTCTTGTGCACCCCAGTCACACGGCTGATGGCTCCACCACAGCCTGAACACTGTCTACTGCCTCAGAGTCTGCTGCTGCTACTCCCTCCCTCCCTCTCTCTCCCTTCCTCCGTGGCACAACTCACTCCCTCCGTCCCAGCATACTTCAACTCCCTTCCTCCCTCCGTGAGTGGCCCAACTCCCTCCGTGTGTGGCACAACTCCCTCTCTTCCTCCCTCCGTGTGTGGCACAACTCCCTCCCTCCCTCCGTGTGTGGCACAACTCCCTCTCTTCCTCCCTCCGTGTGTGGCACAACTCCCTCTCTTCCTCCCTCCGTGTGTGGCACAACTCCCTCTCTTCCTCCCTCCGTGTGTGGCACAACTCCCTCTCTTCCTCCCTCCGTGTGTGGCACAACTCCCTCTTTTCCTCCCTCCGTGTGTGGCACAACTCCCTCTTTTCCTCCCTCCGTGTGTGGCATAACTTCCTCCCAGCGTAGCGCTACTCCTTCCTGTCAAGGGTGTAACTCCCTCCAAGAGAGGCCCTCCTCCTCCTCCCCTCCAAGCATAATGCTGCTTCCTCCCTCCTTCCCAGTCAGGAACACCTCCCTCCCAACGTGAAATCCCTCTATCGTAGCCTTTAATCCCTTCCTCTCAGTGTAGTATCCTTCCCTCCCTAAACTACCAGCGTTGAATCCCTCCCTCTCTAAGAGTGGAGCCCCTCTCTCCCTCACAGCATGGAGTCCCTCCCTCACAGAGTATCGACCCTCTCTTTCCTCACTCTCTCGCTCACACATCTCATTAACTATAGTTAACTTTGGTGCGTGTCTGCTTCCCTACTTTATCTCCCTCTCCCTCTCTTTAGCCCTCCATTCCTTCCTCTTGCTCCCTTATTCTTACTTGCCTTTCTCTCAAGTTCATCCTCCACGCCTGTCTTTTCTCACACCTATCTTTCTTCACACCTCTCCTTTAGCCCTTCCTTTCTATAACACTTCCGCTCTCCCTCCAGCCCTTTCTCATCTAACCCTCCCTCTCACCCTTTCATCTCTAAGTCGGCCTCCCACACACGCACGAATCATGTCAGGGAAAAGACAGTTCTTGGATTTTCTTTTGGAAAAAATATAAAAATAAACTAATAACTGACAAAGAAATGGTCAGACTGTAAGGAAATTTAATAGCAAGACCTTTATTAAATAAATCTGACTTGAAATAACTAGAAATATACAGTGAAAATATCGGAGAATATGCAAAACAACCATGGGGGGAGTTGAATGACTGCAACACGAAAGACCTAGAGCCATCAACACATCAAGAGCTTGCAATGTTGCAGAAGAGAGTCAGAGGTCCAAGCAAATACGATCACGGGGAGCTCCCTTTAATCGTATCTGCTGGACCACCACCTCTTTTCTGCAATACTGCAAGCTCGTGATGTGTTGATTGCAACACGAAAGGCCCAGAGCTATCATTCAACTCCCCCCCCCCCGTGGTGGTTTTTCATCTTGTATCGTTTCTTTGCATATATTTGCATAGTCGGAGAATATTTGAAGTGCTCCACACGGTGATGAATATCTGGACTGCAGCTAACGGCAGGAGTACCACGATGTCCCAGTCAGGAATGGTCCCACATCTGCACACAGAAATCACTCCCTACCAAAGTAAAAGACTGGGCAGGTGGTGCAAAATACCCTCAATGAAAAGTAGGAGCGCCATTGGTACACTAAGAGAAAACACAGTAAGTGTCCGGGGCCTAAGACTGTTCAACATCCTCCTATCATGCAGAAGGGGAATTACCAATAGACCCTTGGCTCCTTTCAAAAGGGAGCTGGATCAGCCGGGCTGTAGTTCGTACGTTGGACTACGTGCGCCAACAGTAACAGCCTAGTTGATCAGGCCTTGATCCATCGGGAGGCCTGGTCGTGGACCAGGCCGCGGGGGCGTTGATCCCCGGAATACCCTCCAGGTAGACTCCAGGTAGTTAAGTGATAGTAAGATACGTGCAACAGTTAGGTATCTTTATTCCGAAACGTTTCGCCTACATAGTAGACTTCTTCAGTTGAATACAGAGGCAACAGGAACAGTAGAGGTGGGAAAACGATGTAATCAGTCCATCATCCTGAAACACGTAGTTAACTGATGGTTGACCAGGATTAAGGAGGGAGGGGGGGAGTGACATTACAAAGTCGTTCAAACGCCAAAAAACATCCAGAGGCTTTCAATTAGACTAGTTTCTGACTGAAATAGTTAAAGTGCAGAAGAGAATAAACAAATTAATCATTTGTAAGAGAATGACCAGAGGAGACATAATAACTTGAAAGAAATCCAGAAGATTAGAAAGAGCAGATAATATACTGTTGGTAATGTAAGGCTCATAGTCGAAAAGTGAAGATTTCAAATGTAAATAAGTCAAACGGATGTCAGGAAATACTTCTTTAGCCTTGGGGTGGTAAGCAACTGTAATGACCTCTATGATAGTGGCGGCAAACCTCATACTCATTTAAAAAGTAGGCAACATAAGACTTAAGAGTTCCGTAACTAGTTAATGCCAGCCCATTTTGAAGTTAGGAGCCGAGTTACGACCCAGCAAGCACAACTTGATGTTTGCGATTCTTACACACACACACACACACACACACACACACACACACACACACACACACACACACACACACACACACACACACACACAAGGCAAAGGACTCAGGAGAATAAAGAGATTAGTCGAAGAGCCAGAAACGAGTATGCACAGATAAGAAGGGAGGCGCAGCGGCAGTTTGAAAATGACATGGCATCGAAAGTCAAGTCTGACCCGAAACTACTCTACAGCCACATCAGGAGGAAGACAGCAGTCAAGGACCAGGTAATCAGGATGAGAAAAGAAGGTGGGGAGCTCACAAGAAACGACCAGGAGGTATGTGAGGAGCTCAACATGAGATTTCAGGAAGTATTTACAGTGGAGGCTGAAGGGACAACAGGGAGACAAAACAGTGGCGTACAGCAGCAAGGGATATACCAACAAGTGTTGGATGAATTACACACAACTGAGGAGGAGGTGGAGAAGCTCCTAGGTGACCTTGATACCTCAAAGGCGGTGGGACTGGACATCTCTCCGTGGGTCCTTAGAGAGGGAGCAGGGACACTACGTGTGCCACTAACCAAAATCTTCAATTCTTCCCTTGAAACTGGGCACCCACCTGAAGTATGGAAGAAGGCAAATGTAGTCCCCATCTTTAAGAAGGGAGACAGAAATGAAGCACTAAATTATAGACCAGTGTCACTGACATGTATAGTATGCAAAGTCTTGGAAAAGATTATCAGAAGAGTGGTGGAGCACAAGAGTATAAACGACAGCCAGCACGGGTTCATGGAAGGCAAATCCTGAGTCACAAACCTACTAGAGTTTTACGACAAGGTAACTGAAGTAAGAAGCGAGAGGGAGGGGTGGGTTGATTGCATTTTCTTGGACTGCAAGAAGGCCTTCGACACAGTTCCTCACAAGAGATTAGTACAGAAGCTAGAGGAACAGGCACGTATAACAGGAAGGGCACTGCAATGGATCAGAGAATACCTAACAGGGAGGCAACAGCGAGTCCTGGTCCGTGATGAGGTATCACAGTGGGCGCCAGTGACGAGCGGGGTCCCACAGGGGTCAGTCCTGGGACCAGTGCTATTCTTGGTATATGTGAGCGACATGACGGAAGGGATAGACTCTGAAGTGTCCCTGTTTGCAGATGACGTGAAGTTAATGGAGAATTAAATCAGACGCGAACCAGACAGGTCTACAAAGAGACCTGGACAGGCTGGATGTGTGGTCCAGAAACTGGGTCCTAGAATTTAACCCCGTCAAATGCAAAGTCATGAAGATAGGAGGAGGGCAAAGAAGACTGCAGACAGAGTATAGGCTAGGTGACCAAAGGCTGCAAACCTCACTCAAGAAGAAAGACCTAGGAGTGAGTATAATACCGAGTACATCGCCATAAGCACACATTAACCAGATAACTGCTGCGGCATATGGGCGCTTGGCAAACCTGAGAATAGCGTTCCGGTACCTCAGTAAGGAATCGTTCAAGACTTTATACACTGTGTACGTCAGGCCCATACTGGAGTACGCAGCACCAGTTTGGAACCCACACCTGGTCAAACACGTCAAGAAATTAGAGAAACTGCCAAGGTTTGCAACAAATCTAGTTCCAGAGCTAAGGGGAATGTCCTATGAAGAAAGGTTAAGGGAAATCGGTCTGACAACACTGGAGGACAGGAGGGTCAGGGGAGACATGATAACGACATAGAAAATACTGCGTGGAATAGACAAGGTGGACAGAGACAGGATGTTCCAGAGATGGGACAGAGAAACAAGGGGTCACAATTGGAAGCTGAAGACTCAGATGAGTCAAAGGGATGTTAGGAAGTATTTCTTCAGTCATAGAGTAGTTAGGAAGTGGAATAGTCTGGCAAGCGATGTAGTGGAGGCAGGAACTATACATAGTTTTAAGACGAGGTATGATAAAGCTCATGGAGCAGGGGGGGAGAGGACCTAGTAGCGGTCGGTGAAGAGGCGGGGCCAGGAGCTGAGTCTCGACCCCTGCAACCACAATTAGGTGAGTACACACACACACACACACACACACACACACACACACACACCTATTCGCCACAACCATCGTGTAATCACATATATTCTTTTCATTTGCTCTTGGTAAAGTGAACAATTACGACAGACTAAAGTATTCCGGCAGCGTCTCGCCACTCCTCAACTCAATCATTATTAACGGTGTCAAGTCGGACCCACCGTGAGGTAATTGTGGTTTATGGTACACGAGAAACCATACATGTCATTAAGTACTTCCCGTTTGAGCAGATGCCAGATGCAGCCTTTTTCCATGGCTCTGTACGTACGTACGTACGTACGCACGCACACACTCAGAAGTGTCCCTGTTTGCAGATGTGAAGTTAATGAGGGAAATTAAATCGGATGAGGATCAGACAAGACTACAGAGGGACCTGGACAGGCTGGAAGCCTGCTCCAGCAACTGGCTCCTGAAATTTAACTTCACCAAATGCTAAGTCAAGAAGATCGGGGAAAGGCAAAGAAGACCGCAAACAGAGAACAGGCTAGGTAGCCAAAGACTGCAAGCCCCACTCAAGGAAAAGGATCTTGGGGTGAGTATAATACCGAGCACATCTCCTGAGGTGTACATTAACCAGATAATTGCTGCAGCATATGGGCGCCTGGCAAACCTAAGAATAGCGTTCCGACACCTCAGTAAGGAATAGTTCAAGATTCTGTACACCGTGTACGTCTTGCCCATACTGGAGTATGCAGCACCAGTTTGGAACCCACACCTGGTCATGCACATCAAAGAATTAGAGAAAGTGCAAAGGTTTCCAACAAGACTAGTCCCGGAGCTAAGGGAAATGTCCTACAAAGATAGGTTAAGAGAAATCGACCTGACGACACCGGAGGACAGGAAGGATAGGGGGACATAATAACGACAAAATACTGCGAGGAATTAACAAGGTGGACAAAGATAGGATGTTCCAGAGATAGGACACAGAAACAAGGGGGTCACAATTGGAAGTTGAAGACTCGGATGAGTCAAAGGGATGTTAGGAAGCATTTCTTCAGTCACAGAGTTGTCAGGAAGTAGAATAGTCAAGAAAGTAACGTAGTGGAGGCAGGATCTATACAAAGTTTTAAGATGAGGCATGATAAAGCTCATAGAGCAGGGAGAGGACCTAATAGCGACCAGTGAAGAGGTGGGGGCTAGGAGCTATGAATCGACCCTGCAACCACAATTAGGTGAGTACGCACATCTCAGTGAAACCACAAAAACAAGTGGCTTAAAAAATATATATACTTGTGTGTTCGGAAACGATGCTATTTGTTCACACTGGCGAAGTTTAATTATTAGTAGATCGAGTATGGGTGAACGATAGATTCTTGGATGTCTTTTTATTCACAAAGGTACCAGTTCATCGGTAGCTGTGCTCGGGCCACTACCCCTGCTAGCAGGGATAACAAGAGTGGTCAGCCTACGTATGTCTGGGCCGTAGGCTAGCTGCGTGGCGAATGAGAACCAAATAAATGTCCTGAACTATACATTAATGAGAACAAGCTGTGCCGCAAAAGCTCATGTGGCTTGCTTACGGCTGCCTGATGGCATTACTGTGGCCTAACTTTGAAATGAAATGAAAGCGTTGATGGGCAGTTAGAAATATCTACGAGGAGGGGTATTACAAACATACGAAGCAGATATAACTGTACCAGATTGTGGCACAAGATGTACTGTTATACAGTATTTAAATATATACGACAAACTATAACATTCTAATGAGTGCAGAGGAAAATTTAAATCACAGTTGGTACAATAAGTTGTGTTAAAAAGTAAAGGAGTGTGTGTGTTAAAGGTACGACTTGCAGCAGGGAGGTCAGAATATTTATTGCGGCAACGTTTCGCCAGCCAGTGGCTTCTTCAGGCCAATACATAGATGGATTTAACACAGACTCCAGGCTAAGGGACTCATTACCTCATACTCATCTTACACCATTCTTCTCTGCATTGGGCTAAAGAAGCCACTGGGTGGCGAAACGTTTCCTCAGTAAAGATTCCCAAATGCTGCACAAATGTCTCATTTTCAAGGTCAGAATTGGTGTTGGAAAGGCTTGACAATCTATTAAGATATGGTGAACTGACAGTGCAACCCGGCAGTCTTCCCAGTAGTGCCGGACGTTTTTCCATGAGGTGTACGATTGAGCGTGCGGGACCGATATTGAGACGGGAGAGAGTAGTCTCCCAAACATGACAGTGGTGGGAAGATGGCCAGAAACCTAAATGACGTTTGACAGAAAATTAATTATGAGCCAACTCGGACCAACGTTGCTGCCAGCGTTGAGCTATCGAGAGACAACTGAAAAGTAGTCCAAATAAGGAATACCCCTGTGGGAAACTGGGAGATTACGAACAAATGACCGAGCGGCTGAATCTGCTTGTTAGTTACCCTGAGCTCAGCAACAACCGACGTCTTTGTGTTTACTAGAAATGCGGCATAACCATAGTTGAATGCGAATGATAAGAGGAGTTCAAATTTCTGGATAGCCTGTAATGCACTGTAAGAGACCAAAATAACTACGAATGATAAGACAGACATCGACGCAATGTGCCTAATAATAGCATTGAAAACTACATATAACTTGGCTGTGAAAACACTGGCCGAGTCTAGGAAATGACTGGATTTTTTCTGGAAAAACTGCTGCATATCATCATGGCATTTAGAACCATCAGTGTACACTGCAGTAACATGAAGAGAATGCAAGTGATCAAGAAAGAACACGAATTTAAATATTCTGATTCCTGCAGGACACCTACCCTATTTGGGGGTTCATGTAAGAGCGGGTTTGAGGGGAGGGCAGGGTGGTGATACCTGGGGATATTTTGGCGTTAAATCCTTCTACGACCCAACCTGTAGCTTCCGTATGTTCCTGATATCTTAAAGCATGTTGGACAGGCCATTGTTGTGTGGTGCGTGTATTTACCTGGGTGAATGATGATATGAAGGGTTATTTTACCTTGTTATAGTCACTATTTCATTATATTAGAATGCATCAATGTAGCATTTTGGGCTACACATTCGCAGTTAAGACACTGTTTTAACAGGATTAAATGTCTGTCATCTGGAAGTCACAATGCGCAAACCACACTCCCCTCTCCCTTCAAGATGCCGCCCCAGGTACCCAGTGATCAGAGAGTCCGTCATGGAAAATCCGGAGAGACTGTTCGAATCTCCGGAATACTTCTCCGTAGCCTGTTTAGTATATTTCGCCACCCATACCTGTCAAGTTAAGGAATTCGATATATTTCAGTATTACTGTCTAAATTTATGATTATATATATATATATAATATATATATATATATATATATATATATATATAATATATATATAATTATTAAAAAGCACAAACATAACAGAACAACAATCCAAATGAACTTATGAATTTCGTCCAGCTCCTCCAAAGCTGGACGGGTGTGAGGAATGCAGCAGGCATTTTCAATCTGGATGGCCTCACTGAGCCGCTGGATCAGGAAGATGGCAGCCTTGGGTCCTTAGCTGTGTCGATGAGACTGGAACCTAGTTCCTTGAGAAAACCTGTTGCACGATTTCCTCATGGTCCAAATATCTCCGATCCTACTGGAACAAATCGGTACTGATGGACTAATCTAAATTTTCTGGGCCTATGTTCTTCCCTTTGGTCCACGGCACCTCCCTATTGCCAAGTACACTTGACACATAATGGGTGTCAAAGTGGACACAAGTATAGAGCTATGCTAAGAGTCTGCCATTCTTCTTGGGGTAGATTGTGATCCCATCAGATAGGTTAGCTTTATTATTGGGATTCACTGGATGCTAGGAATTGGTTCTCTCTCAGCTAGGCATCAAGCCGAAGCGAGGCTCCTACTGATGATTTCACTGCATCTCGCGTGCCAACCCTTGGTTTTGGAACAGTCTCGCGTGCCAACCCTTGGTTTTGGAACAGTCTCGCGTGCCAACCCTTGGTTTTGGAACAGTCTCGCGTGCCAACCTGTTTCACCGTGCAACCTTGGTTTTGGAACAGTCTCGCGTGCCAACCCTTGGTTTTGGAACAGTCTCGCGTGCCAACCCTTGGTTTTGGAACAGTCTCGCGTGCCAACCCTTGGTTTTGGAACAGTCTCGCGTGCCAACCCTTGGTTTTGGAACAGTCTCGCGTGCCAACCCTTGGTTTTGGAACAGTCTCGCGTGCCAACCCTTGGTTTTGGAACAGTCTCGCGTGCCAACCCTTGGTTTTGGAACAGTCTCGCGTGCCAACCCTTGGTTTTGGAACAGTCTCGCATGCCAACCCTTGGTTTTGGAACAGTCTCTCGCGTGCCAACCCTTGGTTTTGGAACAGTCTCGCGTGCCAACCCTTGGTTTTGGAACAGTCTCGCGTGCCAACCCTTGGTTTTGGAACAGTCTCACGTGCCAACCCTTGCTTTTTGAAGTCTCGCATGCCAACCCTTGCTCTTGGAACAGTTCAGACCTTATTGGTCGGCTTGCACATTGCTGCAGATACACGTATATTGTGTGAATTGGGGTGGAGATGATGAGAGCCACTGCAAACGGTGAGGGTCTGCTGGTCGAGGTGTGTGCCCAAAGCCCCATTGGGAATTAAGAGGAAGACCTCAGAGTGATGTGCACTTACAACTTTCAGACGGGAAGTCTGTTGGACGCTAGGGTAACGAGCATGTTATGTACATTTTCTGCAATGGGGCTGTCCCAACTGGACTGTTTGTAGGCCACCACCCTCATCACAACCACCCCCATCACCATCACATCTACCCACCACTTTTCTCCTTCCAAATCACTACCCTATTTCCTCTATCACCATGACTCCTCATTACCCCTACCCAAAAACCATTCGTCCATCCCCATCACCAACTTGCCTCCATCGTCACTCAATCTCTATCACCACCCCTTCCCTCATCATTATCCTTCATCACCTTTCGTAATCCCATCACCTGCCATAACCCCATAATCTTTCATAATCCCATAACCTGCCATAATCCCATAACCTGCCATAATCCCCATAACCTGCCATAATCCCCATAACCTGCCATAATCCCCATAACCTGCCATTTATTTATTTATTTAATGTCTTTACAAACAGTACATTGAGATTTTGTATTTACAATAGTGGGTTGCAATGCAAAGAGAGCCTCTATTATGCCTAGGCACTATGGGCCAACTTAACATTGTTGGCTTACAGACTACTTAACATTAAGGATTATACCATAGTTGTACAGTACTATAGTAATTATTTCATAGTTGTACAGTAGATTATTAATAAGTGAATCTAATTTGTATAAGACAAGATATATTCATATATTCGAAAATGCTTTTAATCCCATAACCTGCCATAATCCCATAACCTCATCTCCCTCCCCATCACTACACTTTTCTCTCCAAGCTCCTTTATTACCTCCCTCACCCATCACCGTTCCTCCCCCTCCTATCACTACCCATTCCCTTACTCAACTCCTTCATTTTCATTATCAACACCCTCACCCATCACGACTCCGTCTCCATCACCACTCCTCCCTAACCCTCATCACCGCCCATCCCACCCCATCATTCCCTTGTTCCCCCCCCCTTTTTTTTTTACACGAGACGTTCCACGAATTATCATATTCTTGCTCTTTTTATTTGCCGATGTCTCCTCATTTTGCCACCCATTCTCCGTGTCTCTCCGCGCATGACCCCTCATCCACCCATCCCGCCGCCCCATTCTTCTCTGCCTATAACTTACCTCAACCTATCCACTATATCTCCCACCTCGACCCTAATAACTACTTGCCCCTCTGTAAAATCAGCTTTATATCCTGGTCTACAGGGTTGAATTTCCAAGCGCGGAGGTGTCCCCCAGGGGGTGGCCGCTCCCCTGGCGGCTCGGGGTCGAACTAGCCGGTCATAGAAAACGTGTTAAGGGGGAGGGAGACTTTTACATTTTTCGTTAGTTAAGAATAATGTCGCGGTTATGTAAATAGAGGAGGATTTTCTCGTGGTATGTATTATCCGGTGTCGTGAGTGGGAAATTACTGTGAGTTACAGTTCTTATGTAGGTTTGTTAAAATCTATTTATTCTTTCTCTTTCTTACGAGGCTTGTGTAGATGTAATCCCAATGATTTTATTTAATTTTTTTTTTCGTGACTATGATTCATGGAATTACTTGAACGAGATTTATTACAGGCCATCAGTATGAATTATTATTATTCGCTGAAGGTGGACCTTTAAAGTGGTTGCCTCAATGTTATTTCCTTTTCTTTCTCTAACATTTCGTTTTTCTATCACTCATAACTCGAGAACGCCTCATCCGATCGGGTTCAAATTTTGAACGCTTGGCATATTCTGGTGACCCATGACCAAACATGTTGAACCCATCCCCAGTATCCTGGACTGGTTCCAGTAACTTCTAAACTCTCAGCGGCATAGTTAAGGGTGTTGGAGTGCAGCTCCGGGACTTAATATGAGAACTGGACTACAGCTCCCGGATATCGTTTGTTGGCCTACAACTCCTGGATCTCTTATGGTTGGACTACATCTCCTAGACATTGAGAGGGTGTTCGACTACATCTCCTAGACAGTGAGAGGGTGATGGACTACATCTCCTGGACAGTAAGAGGGTGTTGGACTACATCTCCTGGACAGTAAGAGGGTGTTGGACTACAACTCCTGGACAGAGGGTTAGTTACTAAATATACATACCTTGGTCACACAGAGACCAATATACGTCTATGTAAGCTTCCAAATAGAGCAGAAATACAACATATCTAAGCTTCCACAGAGAGGGAAGAAGTTATAGATCCATAGAGTGCACAGTGCTTCCTAAGAAATTCATGGTTATTTAAAATATCTGTAATGACTGAGAAATTAGGAAGTAAGAAACCTTAGAAAATTTGTTCAATGAAGTTTTTGTTCCACTGGAAAGTTCCTCAACATCTAGCATTGCAAGTGTATATCTTATGAATTTTATGAGATAGAAGAAAACAGCAAATAAAAACAAATTGCAATATTTTAAGGCGAGACTAGTCAGCGCAGGAAAGTTGTTGCGGGTTTGTCAGGTACTAAGTGGTCCTGAAAGGTATTACTCAAGAAAATCTGAGGTCACAAACAACCCGTGGATTGTGTGTATTGTTCCAGTCGCAGTATTGTGCCTTTCTGTTCTTTCTTGAGAGTTAGGAAGGTATGTTGCCTAATAATAACCCTACTCTTGGTTTTACTAGGTTACGTAATTGTTGAAAGTGTGACATTAAACCTATGACGCCGCCTTAAGTTATCGAGGTAAAACTACGAACCAGGCCCGTGGCCTGGTGCCAAAACTCTCGCTTCAAGCGCTGAGGGTCCGGGTTAGATTCCCGGCAAGGGTGAAAACAATGGGCGTGTTTCCACGCCCAGGTACCGGTCATATCCTCATAAATCATGCGCACTAGAAGTGAAAGGTGGATGTTATAGGTGGCGATAAGGTTTGGGTGTAAAATGGCTTTAAATATTTTGTAATTGTTGACACTGCAGTGTGGAACTTGCACAACACTGAATTCATAATTTCATACTCGGGCCGTATCCATTTTCTAAAACTGCCACATACTGCCCTCGGGCCGCAGGTTGTGGACCCCTGACTTAGAGGGTTGAAACAGCAAATGAAGTTCAAGGATCAATCTAAGGTCCCTTAATATTTAAAAAGTATTTCAATAATTTGCCAGGATGTAACATACCTATATACATTATTTGAAGTTTGTACTTTAGAGTATAATTACTGTTAAGTTTAGGGCTATTATATTAAAGGAAATACTTTTCAGTGACAGCTGAGGCAATATCTTGACTTTCGTTAAAATAACATTTTCTAAACCATTTTTATATTTGTATATGATAGGCTTATATATTTGTAGTTTATTTATGGAGGGAAAGTGATGTATACCTGGAGGTTGTTCCAGAGGTCAACGCCCCTGCGGCCCGGTCTATGACCAGGCGCCTCTGTGGATCAGGGCCTGCTCAATCAGGCTGATGCTGCTGGCCGCACGCAAACCAGCGTACAAACCACAGCCCAGTTGGTCGGGAACTCACTTCAGGTGCCTGTCCAGCTCCCTCTTGCAGACAGACAGGATGTCTTTCATACTATATTCTATTATTAAGGATGGGCTAACATGACATAATTGTACATGAAGAGGCCCTATACAGGGGTAAGTTTTTTTCAGGTATACACAAATACAGTTATAAAGATTACCATACACAGCAGCATATGTGTAGAGAACCTTGGATAACCCAAAAACGTCAGAGAGACTTATTTCTATTGTGGTCCTTTTACCTTATTATTATAATATAAAGGTTATAATATCTTATTATCTTAGTATCGGGCCCTTACTCAGACAGGATGGGACTTACACAGACGACAACAAGGAAATGAGTGAAATATTGAAATCCCAGTACGACTCTGTGTTTAGTGAACCACTAATCGGTCTGAGGATCGACGACCCAAATGATTTCTTCATGAATGAGCCTCAAAACTCCATAAATGTATGCCAGATTTCCGACATTACCCTAACTCCGATAGATTTCGAAAAAGCCATTGACAACATGCCTATGCACTCAGCCCCGGGCCCAGACTCGTGGAACTCTGTTTTCATTAAGAACTGCAAGAAACCCCTCTCGCGTGCCCTAAGTACACTATGGAGGAGGAGCTTGGACATGGCTGAAATTCCACAGTCACTTAAAACAACGGATATAGCCCCACTCCATAAAGGTGGCAGCAAAGCATTAGCTAAGAACTATAGACCAATAGCTCTGACATCCCACATCATAAAAATCTTTGAAAGAGTGCTAAGAAGCAGGATTGCAAATCACCTGGATTCCCAAAATCTGCACAATCCAGGGCAACATGGTTCAGGCAGGTCGCTCCTGCCTCTCACAACTACTGGATCACTATGACATGGCCTTGGATGCACTGGAAGAAAATCAGAATGCAGATGTAATATACACAGACTTTGCAAAAGCATTTGACAAATGCGATCATGGCGTAATAGCCCATAAAATACGTGCTAAAGGAATAACTGGGAAAGTGGGGAGATGGATCTTCAACTTCCTAACAAATCGAACACAAAGAGTAGTGGTCAACAGAGTTAAATCGGAGGCTGCCATAGTGAAGAGCTCTGTTCCACAAGGCACAGTACTCGCCCCCATCTTATTCCTTATCCTCATATCAGACATAAACAGAGATATACACCACAGCACCGTATCATCCTTGCGGATGATACTAGGATCTGCATGAGGCTGTCATCTGCTGAGGACGCGGTTAACCTCCAAGAAGATATAAACAAAGTTTTCCAGTGGGCAACGGTAAACAATATGATGTTCAATGAGGACAAATTCCAACTACTCCGTTATGGAAAACTGGAGGAGATAATAACTAGAACAGAGTATACTACTGACTCCGGCCATACAATAGAGCGGAAAAATAATGTAAGGGACCTGGGAGTAGTAATGTCTGAGGATCTCACTTTCAAGGATCACAACAGTGCCACGATCGCACGTGCAAAGAAAATGATAGGATGGATAATGAGAACTTTCAAAACGAGAGATGCCAAGCCCATGATGATCCTTTTCAAATCACTTGTTCTCTCTAGCTGGAATACTGCTGTACATTAACATCTCCATACAAAGCAGGTGAAATCGCAGATCTAGAGAGTGTACAGAGATCCTTTACTGCACGTATAAGTTCTGTCAAGCACCTTAACTACTGGGAACGCTTGGAAGCACTTGACTTGTACTCGTTGGAACGCAGGAGGGAGAGATATATCATAATCTACACTTGGAAAATCTTGGAAGGAATGGTCCCAAATCTGCACACAGAAATCACTCCCTACGAAAGTAAAAGACTGGGCAGGCGATGCAAAATGCCGCCAATAAAAAGTAGGGGCGCCATTGGTACACTAAGAGAAAACACCATAAGTGTCCGGGGCCCAAAACTGTTCAACAGCCTCCCATCAAGCATTAGGGGAATTGCCAATAAACCCCTGGCTGCCTTCAAGAGAGAGCTGGACAGATACCTAAAGTCGGTGCCGGATCAGCCGGGCTGTGGCTCGTACGTCGGACTGCGTGCGGCCAGCAGTAACAGCCTAGTTGATCAGGCCCTGATCCATCGGGAGGCCTGGTCGTGGACCGGGCCGCGGGGGCGTTGATCCCCGGAATAACCTCCAGGTAACCAGGTATAATGAAGATAACATCTTATCATACTAAAGACTATCTACTACACGAGGGTCATTAAGACTATCTACAATACGAGGGTCATTACTAGGAATAAGGTAAAATTACACGCGTGTCAGCTAAAAAATAAAAAAATCATTCCCCTCCTTTTCTGTTGCTACATTCATCAGACCTTTCGGCACTCTTCTTGAACTGGTTCATGCTATGACTGGCTTTGACATGTGCGGGCAATCTGTTCTATTCCTTTATTGCTGTACAATAAAAGGTGTTTGAAGCCTGGCCACTGGCTGTGGGTACTACAAAGTTGTGACCTGTGAAATAAGAACAGTTTTAAACTGAGCTCTACACCAGCCTGTGGTGCAGTGTCATAGGTTAGTACCATCTAGCGGAAACCGGGCAGTGGTAACATTTAATATTATACGTTTTATTCTTGTGGGTGTCTCTGCATAACAATGGTGAATACTGTGAAGTTAATGCAAGTTCTTTCCGTTATTGTCAGCAGACTACTAGTGGGCAGTGGTTTTTATGCACCCCATACCCATCCTGTGGACAGTAATGGGCCCAGGGACTGGGCCCCAACATTGTTAGCTTTGCAAGTTACAACAGTAATGAAATATTTATCAAAAATAATCGACTCGATAAAAACGGCAATGAGTTAGGGCACACTTAATGAATCCAGTTACATAAACACAGTAATAAAAGTGTTTGAGACAGGTGGTAATCCTAAGTTACAATCGACTCCCTTGTCAATTTACCAGTGCGCGTGGAAATCCTCAGAGGGTAAGCCCTGACTCCACGATTTATAATCTTTCAATAAATCTGCCTGGCTGCTGACAACAGTATGTTATTATCGTGCCTCGCGCAGTTTAGAGCATTTACAGATGATAGAGAATCACAATTAAGGTGTCAGGAGTAGACATGTTAACAACTGGATATATATTTGAATGCAGGAAGTATAGCGAATAATTTAAATCGATGAGTGGAAGCGAGTCTGAGTTCCTAGGTAGGAGCCATCACTCTGCTCCAGAACAACGGCTCTACCTGGTGGGTCGTGGACGGAGCCATCACTGTATAGAGTTGGGGAGAGAGAAATGTTGCGCGACGAATGTGTTAACATAATTTAATAAATTTGAAATAATTGTTGTGTTCAAGGCAATAACTGTAGAATATAGCTTCTAGTTAGCTTGAAGGTTTTTGTGTTGATGTTTTTAATTCCTCAAAGAAACCTTCGTCTTTATTAAATTATGATCCATGAAATAACTGAAGAATCTCTCTCCTGATCAGAAGTCAGTGTTTGACTTTACTAGGTTATCCTAGGCTAAACCTATATCATTTTTATGTACCTGTGATATCTGCGTGTCCTCAAGGCCACTAAGAAATGTATCCGAAGCCTAAATAAAAGTTGCTAAAACCTTAATCGCTGGTTAGTCTTACTTTGCGAAGTTTAGATTGCTTTTGGCTTGTGTAGGTCCCAAATTCTCATTTTCATTGAAGAAATTGAGTAAATTGAAATACTGGTTTTGATAGGAATCTGAGTAAGTTTATTTAGGTACAGGTACATATAAATAGTTACATAAATTTTCATACATAGTAGTTTATGTGTAGATTACCTTGGATAACCCCCAAAAAGTCAAGTTACTAATTTCAGTTCATCTATTGGCTTCAGACCTTCAACCCAGTAACTTGTTTGTTAGTGTATTATGGATACTGATCTATGTGAAATAACTACAGAATGCCTCTTCAGTATGGTTTTGAACTTTTAATACTTGTCTTTGTTGGTGGATATCGAGATATTAGTTTCTGTGTGATAACTTGTGCCTTAATCCTTTCACTTAAAACTTTAAATGGTAATATTTAACTACATTACAAATTTATGCCGAACTATCCAGTCCCCTGACGTACAGGGGATTGGATTTATGCAATACGGAGATACCTTTCTTGAATCGTGCCATGACCGAAATTGCTCGACTGATTACAAAGAAATTACCAGTGATCAAGTTACTCTCTCTAAATTGGTATTATTTACTCATTTTGCCCGAATTCTGCCCTGCCCTTATGCCACAGCCCCGTACGCTTCTGTGCTGCAAGAATTATAATATCAGGGGCAAAGTTAATCATTGAATGATTAGGTGGCGCGACACGGTTATAATTTTTTTACATTTTTCTAATTTATAATAGCTTTCGTCTTCCTATGATAGGCCGTTTTCTATGAAGCAAACTAATTTATAGAAAACCATGACATTTTGAGCATAATCAGTATTCTGTGGAATACTGGAAAAGTGCCAATGGACCCAACACCCGGGTAGTAGCCAATAATATCGTCCAATATCTCTAACAAACTGCGTGTGCAAAATAATGGAGCGTATTGTGAGGCAAAGGGAACCCTACTCATATCAAAGTGGATTTTCTGTTTGGGGATCCACGTTAGATCCGCATATACCTCTGGAGCCGGAAGTAAGAATCAGTCTAGATAGGGGAATATCTATTGATGGTATCACTCGGTCTAAAGCTTATGACTGGATCTGGTCGTGCGGTATTCTGTCAAAACAAACATTATAGATGATAAACTGGCGAGATTTGTTAATGATTTCTTAGTATCACAAAGATTTCCTCTTTAGTCCAGTATTGTTTAATGTAATAATCAATATTTTTGAGCACTATCTTCTCATAATTATTAATACGTTGGTGAGGGTTTAATAAGAGCAAGGAAAGATGACATGTCAATAGCAGAGGTGTATGCAGGCTCTCCTGCCATCTTTTCAGGAATGGTCTCTCTCCTGAGATTTCTGGAACTACACCCGAATAAACTTACACACTGCTACTGTATCCAATTTTTTAAAAAAAATACAAAAGTATAGACGCATCTTGGAGTGCTATGGGGCTGAAGACTAACGTGGGGCCCACAAGTAAATAAATGGTCTCTGTCAACTCATTAACCCAAGGTTAATGGAGCTCTAATGGTAGCAATATCAAATAGAGGTGGAGGATAAGATCAGAAAACACACAGCATGGTGTACCTTAACCTTGTTCAGTCCCAACTATGTGGGTTTCTCTACAATTCTGTGGCTCATTATCATCTGACAAAACTAGATAGAACAGAGTGCACAGTAATGTGCACTCTTAAATCGACATATACAAATCAACTAGAAGAACAGGCGAATGTCGCTCCACTGACGTACCATTGGAATAACGCCTGTCACATGTTGGCGCTTGAAAAGACACCCCACACAGCATCTCCTACGAGATCTCTATGAAAGCTAGTTCTATTACCTGTGATCATACCCTCTGCCGGTGGTGGTAAGTTGGAAGGATTTATATGAGGGGTTAGTTCGAAATCATCACATGCATCTTAGTGGTGGGGGGAGAGATATGAGGATGTTCTTCCCACGCATTTCCTATCAATCAGGTTCTCCCTATGATCAGAAAACAAACATTCCGTTAGTCCTTTGGCTTCAGAAACTTTAATATCAAAATGGTATACAATACCGACAGTAGCAGTAAAGCAACAGTAAAGCAGTAAAGCAACAGCAAAGAACTACAGACCAATAGCACTAACATCCCATATCATAAAAATCTTTGAAAGGGACCTAAGAAGCAAGATCACCACCCATCTAGAAACCCATCAGTTACACAACCCAGGGGAACATGGGTTTAGAACAGGTCGCTCCTGTCTGTCTCAACTATTGGATCACTACGACAAGGTCCTAAATGCACTAAAGACAAAAAGAATGCAGATGTAATATATACAGACTTTGCAAAAGCCTTCGACAAGCGTGACCATGGCGTAATAGCGCACAAAATGCGTGCTAAAGGATAAACAGGAAAAGTCGGTCGATGGATCTATAATTTCCTCACTAACAGAACACAGCGAGTAGTCGTCAACAGAGTAAAGTCCGAGGCAGCTACGGTGAAAAGCTATGTTCCACAAGGCACAGTACTCGCTCCCATCTTGTTCCTCATCCTCATATCCGACATAGACAAGGATGTGAGCCACAGCACCGTGTCTTCCTTTGCAGATGACACCCGAATCTGCATGACAGTGTCTTCCATTGCAGACACTGCAAAGCTCCAGGCGGACATCAACCAAATCTTTCAGTGGGCTGCAGAAAACAATATGAAGTTCAACGATGAGAAATTTCAATTACTCAGATATGGTAAACATGAGGAAATTAAATCTTCATCAGAGTACTGTCAATAAAGTTAGGGATCCTTAACCTTGTCAAACCCTGTGTAAAAAAAAAAAAAAAAAAAAAAAAAAAATTATGGCCACAAAATAGAGCGAAACACCAACGTTAAAGACCTGGGAGTGATCATGTCGGAGGATCTCACCTTCAAGGACCATAACATTGTATCAATCGCATCTGCTAGAAAAATGACAGGATGGATAATGAGAAACCTTCAAAACTAGGGAGGCCAAGCCCATGATGACACTCTTCAGGTCACTTGTTCTATCTAGGCTGGAATATTGCTGCACACTAACAGCACCTTTCAAGGCAGGTGAAATTGCCGACCTAGAAAATGTACAGAGAACTTTCACGGCGCGCATAACGGAGATAAAAACACCTCAATTATTGGGAGCGCTTGAGGTTCCTAAACCTGTATTCCCTGGAACGCAGGGGGGAGAAATACATGATTATATACACCTGAAAATCCTTTTAGGGACTAGTACCGAACTTGCACACGAAAATCACTCACAC
>NC_069465.1:17961252-17982981 GCF_026875155.1 Cherax quadricarinatus
CATACCACCCCTACAATTTTTACTACTACCATCACTACAAGTATTACTACAAATCACTACAGATAGTACTACTACCATCATTACCAGTATTACTAATACCACCACCACAAATACTGCCACTACCGCCACAACAAATACTGCCACTACCACCACCACAAATACTGCCACTACCACCACCACAAATACTGCCACTACCACCACCACAAATACTGCACACTACCACCACCACAAATACTACCACTACCACAAATAACTGCCACTACCATCACAAATACTGCCACTACCATCACAAATACTGCCACCACCATCACAAATACTGCCACCACCATCACAAATACTGCCACCACCATCACAAATACTCCACCAACCACCATCACAAATACTGCCACCACCATCACAAATACTGCCACTACCACCACCACAAATACTGCCACTAACCACCACCACCACAAATACTGCCACTACCACCACCACCACAAATACTGCCACTACCACCACCACCACAAATACTGCCACTACCACCACCATCACAAATACTGCCACTACCACCACCACCACAAATACTGCCACTACCACCACCACCACAAATAACTGCCCCTACCACCACCACCACAAATACTGCCCCTAACCACCACCACCACAAATACTATGCCCCTACCACCACCACCACAAATACTGCCACTACCACCCCACTAACAAATACTGGCCACTAACCACCACCACTACAAATACTGCCACTACCACCACCACAAATACTGCCACTACCACCACCACCACAAATACTGCCAACCATCACAAATAACTGCCACTACCACTACCACAAATACTAGTACTACCACTACCACAAATACTGCCACTACCACCACCACCACAAATACTGCCACTACCACCACAAATACTGCCACTACCATCAACCACAAATACTGCCACTATCACCACCACAAATACTGCCACTACCACCACCACAAATACTACCACTACCACCACCACAAATACTGCCACTATCACCACCACAAATACTGCCACTACCACACACCACAAATACTGCCACTACCACCACCACAAATACTGCCACTACCACCACCCACAAATACTGCCACTATCACCACCACAAATACTGCCACTACCACCACCACAAATACTAACACTACCACCACCACAAATACTGCCACTATCACCACCACAAATACTGCCACCTACCACCACCACAAATACTGCCACTACCACCACCACAAATACTGCCACTACCACCACCACAAATACTGCCACTACCAACCACCACAAATACTGCCACTACACCACCCACAAATAACTGCCACTGCCACCACCACAAATACTGCCCACTAACCACCACCACAAATACTGCCACTACCACCACACACAATACTACCACAACCACAAATACTACCACCACCACAAATACTGCCACTACCACCACCACAAATACTACCACTACCACAAATACTACCACAATACCACAAATACTACCACCACCACAAATACTGCCACTACCACCACCACAAATACTGCCACTACCACCACCACAAATACTGCCACTACCACCACCACAAATACTACCACACCCACAAATACTACCACTACCACAAATACAGCCACTACACAAATATCTGCCACTACCACAAATACTGCCACTACTACAAATACCTGCCACTACTACAAATACTTGCCATTTCCACAAATACTGCCACTACCACAAATACTGCCACTACCACAAATACTGCCGCTACTACAAATACTGCCACTACCACAAAATACTGCCACTACCACAAATACTGCCACTACTACAAATACTGCCACCACCACAAATACTGCCACTACCACACCACAAATACTAGTACTACCACTACCACAAATACTGCCACTACCACCACCACCACAAATACTGCCACTACCACCACACAAATACTGCCACTACCACCACCCACAAATACTGCCACTACCACCACCACAAATACTGCCACTAACCACCACCACAAATACTGCCACTACCACCACCACAAATACTGCCACTACCACCACCACAAATACTGCCACTACCACCACCACAAATACTGCCACTACCACCACCACAAATACTGCGCACTACCACCACCACAAATACTGCCACTACCACACACCACAAATACTACCACTACCACAAATACTACCACCACCACAAATACTGCCACTACCACCACCAACAAATACTACCACTACCACAAATACTACCACTACCACAAATACTACCACCACCACAAATACTGCCACTACTACTACCACTACCACCACCACAAATACTGCCACTACCACTACCACAAATACTACCACTACCACAAATACTACCACTACCACAAATACTGCCACTACCACCACCACAAATACACCCACTACCACAAATACTACCACTACCACCACCACAAATAACTGCCACTACCACTACCACAAATACTACCACTACCACAAATACTACCACTACCACAAATACTGCCACTACCACCACCACAAAATACTACCACACCACAAATACTACCACCACCACAAATACTGCCACTACCACCACCACAAATACTACCACTACCACAAATACTACCACCACCACAAATACTGCCACTACCACCACCACAAATACTGCCACTACCACCACCACAAATACTGCCACTACCAACCACCACAAATACTGCCACTACCACCACCCACAAATACTGCCACTACCACCACCACAAATACTGCCACTACCCACCACCACAAATACTGCCACTACCACCACCACAAATACTACCACACCACAAATACTGCCACTACCACAAATACTACCACTAACCACAAATACTGCCACTACTACAAATACGGCCACTACCACAAATACATGCCACTACCACAAATACTGCCACTACCACAAATACTGCCACACACTACAAATACTGCCACTACTACAAATACTGCCACTACCACAAATACTGCCACTAACCACAAATACTGCCACTACCACAAATACTGCCACTACTACAAATACTGCCACTACCACAAATACTGCCACTACTACAAATACTGCCACTACCACAAATACTACCACTACCACAAATACTGCCACTACTACAAATACTGCCACTACCACAAAATACTGCACACCACAAATACTGCCACTACACAAATACTGCCACTAACCACAAATACTACCACTACCACAAATACTGCCACTACCACAAATACGCCACTACCACAAATACTGCCACTACTACAAATACTGCCACTTCCACAAATACTGCCCTACCACAAATACTGCCACTACTACAAATACTGCCACTACCACAAATACTGCCACTACTAACAAATACTGCCACTACAACAAATACTGCCACTACCACAAATACTGCCACAACCACAAATACTACCACTACCACAAATACTGCCACTACCACAAATACTACCACTACCACAAATACTACCACTACCACAAATACTACCACTACCACAAATACTGCCACACTACAAATACTGCCACTACACAAATACAACCACTACCACAAATACTGCCACTACTACAATACTGCCACTACACAAAATACTGCCACTACTACAAATACTGCCACTCCAAAATACTACCACACCACAAATACTACCACACCACAAATACTGCCACTACTACAAATACTGCCACTACTACAAAACTGCCACTACTAAAATACTGCCACTACCACAAATACTACCACTACTACAAATACTACCACTACCACAAATACTGCCACTACCACAAAATACGCCACTACTACAAATACTGCCACTACTACAATACTGCACTACTAAAATACTGCCACTACTACAAATACTTACCGACTACCACAAATACTGCCACTACTACAAATACTAAACCACTACCACAAATACTGCCACTACTACAAATACTGCCACTACTACAAATACTGCCACTACTACAAATACTGCCACTACTACAAATACTGCCACTACCACAAATACTGCCACTACCACAAATACTACCACTACCACAAATACTACCACTACCACAAATACTGCCACTACTACAAATACTCCACTACCACAAAATACTGCCACTACTACAAATACGCCACTACCACAAATACTGCCACTACCACAAATACTGCCACTACCACAAATACTGCCACTACTACAAATACTGCCACTACCACAAATACTACCACTACCACAAATACTACCACTACCACAAATACTACCACTACCACAAATACTGCCACTACTACAAATACTGCCACTACCACAAATACTGCCACTACCACAAATACTGCCACTACTACAAATACTGCCACTACCACAAATACTGCCACTACTACAAATACTGCCACTACCACAAATACTGCCACTACCACAAATACTGCCACTACCACAAATACTGCCACTACTACAAATACTGCCACTACCACAAATACTGCCACTACTACAAATACTGCCACTACCACAAATACATGCCACTACACAAAATACTGCCACTACTAACAAATACTGCCACTACCACAAATACTGCCACTACCACAAATACTACCACTACCACAAATACTACCACTACCACAATACTGCCACTACTACAAAACTGCCACTACCACAAATACTACCACTACCACAAATACTAACACACTACCACAAATACTGCCACTACTACAAATACTGCCACTAACCACAAATACTAGCCACTACCACAAATACTGCCATTACCACCACCACAAATACTGGCACTACTACCACCACAAATACTAGGCACTACTACCACCACAAATACTGGCCTACTACCGACCACAAATATGCCACCACCATCAACAAATACTGCCACTACCACACAAATACTGCCCACTACCTCCACCACAAATACCACCACTACCATCACCATAAATACCACCACTACCATCACCATAAATACCACCACTACCATACCATAAATACCACCACTACCATCACCATAAATACCACCACTACCACCACCATAAATACCACACTACCATCACCACAATACACCACTACACCCACCATAAATACCACCCCTACCATTCACCATAAATACCACCACTACCATCACCCATAAATACCACCACTCCACCCAACACAAATACCACCCCACAAATACCACCACAAATACCACCACCACACATACACCACTACCATCACCTCAAAAATTTTACCACCACTACACCCCACAAATACCACCATACCCCACCACAAATACCACCACCACAAATACCACCACAACCCACTACACCACCACACCACCACCCAAATACACCACCACAAAATACCACCACTACCACCACCACAAATACCCCCACTACCATCACCACAGATACCACACCACTTACCAACCACCACTACCACCACCACTACACCACCATACACCACCACACCACCAACACAACCACCACACATACCACCACCACAAATACTGTCACCACCACACATTATTTCAGGTTTTTAACTATTCAAGTAATATCACTCCTTGACTATGAAGTAATTTAATTAGAAAATCTCAGTATTTTTTGGCTACACTAACACAAGGCTTGCAGAATTCAGTTAGCAGCCATTATAAAGCCAATTGACCTGATATTTTTATATTATTTGTTTCTTGCTATTATTGAAAGTTGTGCTGTTAATATTATTATGGCCGCAGAGCTGGTTGTAGAAACATGAGCCTTGAAGAGGGCTTCACATATCACTTTCTGGTTCCCTGTTATATATGTTTTTACCAGGGCTAAATTGGGACGGTAACTCGTATTAGGGATTTTATTTCCAATTTTGAGGATAAGGAATAAATCTACTGTCTTTCCACATATGTAACCATGGATCCGTTTGCGGTGATATATTGAACTAATTAGTGAGTTACTGGATTTGGATTTCTAACGGAGGGATAAACCACTCAGAATAACCAATAATTAGCGCTTCATCGAGGAAAAACCGTTTTATTTCCATTGTGTTCTTTGAATCTTCTCCCCCAAGATGTGATCCACACAGTAGACTAACACTCAGGTACCTGCTTTACTGCTAGGTGAACAGGGATCTAAGGTATATAGGAACATGCCCATCGTTCAGTACCCGTGCCGGGGGACGAATCACTGAACCCTCAGTGTGTTAGTGAGGACACATAAGTTAGCCAGGCTTGTGTATCTTAGGGAGCCATAAGCACAGTGAATCAAGCAAACTCCTTTACTGTCTCTTAAAAAAACCATTACCCCGGCCGGGATTGAACCCGCGGTCAGGAGTGTTCTCAAAACTCCAGCCCGTCGCGGTAGCCACTAGACCAGCTACGCCACAATAAGATTCGTCCAACTAGGTATATTTCTACACCATAGCTGGTTAGTGGCAAACGGACGGCTGGAGTTTTGAGACTCTCTGAACCGGGGTTCAATCCGGCCGGGGTATGGTTTGTTTGCAACCGTGTCATTACGATTTCATGAGTTCTCGTTCTTTTAAATTAATGGTGATCTCTTCTCCTTGTGGGACTGTCTTCCAATTTTTACCTGAGCCTTCGCCTCCTCCCCATCATCTCGTTCATGCGTACTTTGCCACCTTCTCCAACACCTCATTCACCTGTGACTGCCAACTCTCTTACATAGGGTCATTTACCTTAGCCTCACCACATCCTCCCGAATGCTGGTCCTGGAACCAGGATGATGGAAAGTGGAGAAGGACAGAACCAGGCAAGGTTAGTGTGGGATGGACTGGAACCAGAACAAGGGAGGGTGGGAAGGAACTGGAACAGAACAAGGGCAGAGGGTGAGAAGGATGGAACAGAACGAGGGGGGGATGGGAGGATGGACTAGGACGAGGGGGGGAGGGAGGGAAGGACCTGACTCAAGGACGAGGGGAGGGGGGAAGGTCCTTGACTAGGCGAGGTGAGGGAGAGAAGATCCTGGGACTAGGACAGGGGAGGGAGGGGAAGGGAAGGTCATGGAACTAGGACGAGGGCGAGGGGGGGGGGGGGGAAGAAAGGGAGGGAAGGTCCTGGGACTAGGACCGAGGGGAGGGAGGAAGTCCTTGGACGAGGTGGAGTGGGGAAGGACTGACTAGGGACGAGGGGAGGGAGGGAAGAGACCTGGACTAGGACGGAGGGGAAGGGAGGGAAGGACCTGGACCTTGGACGGGGAGGGGAGGGAGGGAAGGCCCTGGACTAGGACGAGTGGAGGGAGGAAAGGACCTGGACTAGACGAGGGGAGAGAGGGAATGGAAGGAACCTGGTAGGGACGAGGGTGGAGGGAGGGAAGGTCCTGGGCTAGGGACGAAGGGGAGGGAGAGAAGGTCCTGGGAACTAGGACGAGAGGGGGGAGAGAAGGACCTGGATTAGGACGAGGGGAGGGAGGGAAGGACTGGACTAGGACGAGGGAGGGAGGAAGGACCTGGACTAGGACGAGGGGAGGAGGGAAGGGACCTGGACTATGACGAGGGGAGGAGGGAAGGACCTGGACTAGGACGAGGGGAGGGAGGGGAAGGGTCCTGGGCTAGGACGAGGGGAGGGGAGAAGGGTCCTGGAATTTGAGGACGAGAGGAGGGAGGGAAGGACCTGGACTTAGGACGAGAGGAGGGAGGGAGGACTGGATGACGAGAGGAGGGAGGGAAGGACCTGGACTAGGACGAGGGGAGGGAGGGAAGGACCCGGACTAGGACGAGGGGAGGGAGGAAGGACCTGGATAGGGACTAGGGGGAGGGAGGGAAGGGAAGGACCTGGGACTAGGACGAGGGGAGGGAGGGAAGACTGGACTAGGACGAGGGGAGGGAGGGAAGGACCTGGACTAGACGAGAGGAGGGATGAGAAGACCTTGACTAGGACGCGAGAGGAGGGAGGGAAGGGACCTGGACTAGGACGAGGGGGGGGAGGGAAGGACCTGGACTAGGACGGGAGGGAGGGAAAGGACCTGGACTAGGACGAGTTGAGGACATGGGGAAATTAGAAGAGAAGCAATAATGTTTTTTAGGTAAAATCACTAAATCCGTGTGAGTGCAAGCGTGGCGGAAGCTCGATTCTCCGTTAGCTAATAATCACAGTAGTGAATCTTACTCCGCAGCTTAGGTCTTCCCCAGAGTGCCTGAAAAGATATAAAATTTCTCACAAATAAAGTTGTTTTCGATCAAACACTGTTTCGTTTAAAGCGTTGATGAGAAAAAATCGAATGAAAAATGATTGTAAAATAAAATTCGTTTTAAAGTTGTACGATCCTTTCAAATGCACGAGAGAACTTATGCGGTACGAAAAGTGCCCAGGTAGGAGGTGCTCCTTGTAATTTCTCTGCAAAACCTTTATTTCTTGATTTAACCGTATTTGCATGAGTGCAAAGGTGGCATTGTGGAACCCCTGATGTCTGTGGCAAAAAAAAAAAAAAAAGTGACATTGGAAACAAAACTAAAAGTTGCAGAGAGGTTTGACAGTGGACAGCGTATGCTAAAATTGGTTTTGTTATCGTTGTTTTCGCTTTAAAATTCGCAGGTTTCAAGAACTTATTGCAACTACTGTAAAAATAAAAAACATACCACGGACGGGGATAGAACCACGATCAGTCTCTCAAAACTCCAGACCGTCGCGAGGTCTGAAGTTTGAGACTGATCGCGGGTTCTATCTCCACCCGTGGTATGGTTTGTTTGCAATCGTGTCATTTACGATTTCGTGAGTCAACTTACTAAATTGTTAGCGGCTCTGTCTTCTCTTTATTCTTATGCTTTCACCAGTGCTTTTAGCTTGCTCTATTTTCTTATTCACTCGTGGGCATGTAATGGCATAGGGGACCGAAATCGTCATTTTTTTATTTTCAGTTTGAGGGTTTTTGAGATGCTAGGAGACTGTGAGGCGAATCTATATATTGACCCATTAGGTCAACTACGTGTATTTTTTATCAATTCTTTTCACGTGACTTGTCACACTGAAGTGTGTTGCCCTTGTCCTATAGTTGGTTATTACTGTGATGACTCCAGGTGTGAGTAGGGAGTATCCGCTTATTTACTTTGATGTTTTCTTGTCTGCATTTATGTTATACCCTTCAGGATAGACAAGGTTCTTTACATATAATATCAAACACTGAAGTGTTTACGTATTGCCGCTTTTCAATGATACATAGATATTTAAACGGGACTTATGGGTAAGGTTGGTTGGTGGTGTAGGGTTGAAAAACTTATAGATTACACGAAGGTCATCTAGGCTGCCTTTCCCTTGTTCACCACCAGAGTTTACCGTAGTCACCAAAATGAAGGATAAAAAATAAATCTGTGTGTTAAAGGCATATACATGGAGAAACACTCACCTCTCGGATAGTGCATTAACCTTGTAAAGTAAAGAAGTGTTGGGATGTCTTCAGGTACAAAAGAAAATCACTGATGGCAACTGTGGCATGTAAAACGCGTTATTCTTATTCGTGGTTGAGTTTACGATCTGTTGGTCACGGCGACGCTATTTTGTCTGCTTATCAAGCACAAGGCAAGCTCTCTGCGGCTAAGCGCTGTGGCGGCCATTGACGCTCAGGCGCGATCACCCCCCACAATCTTACTTATAGATTTGTCGGAAATCATTTTTTTTTTAAATAATTTTGGGCAGGGTCGTGTGTTTAAAATTAATAAGGTTTAAGTATAAAATAAAAACTTGCTTGCAATTGAGTTTTTTTTTTTAAGTAAATAAATCCACTTGGCAGTAGTAGTTAATTTTAATTTCGATGAGAATAACTACCAAGTTATTAAATAATTCTGACCATATTTATTAAGTTGTTGGGAATTTGGCATTGCCTCACAAAGTTATAATTGGAAAAGTAATCACCCATTCGACTTGATGCTCGAGAATTTATTCCCCGGACTGACGTGATCCTCTAGACCAGCGGAACCTTTTAAATTCATGCTCATTGTAATTAATGCGAAAAGCTTTGATTTTGTTTTTAATTTGGCTCTTAAATGCGCTTTAGCGGAACATTACCCAGAATCAGATCCTCTGTGGGAAGCCATGTTTATGATTGCAGTTTACTTTTTTCCTTCTAAATTACTAGTGAAGAAAATCTGCCTTTTTTTTTGTAGGAAATCGTACTGTATTTTTAAATGAGCAAATTCCCGAAAGTGGCTTATTATTGGCGCGTGTTTCCCGCAAAAAACTAAGCTTTTTTTTTTTTTTTGCTGGTATACTAGCAACAACAACTGTGTTGACGTTTAGTTTGCTGCGCGGATAGTGAGTTTGTGGTCGGGTTATGTTGCTTTGCAGTGATGTGACTCATTACTGAAGTGTTGACGGCACTCACCAGAGACCGCAGAAGCCTCCTGGGGTACATTGGTTTTCAGAATCCCGCGAACATGTACGTCGAGATGATCACCTCTATCATAATCAAATTCTTTATAGGTCTTTACAATAATGTCAGGGCTTTATGTTATGGTGTGGTGGCGGCTTCTACTCGATAAATCAGGATTGCCTCCAGAGGGTATAGGGACAAGATGGTGTCATCACTCGTGAGCGTCGGGAGACTAGACAATAATAATATATTTGTTCATCTTGCTTTAACTCTCAAAGAAATGCCTTCCAGCCAATCTGTCTGTAAAAAAGTCTTGCTCAAAAAAATAATATTCGACCCAGAGAGCAAAGAAACTGGGCTAGGAGCAAACGGCGGGCCGTCGGGTAATACTAGGATGCCACAGCGGGGGACGGGTGTTGTGGGCCTCTGAAGGGTTGGTTAGTCTGAGCCAAGGAGTCGTAAATCACCCACCGAATAAGACCAGCGAAATCATAGGTGATTAAAAAAAGTGCAGAAAAAAAACTCAAGCGGTCAATGGTCTCATGGTCCGGAAGATTTTTATTAGTGTTGTATATATATGTTATATATATATATATGTATATTATATGTTATATATGTGTATATATATGTATATATATGTATATATATATATATTTTAAATATATATAATATATATATATATATATATATATATATATATATATCTATATATATATATATATATATATATATATATATAAAATATATATATTAATATATATATATGAAACATAAGAAATGTAGGAAACACTGCAGAAGGCCTACCTGCCCATACGAGCAGGTCTTATCAAAAGAACGACATCTACTAAAGTACTCAAGAAATAACTCCTGTACCCTCTTTGCACCAAATTCAAACCCATCAATGTCGGCCGGAATATGTAAAACTGGTCAATTAGCAAAGATCCTTTTAAAATTAAGTCTTTCTAAAATTTCTCTTATTCGTTTAAAAGATATATTTTTTTCATTTCTTTAATATAAAAAATTAATTAATTTTTGATACCAAAAGAACCTTAGAAAACTTAACTAGCTTGTCATAAGAAGCGGCAATTTAATTTAGGCTAATCCAACCAAATATATTTTAGATAGTTTACAATAATTTAATAAACAAGCACAATAAAATATACTTTTTTCGATAGGTTCAGAATGATTTTTTGCGAAATTGTGCATACACAAATTTTCGCTTTCCTTGTTCAGCAAGAAGAGCGTTGCATGTTCAAGTTCAAATCGCAAGTTTTACCTATTTCATATATAATTTTACCAATCTTAACAAGGTGAAAGGCCAGTAATGTTATGCTACATCACAAAGGTCTCTTAAGCTGACATCAAGGACTCTGGCCTAAATGTTTTCACTACATTCTTACACCTTTAGTATTAAAACATTAAGATTATTAATTTAGCGCAAAAATATAGAGTTTAATTTAATTCTTTCCGATTAAGCTTGGAAAAGTGATTGCAGTAAATCTTGATTCACAGTTATGTCTATTTGTATAGTTATCAATGTGACAAAAAGTTAGCATTTGTCGAATCTGTATTGTGGCCCCAGTCGAGGAGTACATGACGGAATACAGCATGTTAGTTAATTGCTTTTTATGTTCCTTTTGAAATTCTCCCCCCCCCCCCCTCCCACAAACTTTAGTGCTTTTTAAAAAATTTTTTCCCATTTTTTCCCAGTTTTATAAAGGTTTTTTGGTTTGGTGTGATGAAGAAAGTGCCTATTACGGAGTACTGAATTAAAAAATTTTTAATAAAAAAAACGCCCATATATAATGTCATTTTCCATGGGTATACTGAAAGCGGACGGTATTTTTCCCCTGAAGTAAAACGCGTTTTTTTCCCCTGTCTTTTTAGGCAGGGGCCCCAGGACGGGAAAACAGACGAGAGGTTTTTTTTTATTTTCCGGGAAAACGGGTAGGAACGCGGGGGGGGGTAAAGGGTAGTCATGGGTTGGTGTTATTTTAAAATAAGTTTTTTTGTATACTATAGGTGCTTGTGTTCAAGTGCTCAAATTTTTATTTGAAAAACCCCTAGTGGGGCGGGGGCCCTTTTTTTTTGGGAGAGAAAATTTAACTTTTCCCCACTTTTGACTTTTAAAGCCTGCAAAAGGTGGGGTTGTCATGGACCCTTTCCCTTTTTTCAAAAATTTTCATTTATTTTTTTTACCCTCATTAGTAGCAGTGGGGCTAGTAAGTTAATGTGAACGGAGTGTGGTGGCTTTTTGTAGTGTTAAAATTTGTTTTCAAGTTATTTTTAAATATGGGATATTTTTTTTATTTAGGTGATTTTGGGGCCCTTTTCCTAAAAATAATTCAAAATGTTTAATAAATAAATAAAATGCGGGCCCCAAAGGTTAGCTGTGTTTTTTCAGAGAAATTTTTGGGTTTTAGAAAAAACGTTACCAAAAAACAAAAAAATATTTTTTAAGAAAACTTTTCGGCCCGGGCCCCTTGATCATTTTCTAACAACAAGGTAAAAAGGGACATTATATATAGGGGGAGGTGAAAATTTTGACGCACTTGCCCCTTGAGGAAATGTCAAAAGAACATAAAAATGGGGGGAACACTGTAAAAAAGGGCCCTTACGGGCCCCAAAGCGAGGCGGGGCCCCTTATCAAAACAACCTCTGCCTATAAAGAGGGCCAGTAGACGAAAAAAATCAGTGACTCCTGTTTGTTGGGTTGGTGCTGCTTAAGTTTTCAGGGTATCCCAAAATTTTTTTTAAAATTTTTTGTAGTTTCCAGTGTTGCTTTTTCTATAGTGTCGGTGACGGTGTTTTGTAAAGGCTTTTTTAGGCACCGTCGGCGCCCTGAGGTCTGGTTGGGTGGGAGAACGAGTTGTGCTCGTTCCAGTTCATCAAATGCCCGGGGGTTTCTCTGGGGAGGACACGGGTTACCTTACATCGTCTCTGTTAGAGGCATTTCGATCTCATTCAGGCGGACGCAAGATCTCTGCCTGTTTTGCCTACTTTTTTCTTGGGACGAAACCCACGGGGGATGTGTAGACCCTGCTTAAAGTTAGAGGTGTGGGGCTTTTTTATTAGTGGGGGCCCTTTAAATAGAGGATGTGTTTATGGTGGAAACTTTTTAATGTTACTCATACAATTCCCCGGCGAGTATTCGGGGCAACATCGCCACATGGGGAGTACAAATAAAATGTTTGGGGGGTTTTTCCAGGGGCGGTTTGTTGAGGATAGCTTGTGCCTTGAGTCTGCAACCCTCGGATGAAAAAAAGAGGGGAATTTAAAGACGTGAAAAAGGCTTGTTTTTTGTAAGTGCATTCCTTTCTTCTAAAAAAACAAGGGCTGGGAGGGGAAAGCTCTCAAAAGAACCCAATGGGGAAACTCCCCTTAGTGCGGGTATTTTTGGTGTGAAAAAAAAAGTTTAAAGATCGTCCTTTTTGGGTTTGGTTTTCTATCCCATTTTTGAAAAGAAAGTTTTTAAACTGTCGGGAGATCTGCACAGTAAACGTCGAGGAAAGGAAGTTTTGGCCATTTTTTTCGATTCAAGTGAAAATTTTTATTGAGGGTTTTCAACTGAAATTGATCGGTTTAAAGGGCCTGGATTTTGGAGGCTTGGATAGAAAAACCAATATTCAAAAAACGAATCTTAGCCTTTTTAACGGTTTTTGGGGGAAGGGGAAGGGTGTAAAATTTCTCTGTCCCAATTTTTCCTTAAGAGGTTGGCAAGCCCAGCACGGGAGCGGGCTGCCCATTCCCACCCCAAAGCATTTTTGGGTTTAAAAATTTTGCCCTTTGATATTTTGAAAAAGTTGAAATTAACACACTTTTCACTAGATCGTAAAAATTCAAGAGGAAAAGGGGAGGTCGTGGTTTCAGTGAGCCTCGGGTCTCAGAAGGGTTGATTGCGGGCGCCCAGTAGAACGTTGGTAAAGGGGGCGTGACATCAAAGGGAATCCAGGGTTTTTTTTTTGGAAATTCGGGTTGGGAAAATTTCCCGGGAGAGAAGGTCCCCCTGAATTTTTGAGGTGGGCTTGACGATTTTTGCCCAGAAGCGCGAAAGGTTTTTGGGGCAAGGGGGCCGGCTGTCTGTGTGGTGCACCTCCCTAGCCCGAAGTGATAGGCCGTAGTGGGTTTGCCGGGTTTGTGGGGTCTTAGGAAGGCCATACAGGCTTTGCGGATTTTGGGTTGACCTTTTTAAAATTTTAAAAGTATTTTTTTGCCTTTTTTCTGTTTTTCGTAAGATGCTACGAGCCTTTTAAAAGGAAATTTCGGGGGTACTTTGAAGAAAAATGTTTTCTGATACGGGCGGTATGTGTTGGCACCCGTTGAAAAAGATTTAAGACTTTATTGTTGTGCCCCCCCCCGGTTGAGTAACCCCCAACCACCCCCTTTTGTAAAGGGGTTTTGTAATAAACGAAAACATCGTTTTTGGGGCCAAGTTCCGGGGTGCTTGGATGTATCTTCGGGAAAAGCCCGGTCTTAAAGGTTTTCGGGAGCTGCAGCATGTGATTTCCTTGGAAAAAGCCCTTTTGAAACTGGGAAAAGGGCCCTCCAAAATTTTTGGGTTTCTTGGTTACCATATCCCCCAGTTTAAAGTTTCTTTTGATCCCCAGTAGTAAATTTGGGTTGGCCCCGGGCTGGGGGCTTCGCCCTGGGTGAGGGGTTACGTGCCGCTCAGTTTTCGTGCTTCATTTCCCTACCCCTGACGGGAATGACTGCAAAATATATACTCAGCCAAGTTACCACTGCCAACATCCAACAGAAATTGAAGCTATAAACAAAACTAAAAGACCTGTTTTCCCCACAGCAAAGGGAAAAAGCGAAATGGGACGACCAGAAATCAAAAAAAAAATTTAATCTTCCTATACCCAAACCCGGGTCACCAGACAGAAGCCCACCTAGGGCTCAAGTTTACTACTGGCACCCAACAAGAAACATAACCCCCCGGGGGATAGGGTTAACCAAAACCCAAACCCTTTTTTGGAGACTCCGAGTTTAAAAAGGGGCTTTGCCCAAAGAATCATCACTGTTTGCAGCTCCCAAAACCCTTAAAAGCCCCGGTCTTCCCAAAAATTTACATCCAAGCACTCAAAACCCTTGGCCAAAAACGATATATCGCCATTACAACCGTGAAAAAGGAGGTGGTTTGGTTTACTAAAAACACTTCGACTACAACAATAAAGTCTTAAATTTTCTAAAACCGATGCCAAAAACATACCACCCTTTTATCAGAATCAATGCAACTTCAAAGAAACCCAAAACTTTCTTCAAAAGGCTCGTGCTTTCTTACGAAAATCAAAACAAGGAAAAAAACAAATTTAAAACCCTTTTAAAAAGGTAAACCCGAAACCAGCACCCCTTTTAGGGCCCTTTCCAAAAAACAAAAAAAACCGGCACCCCACTGGGGCCTATCATTTGGGGGCCCAAGGGAGTGCACCAACGGACTAGGGGGGGGCCACCTTCCCAAATCCCTTTCAGCGTTTTCGGGGCACTTTTCAGCCCAGCCCCCCCTAAAACCCCATTCGGGTTTGCCCTTCCCCTCCCGAATTTCCAACCTGAATGTCAAAAAAAAGAGGGCTTTTCGATGTCACGGGCCCCTTTTAAACCAATTTTCCTACGACGCGCAATCAACATTCTGAGAAGAGGCCACTGAAAATCCACGACCCCCCTTTTTACCTTTTCTAGATTTCTTTCGATTAGGGGGGAAACTTTTTGGGGTTAATTTCAACTTTTTCCAAGTATCAAAACAACTGTTACAAAAAATGCTTTGGGAGGGCAATGGGCGGGCCGGGCTCAGTGCTGTCCTTCCCAAACCCCTTTTCCCATGGAAAATTTTGGGGGACAGAGAAATTCACCCCTCATTCCCAAAAAACCTTTACCTGCAAAGATACGTTGATGATATTTTTGGTTTTTCCCTTCCAAGGGGTCTCAATAACCGGGCCCCTTCTCAACAAGATCAATCCCTTTGAACCATCAATAAATTTTACAACTTGAACTCGAAAAGGGGATGGCAAATTTCCTTTCCTCGACGTTCACTTTTTGGCAGATCTCCCGCCCCCAAAAATGACAAACTTCTCTTAAAAAGTGTATAAAAAAACCTACCAAAAAAGGACGATTTTAAAACACTTTTATTCACCCAAGATACCCGCACAAAGGGAAGGAGTCCTCATTGGCTTCTTCCTTTGGGCCCAAACTTCGCATCTCCAGCCCCTTTTTTTCCAGAAGAAGAATGCACTTACATAACACAACCATTTTCAGCCCTTTTGTTCCCCCTCTTCTTTATCCAGAAGTTGGGAAAACCAAGGCACCCAAAATATCCTCAACAAACCGCCCATGGAACAGCCCCTAAACATTTTAAAGTACCCCAAGTGGCGAAGTTGCCACGAATACCCCGGGCACTTTTCAAAGAAATAACATCAACGTTTTCCACCATTAAAACCCCATCCTCTAACAAAGGGCCTTTACTACTAAAAAGCAGCCCCCCACCTCTAACTTCTACAGGGAGGCGTCTACCCCTAAACCCTGTTTGGGGTTTTGTTCCCCCCAAAAATATGTAGGCGAGACAGGCAGAGATTTGCAGTCCCCCCTGAATGGCCTCGAAAAAAAAGCCTCTAACAAGACGATTTAAAGGGACGCCTTGTCCTCCACAGAGACTCCACGGGGGATTTGTGAACTGGAACGAGGCACAAATGTTCTCCAAAGAACCCGACCTCAGAGCCGACGGTGCCTAGAAAGCCCCCTTTTACTAAAACACCGTCCCCCGACACTATAGAACGAACAATGGGAAAACTACAAAATTTCAAAAACTTTTGGGATACATGATACTTTAAACAGCACCAACCCCAAAAAACACAGGGGTCACAAAGATTTTACGTCTACTGGGCCCCCTCTAGGCAAGGTTGTTTTGAAAAAGGGCCCCCCTCGCATGGGCCAGTAGGCCCTTTTAAAAGTGTTCCTCCCTTCTTAATTTTTTATGACATTCCCAAATTTACGTGCGTCACCTCCACCCCTCCCCCTATATATAAAGTTTTTTCTACCCCCTGAAAGTTAGAAGGAAACAAGGTCCCCCCGGACCGGAAAGTTTTCTAATTAAATATGTTATAGTGTTTGCCCTTTCGTGTCTTTCTAAAACCCCTTGTCGGTATTTATTACCAAGGTTTATACCAGAGTAATTTTTTTAACCCTAGACAGCAGTGTGAGCGCCTTTAGGAGGGCCAGGGAACCCTTTTTAAATTTTAAATTACGAAATCAAAGTCGTAAAAGGCGGGCCCCCCAAAAAGGAAATTTTGGGAAAAAAGACTTAAAGCGAAATTTCGTCTTTTTTCCACAAAAGAAGATTTTTTGTCTATCCCAGGGGGGATAATTAAACCTTAATTTTTGAAGGGGGAAAGCCCCCGTTCAATGGGCCAAAAACTACAACGGGGGAAATCCCTTTATATTAAAATAAAGAAACCCCGGGTTTTGGGAAAAACTTGTCCGTTTCTTGGGCGAATCCCAACTTCGGCGGAAAGTGAAGGGAACCCGGAAAATGGGGCGCCCAAAATTTTAGAAGGGTTTTAGGTAAAAAATTTTTGGGAAGCCCCTAAACACCACGGACCATACGCCCCCAAGGGGGAAGGCAATTCCTTTTTTTTTTTCAAAGGGAAGGGGAGGGAAAAAAAAAGGCTCTAAATGAATATTTTGCCCTTGAAGATTTGTCTTCTCCTCCCCTTTGAGTTGTCGGCAAAAAATGACATCACTGGGTTTCATCCTGGCCTCCCAGCCTCACCCCACGCCCACCCAACCTGGGGGGGTTCCCGCCCCATCTCCCCCTACCCCAACCCGGGCCCTTCCCGGGGCCCCACCTCACTGGGACATCCTGGCCTTCCAGCCTCATCTCGCAAATACAAACCTGGGCCCTTTCCCCCCATCACTTCATGCTTTCTTCCCGGCCTTTCAGCCTCACCAAAATACCCCATCCTGGGGGCCTTTCCCCCCCTCACCTCACTGCTAATCCTGGCCTTCCAGCCTCACCTCACTACCACAAACCTGGCCATTTAAAACCCCACATCACTACCACATCCGGATTTTCCCCCGCCTCCCACCCGCCACCCACATCCTGGACTTCCCCCCGGCCCCACCCACTTTCCACATCCTGGGCCCTTTCCCCGCCCCACCCACTCCCCCATCCCAGCCCTCCAAACCCCACATCACTACCCACCCTCCCCGGCCCTTTCCCCCGCCCCAAACCCCACTACCACATCTGGCTTTTTTACCGCTTCGCCCATTTCCACATCCTGGCCTTCCACTGCCTCACCTCACTACCACATCCTGGCCCCCAACCTCAAAATCAAACCACATCCGGGCCCTTTCCAAACCGGCCCCAGCCTCACACACTAAACCCCATCCTGGCCCTCCAGCCTCACATCACTAATCCCCATCCTGGTTCCACCGCCTCACATCACTATCACATCCTGACCTTCCACCGCCTCACATCACTACCACAACCTTGGCCTTTCCCCCGGGGCCCCACAACACTACCCAAAATTCCGGCCTTCCCCCCCTCACAAACCCCTACCACATCCTGGCCTTTCCCCCCGCCCACATCCCCCAACCCTCCTGGGCCCTTTTACTGCCTCACACCCCCTACCAAAATCCTGGTTTTTTTACCGGGCCCCCACATCAAATACCCCCATCCCCGGCCTTTCCCGCCTCGCATACTACCACATCCGACCTTCCCCCGCCCCGCTTCACTAAACCCCATCCTGGGGCCCTTTTAAACCGCCTCCTTTACTACCATCCCGGCCTTTCCCCCGGGCCCCACATCACTTTTCCCCAACCCGGGGGCCCAAATTTACCGCTTTTACAACACTAAACCCCATCCTGGCCCCTCCCCCGCCTCACCCTCGCTACCCAAAATCCCCGGCCTTTCACTGCCCCACCTCACGCCCCCATCCGGCCTTTCCCCCGCCCCACCCTCCCCTACCACATCCGGCCCAAAAACCCCCTCCCTCACTTTCCACAACCTGGCCTTCCAACCCCACACACTACCCCCCACCCCGGGCCCTTTTAATTTCCTCACCTCACTGCCAATTTTCCCGACCTTTCCCCCGCCTCAAATCCTACCACATCCTGGCCTTTCCAACCCCCACATAAATACCACAAACCCCGCCTTTCACCGCCTCACATCACTAAAACCCCAAAACCTTTACCTTCCACACCCCACCCTTCTACTACATCCCGGGCCCTTTTACTGCCTCACATACTACCACAAACCTGGCCCTTTTAAAACCCCCTCACACACAAACCCCCATCCTGGTCTTTCACTGCCTCAAAACCCCTACCACATCCTGGCATTCCACCCCCTTTACCCCCACTACCAAAAATCCCGGCCTTTCGCTTCCCCACCTCACTACCACATCCTGTCCTTTTCCCCCCCTCCCCCACTACCACATCCCCGGGGCCTTTTACCGCCTCGGGATCCTACCACATCCTGGCCTTTTTCCCCCCTCACATCACTACCAATCCGGGCCCTTTTAAACCGGGTCACCTCACTACCAAAAATCCTGGCCTTTTTCTTCTTCACATCACTACCCACAACCGGCCCTTTCCCCCGCCTCACATCACTCCACAGGGGGGGGGCCTTTCCACCGGGCCTCACATCACTACCACTCCTGGCCTTCCACCGCCTCCCCATCACTACCACTCCTTTCCTTCCACCGCCCCCACAACACTACCACCCCTTCTGGCCTTTTATTTCACATCACTTTCCACATCCTTTCCTTTCACTGCCTCACTTTTACTACCACATCCTGGCCTTTCCACTTCTTTAAATCACTACCCAAAACCTGGCCTTCCACCGCCCACACCACTACCCAAAATCCTGGCCCCTTTCCCCCGTTTACATCAAATACCAATCCCGCCTTTCGCGCCCTTTCATCACCCACCAAAAACCTGGCCTTTCCCGCCTCACATCACTACCACCCTTCGGCCCTTTTACCCCCTCACATCACTACCCCCATCCTGGCCTTTCCACCCCTCACTCACTACCACATCCTGGCCCTTCCAACCCCTCACAAACACAAACCCCATCATGGCCTTCCACCGTTTACACCATTGCCTCACATCACGCCTTACCCCAAAGGGAAAAATAGGCTGAAAGGGAAAGAAGGGGCTGGGGAATGAAAAAAGGGTTGGGCCTCTATTTGCAAAACCCCCTCCCCCAAAGGGGGGCCCCCAAAAATGGAAATAGCAAATTTGGGGGCAGTTTCCCGGTCAAAAAGCCTGACCCCAAAACCTTTCCATCTTGCTTGTTGGAACTTTGGGGTAGTTTTTGCCCCATTTTAAAAACTGCCCCTTAATTTAGAGAACATATCAACGAAAGTGTCCCCAAATTTTTTTTTTTTTATATTGCCGGAAGATAACAAACACTCGGAAAATTGTAAAAGTCTTCCCAAGGGGGAAACCAGGGAAATTAACTCCTAAGGGCCCGTTAAACCCCCTTTGATTTGGGTTTTGCTGGCCACGGGCCCGCCACCAAACAACAGCCGGGGTTTTACCAGGCAAGCCCAGACGAGCCCCCGGCCTAGGGGGTTTGGGGTGTGAGATTTGGAAAAAATGTTGAAAACCCCCAAAGGTATATTCCCTTTTTGACCGCAGGGAAAAAAGGATGATCAGCAGGTTATCACAGTCAATGAAATGGCCGGGGTGTATTTTTATCCGATTTTAGATAAGCCGCTTTTCCCAAAAAATCCCGATGGTATCCAATTTTTGTTGGAACTTCCTGAGTAAGGTTTTACCCAAGGGCTCAGGTTTTGAGGGGGCCGTAATTTTAAAAAATAATTTAAGGGTTTCAGAAAAAAGGGTTTTCTGGATTTAAGTTACCCCTGAAAGCACTGGGTTTTTGGAGTCGCCCCGGCTTAAGAGGCGCATGAGCCCTCAGATTTTTTTTAAGTTAACCATGAATTTAAAGGGAAAAACCTAGCTTTTAACCCTTTGGAAACAGACAAAGCAAAAAAATTAAAAGTAATTTTGGGCAAGGGGAATTTTTAGGAAAAAAAAAGAAAATGTTTTTAGAAACAGGGGGGGGATTATTGCTTCTTTAAAATCGGGACCGGGGTAAAGCAACGTTTGTGTACCCGGGGGTGGAAAATAACCCCAAGGGCTTCAAGGGCTCATCACTCTATGGGGGTAACAAATGGGGGGAAAAATTGGGGAATGGGGAAAGGGCATTAAAGGGATTTTATTTAGCGAAGTATCGCTCGCTGTTTCCCAGCTGGTTTCTTGAACCCAAAACCCCTAACCCGGGTTTTTAAAAATGTTTAAAAAAAGACTTGCTCCCGTTTTTTAAGTCTTTGGGTCCTTCTTCCTCGGTGGGTTCCCCCCCCCACACCCGCACAAATGGGATAAAGATTGGGAGGAAGTGCGGGTTTGTGCTTTAAAATCAGAAGTGGGCACAACGAAAACAAAAACCTTTACAGCGGAATAAACCCCCCAAAACCTCGCTCGTTCACCCTAGTTTTTTGAA
>NC_069465.1:17983481-17998481 GCF_026875155.1 Cherax quadricarinatus
GGTGAGTGTCCGTCCCAGTGATGGTGAGTGTCCGTCCCAGTGATGGTGAGTGTCCGTACCAGTGATGGTGAGTGTCCGTACCAGTGATGGTGAGTGTCCGTACGAGTGATGGTGAGTGTCCGTCCCAGTGATGGAGTGTCCGTCCCAGTGATGGAGAGTGTCCGTCCCAGTGATGGAGTGTCCGTCCCAGTGATGGTGAGTGTCCGTACCAGTGATGGTGAGTGTCCGTCCCAGTGATGGTGAGTGTCCGTCCCAGTGATGGTGAGTGTCCGTACCAGTGATGGTGAGTGTCCGTCCCAGTGATGGAGAGTGTCCGTCCCAGTGATGGTGAGTGTCCGTACCAGTGATGGTGAGTGTCCGTCCCAGTGATGGAGAGTGTCCGTCCCAGTGATGGAGATTATATTAACACCTCGGCACTCAGCTTCGTTGAGATGCTTTAATTGTCTATTTTGCTCTGCACAAACTACCCAAAATCATTTTACTGATATAATCAAAGTCTTCATTGCATTTTATTTTTCAGAATTCTATGTAGCCCCTAAACTCTATATTTACTATTTTTTCTCAGTCGATGAAATTAGTAAACAAATTAGGCTACATGTCAGTACTGGGACCCTTCTTCACAGTGTACATTAACTAGCTACATAGCTGAGGAAATAAATAGCGACCAGTTACCAGTGACTAAAATAGGCCATAGGATAATTTCTTATGAAGATATAGCTACAGGACGACCTGTAGAACAAACAGGTTTCTACTTAATAGTAACTAATATTTTTTTGCACCTGCTAGCACCTTGAGAAGCATCATGCATTAAACATTTACGAGGTATACAATCGACACATGACTGATTTAATTTATGAACTGTGTACAGGTACAGTACGGAACTCTGGTAGCTAAGTCACTGCTTGACAAGACTGATCAAACAAGGTCCCAACTACTTGTCAAGTGTCTTTAATGTGAGTGATCAAATATAAATTTAAAACGTGATTATTGTTTTCAGACTTCAATACAAGTTTCTAAAAATTGTATTGGGGGGACAGTTGGTTTCCAGTAGTATGTTATTTGTAAATGGTGTAGCCATTGGTTTGGACAAAATTAAGGACACGGTAAAAGAAGGCCTATATTTATTTTAATTGAAGGTCTGCTTTTGCTGTGTCTTATAACCACTTGTGGCTACACCCTACTTCATTCTTCAATGTAAAATGTGTTTGGGCATAGGTCCTTAGCCATAATGTCATAGCCATTTAATTTTTATGATGCAATTTTAACATCTTGTGGATAACTGATGCAGTTATGTAGTTGCATACAGGTTATAGCATCATAGAATGAGGAAGCTAATAGCTTTAGGATAATGAATAACCCTTAAGTAGTTTAACACAGTAATCATTTTGCTAACGAATATTGATACCTATTTTCTAATTACAGTATTTTGTTAATGACATATCCCTGCTTGGCTAGGTAGGATTGGGTTGCTGAAATAACTAACTTATTAGTTTTGGGGTTTTCTTTGAGAGCATGATGTTGAGATGATCAGATGTCATAATCCTATATAGGATTTTGGTAAATTGTTAACCTGATCTGTCATAAATGGCTCATGCTGGTGACTGCTTAAAAAACTCTGGGAACTTTGTTCAGTAATTCTATGTGAATGAGAGAAGAATCAATCCCCTGGTGGATTTTGACAACTTCAGGCCATCCCTTTAGAAAGGGAGGCGTAATGGACAGTTACAAGGTAAAACATGCTAAGAAATTCATAAAGGTTCTGCTTGAGCCTCATAAAATGTTTCCATATTTTAAAATTAACCATGAGTTTTATTTTCCAAAGTTTTCCCAAAGAAAATAATGCTCAATTTTAGTATAATGAACGTTTTAGGCAATGTCATCTTTATTTGGAAGGGTGGGGTTACAGATGACAACATTTTAGTGCCTTTTTTATAATTATTATGCAATAATATTTAAAACATATGGCAGATTAAAATATATGGAGGAGGTAGGTTACTCAAAGCAGTTTTTCAGGCACACTAAGGCTTAGGATGGTTTATAAATCTGGGCTGGAAAGAAGGGTTGTCCTAGGAATGGTTGGAGGGAAGGCATAAGATGATTTAAATTTGAGGCTGGGGCATCCAACAGGCTCGTGTGTTAGACATAGGCGAATGGAGACAATTGTGATTTTATTGATGTGCTGTAGGACTGTGAGGTAACCATTATGCTTTACAAAATTCAGGGAAACTAGTTAGTCGGACCCTTCCCACCTTACTCTGGTATTAATCTGGCTAACTGGTTTCTCTAAATCCCTTCATAAATTATATCTTGCTCTCACACAAACAGCTTCTCCATTCAATGACTAACATGCTCGCACACGCCCTAACACCCGTTTCCTTTACCCCCTCCCTCCAACCATTCCTAGGACGACTCCCTGTTCCACCATATTTATACGTTCATCCTATTTTGTCCATCCTCTAAATGGCCAAATCACCTCACTCCTCAACCCTCTGAATTATATCCTTGATCCCAAATTGGTTTTAATTTCCAAGCGTTTTGAATTATATGTACTGGAATGGTGAAGTTTTATATTCATTCTGAGAAGTTCCTCAAATTTCATTTATTGATACTAGGCTGCTTTCCTCCTGATTACGGTATAGAAATTGAGACATTAAACATAAAATAAGCTCCAAAGGTTTGACTTTTAACAGGAGTAACATCTAGGTGGAATGCAGAAATACAGTGGAAGACCCCACCCACAAAGGTCTTAGAAAAGTTGCCTGCGTTGGAGCATGCATCCAAACAGTGCAATTCAGTTACAAGTGCCAGCCAGAAAGCTTACCTGCACCACACTGAAATGAAAAAAAAAAATCTGTTCCCAAGGATGCGACCCACAGCAGTTGACTAACACCCAGGTACCTACTAACCGCTACGTTTCCACCCGTGTCTGGTATCGAACCATGGACATTCAGTATGTGAGCTGAATGCATTATCAACCGAGCCACATTTACTTCCCGTATATACTGAATACATTTATATGAAACTTGATAGTTCTCGTTGATTATAAACTCAGGTGATTCCTTTTGTAGTTACAGTAGAATGGTTCGGGAATTTGACTATTGCTTTTAGCATAAGGTTTAGTAATTATAGTGTTTATATTGACTTTTATTTAAAGTAGATTTTTTGTATAGGTGAATAATGTATAAATGTATGTATACTAGGTTGTGTAGACATTGCTGCCGCAGACAGCGCTGTGACTTGAGTAGTCGATCACTCCAATTCGTGGCTCCCTCATTATTGTGAAGAGAACCAGGACTACGCCATGATAAATAGTTGCTGTGCAGGGCCTAAGAAATATGATCTGTTAAGGAAGGTATGTTGTACTTGGCAGTTGAATTGGAAAGCCCGGAATATATACGCTTATTACAATCATAACTAAGCGCTAACCCCACAAGGGCCATAAAACGTTGACGGAATATATACGAGAGGGGGGGGGAGAGCGGATATTGAAGTATTAGTAGTAATAGTAGTAGTAGTCAATAATGTCTGCTTTATAAGAACTTAAGAGGGACTTAAGTGGCACGTAAATTCCCCCATCTTCTAATAACATGTTCATTTTTCCACTATAACCTACCTTGTCCATAATTACTGTCGCATTTCCTTTGTCTGTTTCGTAAGGTGAAGTCTAGGATCTTTCCTTAATTCATGGTATAACTTAACAGATCTTTGAGGACAATTGTGTTGCAGAGGTCTGAGCGAATCTCAGACCTCTGCAATACATACACTAATAAACATGTGCACATGCGTACTTAACTGTACGCACATGCACATGCATAAGCAGTAGCGTTAGGTAAATGGAGACATGCAACTAATGTGACATATTTTATTGTGGCAACGTTTCGCTCTCCAAAAGCTTTGTCAAGCCGTAAACAATAAGTATAAACACACTCATACTTATATATTGGGCGTATTGCAATTGTATAACTACCCTGGACTATTCTTGTCTTCCCATGTACCGAGGTCAGGGTGGCTTGGCTTAGGCCATACGGGGATACCTCTCTAATCACTGAAGGGTCCTGGGTGTATGCGATACGGGGATACCTTTCTCTAATCACTGAGGTAAAGGCGCTTGTGTGTGATGGATACCTTTTTCGAACATTGAGGTAAAGGGGCCTGAGCGTATGTGATACGAGGATACCTTTCTTGGATCATTGAGGTAGAGTTGCCTGGACTTGCGGGATATAGGGATGCCTTTGTCATATCTTTGATGTAGAGGGCTCGACTTATGGGATAACGAGGGTATTTTTTTCGAGGTACGGGCAGCTGGGGTTACTGTACATACACGAGGTTATCTTCCTCGGATCACGCAGCAACCACAATCATCTAGTTTAATAATATAGTAATAATCTTTTTATACAAGTACATACATGTACTATATAGAAAGCACCTGGTTATGCACACATTTCGAACAAATTAGCTTTTGTCCCCAGGATGCGATCCACACCAGTCGGCTAACACCCAGGTATATATAGAGCCACATGTTCACTGCTAGGTGAACATGGACGGTAGCTGTCTTAAGCCCAAATGTTCGATCCCCATCCCGGGGATCGAACCACGGACCTCATTGTGTGAATTGAGTGCGTTGCCAACCGAGCTATGGGACACAAAGTTAAGATTTAATACATAAGAACAATTTCCGATGTAGAAATAAATAAAATTGAGTTGAAAGCGTTATTTTAAGCTCAGCATTTACTGAACAGTTTGTACTGAAGACATTATTCTCACGTAGAACAAATTAATCTCCGATAAACCACAAATTCACCAGAAATGCCTCATGTACCATGACTCTGTAACTATTCTGCAGAAATACACGAATGCTAAATAATATTTAGCGTGACTAATGCAAAAATGCCATATTCCTGCATTTATAATCTTAGAAAACTCTGTTGCAATTTAATTCATTAAAATTAAAGATAATCATATATTGTATTAAATTCTTTGCATGGGGAAGCTGTATGAGTAAATAAAGTTATATAGCAAATATACAAACTGTAATTTAAAATTTTCGTAGTTGGTATAAGATGTGGCACCTAAGCGGTACCGCCATGTTGGAATCCTTTAGCAGAGTGAAGTTTATTGATGGTGAGGTATAGCGGTGCTTTGACATCAGTTTTTATTTTATATTTTATAGTTCTTATGGGAGGTAAATGGGTAGGTGTGTATTTAAGGTGTTAATTGTTTATTTTGTGTAGTATTTTTTTTATTTTAACTAGGAAGTTATACCATAATAGGAGGCGGGTGTGGTGGCCACGAGACCCGCTGTTCCTGTGTAAAAAATTTCAGTCTTGCCGGCTTTTTATGACATTAGTTTTATCTATGGTCAATCTGCCAACAAACATTGTAATGCGCCTGCTATGTTAAAACATTGAAAGTTCGACTATTATTGCTTAGGGGTTCCCCCAAAAAATATTTCTTAATGTTTTTATTAAGAAAATGTTCCATAGCCTCAGCTAAAAGTTATATTTTCCAGTACCAATTTTACTGGTAAGGCGGAGGGGGGACGTTAGCAACAAAATTTTTTGGGAGGTAGAATGAGCTTAGTAGGCAAGGTATGTTAGTGATGTGTGAGTGTCCGTCCAGTGATGGTGGTGTCCCGTACCAGTGATGGTGTGTCCGTACCAGTGATGGAGAGTGTCCGTTCCAGTGATGGTGAGTGTCCGTCCAAGTGATGGGTGTCGTCCAGTGATGGAGAGTGTCCTTCCAGTGAGGAGTGTCCGATCCAGTGATTTGGTGAGTGTCCGTCCAGTGATGGTGTGTGTCGTCCAGTGTGGTGAGTGTCCGTCACAGTGATGGTGGTGTCCGTACTCATTGATGGTGAGTGTCCGTACCCAGTGATGGTGAGTTGTCCGTACAGTGATGGTGATCGTGTCCGTCCCAGTGTGGAGTGTCCGTCCAGTGATGGAAGAGTGTCCGTTCCACAGTGATGGAGTGTCCGTTCCCAGTTGATGGTGAGTGTCCGTACCAGTGATGGTGTGTGGTCACGTCCCAGTGATGGTGAGTGTCCGTCACCAGTGATGGTGATGTGTCCGTACCAGTGATGGTGAGTGTCCGTACCAGCGGATTGTGAGTGTCCGTACGAGGTGGTGAGTGTCCGTCCCAGTGATGGAGTGTCCGTCCCAGTGATGGAGAGTTGTCCGTCCAGTGATGAGTGTCGTCCCAGTGATGGTGAGTGTCCGTACCCAGTGATGGTGTGTGTCGTCCCAGTGATGGTGAGTGTCCGTCCCAGTGTTGGTGAGTGTCCGTACCCAGTGATGGCGTGAGTTGTCGTCCCAGAGATGGGATGTGTCGTCCCAGTGTTGGTGAGTGTCCGTAACATTGATGCGTGAGTGTCTTTCCCAGTGACTGGAGAGCTGTCGTCCCAGTGATGGAGATTATATTAACAACCTCGGCACTCGCTTCGTTGAGATGCTTAATTGGATCTTATTCTTGCTCTGCACTAATCTACATCTCTCTCTTTTCCCTTTTTTTTCTTTTTTTTCTTACTTTTTTTTACTCCTCGTTGTTGTTGTTGTGAGAGGTTGGGTAAGTTTGCTGCTCAGAGCAAAAATAGAAAATTAAGCATCTCAACGAAGTGAGTTGTCCGAGGTGCTTAATATAATTCTCCCACCCCTCCCATTCACCTGGGACGGACACTCCCTCACTGGGACCGGAAAAAAAACCCACTCCATACCATCACTGGTCATCGGACACTCACATCACTCGGGACGGACACTCTCCCTCATTCACTGGGCCGGACCCACTCCACCATTCAATGGTAGAAGTTACACCCCGGGACTCCAACTTCACACATGCTCTGGACGTGATCCACTCTCCCCCTCACTCGACATCCTGGGACGGGACACTCCACCCTTGCTATGGTACGGGACCACCTCCTATTCCACCAATCACTTATGGGATCGGAATCTCATTTCCAACTGGGTCAATCGGTCTCCTCCGCACGCCATTCACCTGGGACAGGACAATCCATCTCTGGGACGGAACACGACACCTTCTAATTTTCGTACGACAATCACCATCACTGGATTCGGACATCTCCTCCCCATCACTTTTAGGTACCCGGCGCACACTCTCCACTCAATGGACTACGGACACGCTCACCATATCACCTGGGAACCGGACAATCACCCACTCAACTGCTGGTAACGGACATATCACAACTCATCTGGGTCGGACACACTCCATCATACTGGGACGGAACACTCTTCCATCTCCACTGGGTACAGGACTTCCATCACTGGAGTCGGATCACTCACTCCATCCTCTGTCAAGGTTCGCCGACTTCACATTTCACTGGTACGGTACATCGCACATTCACTAGGCATTCGGACATATTCTCCCTTTCACCCATCTACTGGGACGGACTATCCTCTACTTTTCACTGGCCGACGGACATATCACCATATCATCGGTACGGACACTACACATCCATCACTGGTGGATCGGGACACTCCATTCCACTGAGGACGGACGCTCCTCCATCACATTTGGGGAGGGACCACTCCACTCCCATCACTGGTTCGGACAGCTCACCATCAATTTGTACGGAACAACCTCACCATTCACTGGTACCGGAACACCATCACTGGGTACGGACACTCACCTTACCACCCCACATCCCAATGGGGCACGGACAACATCACCATCACTACCCTTTCCTTGGACTTTCTATGTCATTCTAAACTCCCATATATTCTTGTTGCTAACTCCCCCTCCCCCCCCCCTATCTCTTACAGTGTTAAAATTTGCCGTACTGGAAATTATACTTAACTTTTACTGTGCTCTATGGAACTTTTCTTTTATATTAAAACATTTATGGAAATGATTTTTTGGTGGGAACCCCTAAGCCATTATTAGTCTGGGGGAAAATTTCATGTTTCCTATATACAGGCGGGCCGGCATTACAATGTTGTTGCAGTTTGTCATAAGATAAAAAAAACTAATGTCATATAAAAAAGCCGGCAAACTGAAATTTTTTTACACAGGAACAGGGGTCTCGTGTGGCCACCCCACCCGCCTCCTATTTACTCCGGTTTTATAACCTTCCTAGTTTTTTTAAAATAAAAAAAATACTACTCAAAATAAACATTAACACCTTAAATACACACCTACCATTTACCTCCCATAAAACTATAAATATAAAATAAAAAATGATGGTCATGAGCAGCCATGCTTACTCCTCACCCACTTCAATAAAAAATAAACTTTTTTTTTTCTTCACTCTGGCTAAGGATTCCAAACAGGGCGGTGACCGCTTAGGTGCTCAAATCTTTATACCAAACTATCGGAATAATTTTAAAATTTACAACAGTTTGTTATATTGCTATATAAATTTATTGCACTCATACTAAGTTCCCCATGCCAAAGTATTTAATACAGATATATGTTTTCTTTGATTTTTTAATGAATTTAAATTGCAACAGAGTTTCTAAAGTTTAAAGGGGATTGTAACATATGATGAAATAACTTAAAATAATACCGCTTTGTTAATTTTTAAATAAATATAAGAAAGATATTACAAATAAAAAATTAAAAAGATTCTTTTTTTAATTTAACTGACTACATTAATAATGGCAAGCAGTAACAAATAGTTTATCCAAAAATCGTTTAATAAGAAACATTATACTATTTTTGTTATTATTGAAATACGAGTCCTTGATCTTTATTTTTTTTTTCAGCGACGAGCACAAGGATTGACAAAAATTAGGCTTAAATTCGTTTTTTAAATTAAAAATAAATAACTAAGGATACAGCATAAGACAAACATTTGTAAAACATTTATATACTAATCTCCAGATTTATTTTAAAAAGGTTAAATCAAAGAGATTTAATACACGAGAATTATTTAATTATATAACGGAGCGCTAAACCCTTTATGGGTAATACACGAGAAGAGCAAAATATGATTAGACTCAAAACGTTCATCTGCTAGTCCACTACATTCTTTGGTTCATATCCCATTCAAATCGTATTCTGTCTCAATAGCATGTTTTGTTAATGTCTGTGGCTTGGCAGCCCGTGCCTGGGAGTCATTCTAAGATTGATTGAAATTGATTAACGATCGACTCCAGGATGAAGGACTTGATTGGCATAGGGGGAGGAATATATTTTGGGGGTCATCGCCCCGTTAGCCACGGTCCTATGACAACAGGCTTCGCGGTGGTATTTAAGGGCACGGTATATACCAGGCTCCTTTACTAACTCATTCATCCTTTTGTTCTTCACTTATTCTTCTTTGTAGTAGACTGATTGGAGCTGTGTGTGGTTTTGTAACCGTTCTTCTTTGGTTAGATTCACTGGTAGTCCTGTTAGTGTTTTTTTGTTGTTAAAAATGGTGTTAATGCATCAGTTATTGGTATTTTGTTCGGGGATTGTTCTTATGTATTTAACAGTCATAGTCCCCATAATAGTTACATTAGATCCTTGGAAGACATCTAAATGTATTCTGCTAGCTACGGAGCTGAGAAAACTATCCCCAGTATTCCTATACAGCTCAGACCCTATATCACTCAATGCAGGCAAAAGGAATTACTGAAAGGTGCTGGGTCTTTTTTCTAAAAAATTTCATCCTACAGGAATAATTATAACTGTGTAGGGGTTGTGTAGAGGGTGTGGTTGATGAGTGAGAGAAGGATTATTGTAGCGGGAGGTTTTGTGGGTATGGTGGAATGCGGAAGGTGAGGGTGATTGTTAAGGATGGTCGGTAGTCGTGCATGATGATGGTTTGGTGGTCGTAGTGTGAGTGTTAGTGACTGGGGTGGTTTAATGGAAGGTGGCAAAAGGTAGATTCTGTGGTAGTGGTGTTGGCTGGCAGTGGTGGCGTGTTAGTAGTGGTGGTGGTTGTAGTAGTAGCAGGTAATGGTTAGTGGTGGAAGTGGCCAGTTGGTGGTGGAGTGGTTTGGTGGTTTTGTAGTAGTGGATTAGGTAGGACCAATGGTAAAAGGCGTAACATTATTTGCTTTTTAATCAACGGTGGAAAAGCGGCTTAAAACCCAAAGGATTATACAGCGCTGTGCGCGCGAGGGTGGAGGATGGAAGCGATATTTTTCAGGGCATAAGATTCAGGGGAAACTTGGAGCACAGATCCAGTGCCCTACGGATCATGAAGCCCCTCACAAGCGTCAAGGGAACCTCCCTCGAGGGGTTGATGAGGAAACACCCCTGACGATAGGGGGTTTGGGGTGGCTGTGGTAAGTGAGCGGAGACTGAAATCGCTAATCAGAGGTTTTCCCTACCTCCCATTTTCCCTGCAAAACGATTCACTGTCCCCTCCCCTCTCATTACTCACCCTCTTTTTTTACCTTCCTCCTCTCTCCCCTCCCCATTTCCTCCCATCCTCCCCCTCCCCATCCCTCATTCCGTACAGCGGTGCATCGCTCAGATACTATTACGTCTCTTCTTTCTTACACCCCCCTTGCCTCTTCCTATTTTTTCTCCTTTCTAGCTCCTACTGTTCTCGCCATTTCCCTACCCTTCATCATATTATTCCATCTCTTGCCCCTTCCATATTCCTTCTCGTAATTTCATTTATTCATCTCCTTTCATTTGTCGTTCCTATTCCCCCTCAAGTCTTTCTCTCTCCTTCTTCAAGATACGTGAGGCTAATTATATTGAAAGAAAGAAGAAAGAAGAAGCAAAGAAGAAGTAGAGGAAGAAGAAGAGAAGAAGAAGAAGAAGAAGAAGAAGAAGAAGGTAAAAAAAAAATAAGGGAACAAGAGGAAAGAACGGGATGAATAAGAAAAAGAAAAAAGAGGGAGAGAGAAGAGAAGAACAAGAGGAAAGAAAAAGAGGGGAGAAAACGGAAAGCAAACGAAAGGAGAATGAAGGAAGGAACAAAAATGACAAAAAAAATAAAAAGGCGTGGGAACATTGGAAGAGAGCGTGAACTAGTGGGCCAGCGGGGAGGAAAAGAAAACAAAGGGAGAAGAGAAAAAAAAAAAAAAAACAAGAAGGAAAGAAAGAAAAAAGGGGCGAAAAAAATCACAAAAAGAAAAAACGCAGAAGGGGGTGAAGAGAAGAAGAAAAATGGGTAAAGAAAAATGGGGGAGGCCAGATCAAAGAGCAGAAAAGGGAGAGGGGAGAAGAAGAAGTGGAAAAAAAAACAAACAGAAACAAAGTGGAAAAAAAGGAGATGAAGAGAAATTAAAAAAAAAAAAAAAGAGACGGGACGTTAGGAAATAGGGGGAGGGCGGGTTAAAAAAAGGAAAACATAAGGAGTGGTAATCAAAAAAGAAAAGAAGATAAAAAAAAAAGAATAAAAGGAAGAAGGAAGCAAAAGGAAAGGAGCTGAATAAGGAGTAGGAAGAGGGATAGAGGCGAGGAATAAATAAGGAAGAAAAAGAGGGTGGTAAGAAAGGAAAGGGGGTAAAGAAGAAGATTAGATGGATGTTGATGATGTTGATGTGATGATGATGATGATGATGATGATGATGATTGATGATTGATGAATGATTGATGATGATGATGATATGATGTTGATGATGTTGATGATGAAGATGATGATGATTGATGATGTGATGATGATGTTGATGATACGTTAGTGGAGAGTGCAACCACACTTTTTTGAAGCCCTGGTCAAACCATATGCAGAAATAAGAGCCCCAACCTTGATGAGCCCGTGGAGGCTGAGGTGTAGCGGTCGGCCCAAGAGAAGTCCTTCTCGATGTATTTATGCCAGACGTTATCAAATTAATCTAATACCTCAACAAACTCACAACATATAAAAACATATCTAACAGTAAAAAATAATAATAGAAAATATAGCAGGAGGATCTTTGATGAAACGGATGGGGCAGTCTGTGAGAAACCTGAACACGCTAAAGAGTTCACAAGCCGAACGACCCCGAGGGGCGTGACATGGGGAGTCTGTGCGGGATGAACAAAGAGCTCACCAAGGAACGGCTGGGAGTTTAGTCCTGTGGGGAAAACATGAAAAACAAGAGTTCACACCCCAAGGAACGGAGTGATGGGAGACGGGGAGTCTGGGTGGAGGAACTGACAAGTGTAGATCACAGAGGAACGACTGGGGAGTCTGTGAGGAACTGAACAAAGAGTTCAACAAGGAACCGACCTGGGGAGTTGGGAGGAATGAACAAGAGTTCACAAGGAAAACGACGGGGAGTCTGGGAGGAACTGAACAAAGAAGGTGTGTTTCACAAGGAGGAACGACTGAGAGGATGTTCTGGGAGGAAACTGAAACAAGAGTTAACACAGGAAACCACGACTGGGGAGTCTCTGTGTGAGAGGAACTGAACAAGAGTTCACAAGGAAACGACTTGGGGAGTCTGTGAGGAACTGAACAAGAAGTTCCAAAGGAACGACTGGGAAGTCTGTGAGGATACTGAACAAAAATAATGGAAAACCGATACAAATTTTTTAATGTTAAAAAACAAAAACTGTCGTGTACCTCTATAAATAATGATTCTCCTGTTTTCTTAACCCTTTTTTTCACTTCTTTCTGCCGTTGTTGCACCAATGTTACATTTTATAGACAGTTGCTATATAATTATATAGTTAGTACATTTAGTTGTGATTTAAGCTTATTCTCACGTGGAGACCATGCAAAGCCAGAGACCACGAAGAATCGTTAAAGGCTAACAGTAGTCTTGATACCATACACACACTAGGGGAAGCAGATAAGGAAGTGTGTGAGGAGTAAACTCGGTTTGTGGAGACATTTTTTCTCCAGGAGGGGTGGAAGCTTATCATACGTCCCCTTCTTTTTTTTTTTTCAGCCCCTTTCTGACCCTTTCAGCCTGAGGGGCCAAGCAATCTCTCAGAAGGGGCGCAGCGTTCTGTTTTACTTGCTAGAGTGGGAAATCTAAATGTTCCACAGTTGATGTGCTATGCTGACATATAGATCAAGGGACCTTCTGCTCCTTGCAGTGGTCTGTTGCAAAGGTTGTATTTTTATAAGAGACAGTATATATCCTTACTTAGCAGGACAATTTAAGGATAATCCTGCTCCCACTTTATTACCATGTAAAGTTAGTGGAACATTGTTGTCTATGCTTTAAGAACAGCAAGATTTAAACATTTTGCTTTGCTTATCGAGGTAGTGGCAAGGGAGCAAAAAGTACTGAGTAGTCTGCTTTTTCTTTGTGCATCTGGAGGCATGCAATGGCTTGGGGCGGTGATTCAGGCGTTATGATGGGCCGATTTGTTTTGACTCTGGGAGAGTGACCCTCCCACTGCTCACCCAGGTAACTAGCAAAGAACACTGATCTTGTGCGTTTAGTTGTGAAACAAAGTGTCCTCAAACACAAATAAATAAAATTAAGAGCGTGAAGTGTGATCAGTTCTCTTGTGATATCATTGTGAACAATAAATGACAAATCTTGTGGAACACAGTTGTACCCAGTCGTGGCGTTTCATAGTCATGAAAGACGTGGACATCCATGGACACTTCAGCTTTCTAATCAAGTCAAGATACACTGGCGAAGGTGGTTCTGAAGAACTCCATTTTGCTTCACGTTACAAAGTGCAAGGTATGTACGATTATTCTTTTCTTTGTAGTCCCCTTCGCTGCTGGATCATGCGCAGTTCTTGCAGTTCGCCAAGAGTTTTAATCAACCTATAGTCGGCAGTAAGGTGTTGGCTTTTGAAGTCCAAAACAAGTTTATGTATATCGTCAGCCATCATCGAAATGCATATATGCTGACTTAACACCCACAGGAGGTAATATTGTTTACTTACAAATTATTTTTCTTGACAGCCCAATGTCTGAGATGGTTGCTGACAGGCCTGTTTCTCAGGAACCTCGTCTGCAGGGGCGGGGCTGTTGTAGTACGATTTGCTGTCATTTATTCAGCTAAGTGTTTTCCTTATTAATTTATATTTATAAAGCACTTAAACAATAGCTGGTAAGGCCATTATCTTCAACAAACGGGATATAACGTGGGCGTGAGGCTTTGAAAATAAGTCACCATTATGTAGAGAGGGAGCATATTCACTAAGCAGATATATTCTACACCGGTATTATATAAAGACAAATATTAAACAGAGTGAAAAGACAAACAGCGACTACTATGTCGTAAATATTCATGGTAAAGGGACTAAGGATGGTCTCCAAGTTGTATGTACTTGGTAATTTCAGGCGTTGGCGAGAAAGGAAGGGCCCTAGATCACCTTGAAGACAAAGAATGGGTTTCTTGAATGACAGCGCAATATTAGGGATAAGGGCAACGATGTCTCTCAAATTTATTGCAGTGCATAATTCCATTATGAAATTCTGAAAAAAAAAACAGGGAGACTTTACCGAGACACATTTTCTCCCCAAACAAATTTAAAGTAACTTTTTTTGAGAATTCACATCTTTTTAATTTGAAACATAACTGTGGCTAAGTGAGCCATAGGAGAAAATTTGGTGGCTTCTACAAATTTTCCATCACGATATTTGGAGGATGGCTCTAATATCCAATCACAAGATGGGAGAAGACCTTAAACAATGGAACATCACAGTGACAGAAATTAAAGCTTTACCAAGCTGTTAAAATTTTAAATAGGGAAAATTTCAAAACCAGAAGTGAAGCAAAGCATTAACAAATCCCCAGCTCATAATTTATTCAGGCATTCACTATTGAGGTCCCTAAGACCATCCTCACACATACACCACAACTTAATTATAAACCCTAGGGCGATATCATTTGGACTGTGATGAACAGCAGAGTACCCCTCGCGCTTTCTCTTTATAAAGTTTACTCGCTGATAGGGTGACTCCCAACTGGCGAAGAAGTCATCAATGTACTACTGAGGATCCCTCAAGATAGCTGTGCCCTCACTTATCTACTCCGTATAACTACCTTGCACCTTTCCTCATTCCTTTGTATGTGATGGGAATGTCATGTTGGAGGTGGAAACATATTACAATCTAACTTCATTTTCACTTTTTATTTCTCATTTTTTTTGTATCTTTTAATAGCCTCCATTTATTACTTCTCTTTCTTCGTTAAACCAGTCACTTTT
>NC_069465.1:18003481-18035103 GCF_026875155.1 Cherax quadricarinatus
TGTGCAAAAGCAAATATCAGAGTGCGCGGTGGTACGTTCAGTGGGCTCTCTACTAGCCAGGACCCAGAAATATAGGGCGCGGCCTAGACCGGAAGCTAGACGGATGGACGCTCCAATTCCCCCGAACACCAGGCCTTTTATAGAATGTAATCTATTTATCAAATCCTTCATGACATGCAATGGTATTAATATAGATTTGCAAAAGAAAACACGAATAAGTTGTAAGGGCGGAACCAGAAATACACGGTTTTGAGAAGCCCATTCTCCATAGATGTCGTCCCACCGAGTCGGGGGTCACACGGCGTACAGTGAAAGCCCCGTACTCAGCCTTGAGTTTGTGGCAGCGGAAGCGCTTTAGAGTGTGTGTGTTCAGAGATGCGTGAGGTAAGGTGAGTGGCAGAAGTCGTCCGATCAAGGACGTGGGTAGGTCTCAGATCCGTTCCCTACTCACACAAAACACTAGAATGTTGCGAAGACGCTTCGTCTGAATGGTCGTTGTTGTGGTTCGTGCGTGTTATTAAGTTTCCTGGATTGAATTTTCCTATACATCGCTAGTGTTAGTCGTTGTACACCCCGCCTTAATAGGAACTCTCACGTCAGGAGGAATCTAAGCGAGTTGAATTTTTTTATGCTGTGTCAGCGTCGGCGTCACTGTACTAGACTCAGTACTAATCACAAAATATTACTATATAAGGGTTTTCTCATATATATATGAATCTTATTGATTCAACATTTGTCGGTATAGGTGTACTCGAAGTGTCAGTTGAAGTAGACACCAACTAGGAAGACAAGTATAAGTGAAGTAGACACAAACATATATGGGCAGTTAGTGGTCAGTAAAGTAGACACATCAGGGAAGTGTTCAGTGAAGAAACAAAAAAACTTTAAAGGAAGTGTCATCAGTGAAGTAGCCAACCTGTAAGTGTCAGTGTTGAAGTAGTCAAACAAGTAAGTGGTCCAGTGAAGTAGACAACAGAAGTGTCAGTGTAATAGACACACAGGAAGTGTCCAGTGAAGTAGACACACAGGAAAGTAGTCTCAGTTGAAGTTGGACACAACAGGAGGATAGTGTCAGTGAAAGTAGACACAACAGGGTAATGATCAGTGAATGGTTTAGACACAAACAGGAAAAAGTGTCAGTGTAGACATACAGGAAGTGTCAGTATGTAGACACAACAGGAAGTTTGTGCTGGAAATAGTCAACAGGAGGTGTTCAGTGAAGTAGACAAACAGGAAGTGTCAAGAGAAGTAGACACAACAGCTAGGGAGTCCATATTCCTGCATTTATAATCTTAGAAAACTCTGTTGCAATTTAATTCATTAAAATTAAAGATAATCATATATTGTATTAAATTCTTTGCATGGGGAAGCTGTATGAGTAAATAAAGTTATATAGCAAATATACAAATGTAATTTAAAATTTTCGTAGTTGGTATAAGATGGGGCACCTAAGCGCGTACCGCCATGTGTGGAATCCTTTAGCAGTGTGAAGGTTTATTGATGGTGAGGTATAGCGGTGCTTTGACATCAGTTTTTATTTTATATTTTATAGTTCTTATGGGAGGTAAATGGGTAGGTGTGTATTTAAGGTGTTAATTGTTTAATTTTGTGTAGTATTTTTTTTTATTTTTAACTAGGAAGTTATTCCATAATAGGAGGCGGGTGTTGTGGCCACGAGACCCGCTGTTCATGTGTAAAAATTTCAGTCTTGCCGGCTTTTTATGACATTAGTTTTATCTATGGTCAATCTGCCAACAAACATTGTAATGCGCCTGCTATGTTAAAACATTGAAAGTTCGACTATTATTGCTTAGGGGTTCCCCCAAAAAATATTTCTTAATGTTTTTATTAAGAAAATGTTCCATAGCCTCAGCTAAAAGTTATATTTTCCAGTACCAATTTTACTGGTAAGGCGGAGGGGGGACGTTAGCAACAAAATTTTTTGGGAGGTAGAATGAGCTTAGTAGGCAAGGTATGTTAGTGATGTGTGAGTGTCCGTCCAGTGATGGTGGTGTCCCGTACCAGTGATGGTGTGTCCGTACCAGTGATGGAGAGTGTCCGTTCCAGTGATGGTGAGTGTCCGTCCAAGTGATGGGTGTCGTCCAGTGATGGAGAGTGTCCTTCCAGTGAGGAGTGTCCGATCCAGTGATTTGGTGAGTGTCCGTCCAGTGATGGTGTGTGTCGTCCAGTGTGGTGAGTGTCCGTCACAGTGATGGTGGTGTCCGTACTCATTGATGGTGAGTGTCCGTACCCAGTGATGGTGAGTTGTCCGTACAGTGATGGTGATCGTGTCCGTCCCAGTGTGGAGTGTCCGTCCAGTGATGGAAGAGTGTCCGTTCCACAGTGATGGAGTGTCCGTTCCCAGTTGATGGTGAGTGTCCGTACCAGTGATGGTGTGTGGTCACGTCCCAGTGATGGTGAGTGTCCGTCACCAGTGATGGTGATGTGTCCGTACCAGTGATGGTGAGTGTCCGTACCAGCGGATTGTGAGTGTCCGTACGAGGTGGTGAGTGTCCGTCCCAGTGATGGAGTGTCCGTCCCAGTGATGGAGAGTTGTCCGTCCAGTGATGAGTGTCGTCCCAGTGATGGTGAGTGTCCGTACCCAGTGATGGTGTGTGTCGTCCCAGTGATGGTGAGTGTCCGTCCCAGTGTTGGTGAGTGTCCGTACCCAGTGATGGCGTGAGTTGTCGTCCCAGAGATGGGATGTGTCGTCCCAGTGTTGGTGAGTGTCCGTAACATTGATGCGTGAGTGTCTTTCCCAGTGACTGGAGAGCTGTCGTCCCAGTGATGGAGATTATATTAACAACCTCGGCACTCGCTTCGTTGAGATGCTTAATTGGATCTTATTCTTGCTCTGCACTAATCTACATCTCTCTCTTTTCCCTTTTTTTTCTTTTTTTTCTTACTTTTTTTTACTCCTCGTTGTTGTTGTTGTGAGAGGTTGGGTAAGTTTGCTGCTCAGAGCAAAAATAGAAAATTAAGCATCTCAACGAAGTGAGTTGTCCGAGGTGCTTAATATAATTCTCCCACCCCTCCCATTCACCTGGGACGGACACTCCCTCACTGGGACCGGAAAAAAAACCCACTCCATACCATCACTGGTCATCGGACACTCACATCACTCGGGACGGACACTCTCCCTCATTCACTGGGCCGGACCCACTCCACCATTCAATGGTAGAAGTTACACCCCGGGACTCCAACTTCACACATGCTCTGGACGTGATCCACTCTCCCCCTCACTCGACATCCTGGGACGGGACACTCCACCCTTGCTATGGTACGGGACCACCTCCTATTCCACCAATCACTTATGGGATCGGAATCTCATTTCCAACTGGGTCAATCGGTCTCCTCCGCACGCCATTCACCTGGGACAGGACAATCCATCTCTGGGACGGAACACGACACCTTCTAATTTTCGTACGACAATCACCATCACTGGATTCGGACATCTCCTCCCCATCACTTTTAGGTACCCGGCGCACACTCTCCACTCAATGGACTACGGACACGCTCACCATATCACCTGGGAACCGGACAATCACCCACTCAACTGCTGGTAACGGACATATCACAACTCATCTGGGTCGGACACACTCCATCATACTGGGACGGAACACTCTTCCATCTCCACTGGGTACAGGACTTCCATCACTGGAGTCGGATCACTCACTCCATCCTCTGTCAAGGTTCGCCGACTTCACATTTCACTGGTACGGTACATCGCACATTCACTAGGCATTCGGACATATTCTCCCTTTCACCCATCTACTGGGACGGACTATCCTCTACTTTTCACTGGCCGACGGACATATCACCATATCATCGGTACGGACACTACACATCCATCACTGGTGGATCGGGACACTCCATTCCACTGAGGACGGACGCTCCTCCATCACATTTGGGGAGGGACCACTCCACTCCCATCACTGGTTCGGACAGCTCACCATCAATTTGTACGGAACAACCTCACCATTCACTGGTACCGGAACACCATCACTGGGTACGGACACTCACCTTACCACCCCACATCCCAATGGGGCACGGACAACATCACCATCACTACCCTTTCCTTGGACTTTCTATGTCATTCTAAACTCCCATATATTCTTGTTGCTAACTCCCCCTCCCCCCCCCCTATCTCTTACAGTGTTAAAATTTGCCGTACTGGAAATTATACTTAACTTTTACTGTGCTCTATGGAACTTTTCTTTTATATTAAAACATTTATGGAAATGATTTTTTGGTGGGAACCCCTAAGCCATTATTAGTCTGGGGGAAAATTTCATGTTTCCTATATACAGGCGGGCCGGCATTACAATGTTGTTGCAGTTTGTCATAAGATAAAAAAAACTAATGTCATATAAAAAAGCCGGCAAACTGAAATTTTTTTACACAGGAACAGGGGTCTCGTGTGGCCACCCCACCCGCCTCCTATTTACTCCGGTTTTATAACCTTCCTAGTTTTTTTAAAATAAAAAAAATACTACTCAAAATAAACATTAACACCTTAAATACACACCTACCATTTACCTCCCATAAAACTATAAATATAAAATAAAAAATGATGGTCATGAGCAGCCATGCTTACTCCTCACCCACTTCAATAAAAAATAAACTTTTTTTTTTCTTCACTCTGGCTAAGGATTCCAAACAGGGCGGTGACCGCTTAGGTGCTCAAATCTTTATACCAAACTATCGGAATAATTTTAAAATTTACAACAGTTTGTTATATTGCTATATAAATTTATTGCACTCATACTAAGTTCCCCATGCCAAAGTATTTAATACAGATATATGTTTTCTTTGATTTTTTAATGAATTTAAATTGCAACAGAGTTTCTAAAGTTTAAAGGGGATTGTAACATATGATGAAATAACTTAAAATAATACCGCTTTGTTAATTTTTAAATAAATATAAGAAAGATATTACAAATAAAAAATTAAAAAGATTCTTTTTTTAATTTAACTGACTACATTAATAATGGCAAGCAGTAACAAATAGTTTATCCAAAAATCGTTTAATAAGAAACATTATACTATTTTTGTTATTATTGAAATACGAGTCCTTGATCTTTATTTTTTTTTTCAGCGACGAGCACAAGGATTGACAAAAATTAGGCTTAAATTCGTTTTTTAAATTAAAAATAAATAACTAAGGATACAGCATAAGACAAACATTTGTAAAACATTTATATACTAATCTCCAGATTTATTTTAAAAAGGTTAAATCAAAGAGATTTAATACACGAGAATTATTTAATTATATAACGGAGCGCTAAACCCTTTATGGGTAATACACGAGAAGAGCAAAATATGATTAGACTCAAAACGTTCATCTGCTAGTCCACTACATTCTTTGGTTCATATCCCATTCAAATCGTATTCTGTCTCAATAGCATGTTTTGTTAATGTCTGTGGCTTGGCAGCCCGTGCCTGGGAGTCATTCTAAGATTGATTGAAATTGATTAACGATCGACTCCAGGATGAAGGACTTGATTGGCATAGGGGGAGGAATATATTTTGGGGGTCATCGCCCCGTTAGCCACGGTCCTATGACAACAGGCTTCGCGGTGGTATTTAAGGGCACGGTATATACCAGGCTCCTTTACTAACTCATTCATCCTTTTGTTCTTCACTTATTCTTCTTTGTAGTAGACTGATTGGAGCTGTGTGTGGTTTTGTAACCGTTCTTCTTTGGTTAGATTCACTGGTAGTCCTGTTAGTGTTTTTTTGTTGTTAAAAATGGTGTTAATGCATCAGTTATTGGTATTTTGTTCGGGGATTGTTCTTATGTATTTAACAGTCATAGTCCCCATAATAGTTACATTAGATCCTTGGAAGACATCTAAATGTATTCTGCTAGCTACGGAGCTGAGAAAACTATCCCCAGTATTCCTATACAGCTCAGACCCTATATCACTCAATGCAGGCAAAAGGAATTACTGAAAGGTGCTGGGTCTTTTTTCTAAAAAATTTCATCCTACAGGAATAATTATAACTGTGTAGGGGTTGTGTAGAGGGTGTGGTTGATGAGTGAGAGAAGGATTATTGTAGCGGGAGGTTTTGTGGGTATGGTGGAATGCGGAAGGTGAGGGTGATTGTTAAGGATGGTCGGTAGTCGTGCATGATGATGGTTTGGTGGTCGTAGTGTGAGTGTTAGTGACTGGGGTGGTTTAATGGAAGGTGGCAAAAGGTAGATTCTGTGGTAGTGGTGTTGGCTGGCAGTGGTGGCGTGTTAGTAGTGGTGGTGGTTGTAGTAGTAGCAGGTAATGGTTAGTGGTGGAAGTGGCCAGTTGGTGGTGGAGTGGTTTGGTGGTTTTGTAGTAGTGGATTAGGTAGGACCAATGGTAAAAGGCGTAACATTATTTGCTTTTTAATCAACGGTGGAAAAGCGGCTTAAAACCCAAAGGATTATACAGCGCTGTGCGCGCGAGGGTGGAGGATGGAAGCGATATTTTTCAGGGCATAAGATTCAGGGGAAACTTGGAGCACAGATCCAGTGCCCTACGGATCATGAAGCCCCTCACAAGCGTCAAGGGAACCTCCCTCGAGGGGTTGATGAGGAAACACCCCTGACGATAGGGGGTTTGGGGTGGCTGTGGTAAGTGAGCGGAGACTGAAATCGCTAATCAGAGGTTTTCCCTACCTCCCATTTTCCCTGCAAAACGATTCACTGTCCCCTCCCCTCTCATTACTCACCCTCTTTTTTTACCTTCCTCCTCTCTCCCCTCCCCATTTCCTCCCATCCTCCCCCTCCCCATCCCTCATTCCGTACAGCGGTGCATCGCTCAGATACTATTACGTCTCTTCTTTCTTACACCCCCCTTGCCTCTTCCTATTTTTTCTCCTTTCTAGCTCCTACTGTTCTCGCCATTTCCCTACCCTTCATCATATTATTCCATCTCTTGCCCCTTCCATATTCCTTCTCGTAATTTCATTTATTCATCTCCTTTCATTTGTCGTTCCTATTCCCCCTCAAGTCTTTCTCTCTCCTTCTTCAAGATACGTGAGGCTAATTATATTGAAAGAAAGAAGAAAGAAGAAGCAAAGAAGAAGTAGAGGAAGAAGAAGAGAAGAAGAAGAAGAAGAAGAAGAAGAAGAAGGTAAAAAAAAAATAAGGGAACAAGAGGAAAGAACGGGATGAATAAGAAAAAGAAAAAAGAGGGAGAGAGAAGAGAAGAACAAGAGGAAAGAAAAAGAGGGGAGAAAACGGAAAGCAAACGAAAGGAGAATGAAGGAAGGAACAAAAATGACAAAAAAAATAAAAAGGCGTGGGAACATTGGAAGAGAGCGTGAACTAGTGGGCCAGCGGGGAGGAAAAGAAAACAAAGGGAGAAGAGAAAAAAAAAAAAAAAACAAGAAGGAAAGAAAGAAAAAAGGGGCGAAAAAAATCACAAAAAGAAAAAACGCAGAAGGGGGTGAAGAGAAGAAGAAAAATGGGTAAAGAAAAATGGGGGAGGCCAGATCAAAGAGCAGAAAAGGGAGAGGGGAGAAGAAGAAGTGGAAAAAAAAACAAACAGAAACAAAGTGGAAAAAAAGGAGATGAAGAGAAATTAAAAAAAAAAAAAAAGAGACGGGACGTTAGGAAATAGGGGGAGGGCGGGTTAAAAAAAGGAAAACATAAGGAGTGGTAATCAAAAAAGAAAAGAAGATAAAAAAAAAAGAATAAAAGGAAGAAGGAAGCAAAAGGAAAGGAGCTGAATAAGGAGTAGGAAGAGGGATAGAGGCGAGGAATAAATAAGGAAGAAAAAGAGGGTGGTAAGAAAGGAAAGGGGGTAAAGAAGAAGATTAGATGGATGTTGATGATGTTGATGTGATGATGATGATGATGATGATGATGATGATTGATGATTGATGAATGATTGATGATGATGATGATATGATGTTGATGATGTTGATGATGAAGATGATGATGATTGATGATGTGATGATGATGTTGATGATACGTTAGTGGAGAGTGCAACCACACTTTTTTGAAGCCCTGGTCAAACCATATGCAGAAATAAGAGCCCCAACCTTGATGAGCCCGTGGAGGCTGAGGTGTAGCGGTCGGCCCAAGAGAAGTCCTTCTCGATGTATTTATGCCAGACGTTATCAAATTAATCTAATACCTCAACAAACTCACAACATATAAAAACATATCTAACAGTAAAAAATAATAATAGAAAATATAGCAGGAGGATCTTTGATGAAACGGATGGGGCAGTCTGTGAGAAACCTGAACACGCTAAAGAGTTCACAAGCCGAACGACCCCGAGGGGCGTGACATGGGGAGTCTGTGCGGGATGAACAAAGAGCTCACCAAGGAACGGCTGGGAGTTTAGTCCTGTGGGGAAAACATGAAAAACAAGAGTTCACACCCCAAGGAACGGAGTGATGGGAGACGGGGAGTCTGGGTGGAGGAACTGACAAGTGTAGATCACAGAGGAACGACTGGGGAGTCTGTGAGGAACTGAACAAAGAGTTCAACAAGGAACCGACCTGGGGAGTTGGGAGGAATGAACAAGAGTTCACAAGGAAAACGACGGGGAGTCTGGGAGGAACTGAACAAAGAAGGTGTGTTTCACAAGGAGGAACGACTGAGAGGATGTTCTGGGAGGAAACTGAAACAAGAGTTAACACAGGAAACCACGACTGGGGAGTCTCTGTGTGAGAGGAACTGAACAAGAGTTCACAAGGAAACGACTTGGGGAGTCTGTGAGGAACTGAACAAGAAGTTCCAAAGGAACGACTGGGAAGTCTGTGAGGATACTGAACAAAAATAATGGAAAACCGATACAAATTTTTTAATGTTAAAAAACAAAAACTGTCGTGTACCTCTATAAATAATGATTCTCCTGTTTTCTTAACCCTTTTTTTCACTTCTTTCTGCCGTTGTTGCACCAATGTTACATTTTATAGACAGTTGCTATATAATTATATAGTTAGTACATTTAGTTGTGATTTAAGCTTATTCTCACGTGGAGACCATGCAAAGCCAGAGACCACGAAGAATCGTTAAAGGCTAACAGTAGTCTTGATACCATACACACACTAGGGGAAGCAGATAAGGAAGTGTGTGAGGAGTAAACTCGGTTTGTGGAGACATTTTTTCTCCAGGAGGGGTGGAAGCTTATCATACGTCCCCTTCTTTTTTTTTTTTCAGCCCCTTTCTGACCCTTTCAGCCTGAGGGGCCAAGCAATCTCTCAGAAGGGGCGCAGCGTTCTGTTTTACTTGCTAGAGTGGGAAATCTAAATGTTCCACAGTTGATGTGCTATGCTGACATATAGATCAAGGGACCTTCTGCTCCTTGCAGTGGTCTGTTGCAAAGGTTGTATTTTTATAAGAGACAGTATATATCCTTACTTAGCAGGACAATTTAAGGATAATCCTGCTCCCACTTTATTACCATGTAAAGTTAGTGGAACATTGTTGTCTATGCTTTAAGAACAGCAAGATTTAAACATTTTGCTTTGCTTATCGAGGTAGTGGCAAGGGAGCAAAAAGTACTGAGTAGTCTGCTTTTTCTTTGTGCATCTGGAGGCATGCAATGGCTTGGGGCGGTGATTCAGGCGTTATGATGGGCCGATTTGTTTTGACTCTGGGAGAGTGACCCTCCCACTGCTCACCCAGGTAACTAGCAAAGAACACTGATCTTGTGCGTTTAGTTGTGAAACAAAGTGTCCTCAAACACAAATAAATAAAATTAAGAGCGTGAAGTGTGATCAGTTCTCTTGTGATATCATTGTGAACAATAAATGACAAATCTTGTGGAACACAGTTGTACCCAGTCGTGGCGTTTCATAGTCATGAAAGACGTGGACATCCATGGACACTTCAGCTTTCTAATCAAGTCAAGATACACTGGCGAAGGTGGTTCTGAAGAACTCCATTTTGCTTCACGTTACAAAGTGCAAGGTATGTACGATTATTCTTTTCTTTGTAGTCCCCTTCGCTGCTGGATCATGCGCAGTTCTTGCAGTTCGCCAAGAGTTTTAATCAACCTATAGTCGGCAGTAAGGTGTTGGCTTTTGAAGTCCAAAACAAGTTTATGTATATCGTCAGCCATCATCGAAATGCATATATGCTGACTTAACACCCACAGGAGGTAATATTGTTTACTTACAAATTATTTTTCTTGACAGCCCAATGTCTGAGATGGTTGCTGACAGGCCTGTTTCTCAGGAACCTCGTCTGCAGGGGCGGGGCTGTTGTAGTACGATTTGCTGTCATTTATTCAGCTAAGTGTTTTCCTTATTAATTTATATTTATAAAGCACTTAAACAATAGCTGGTAAGGCCATTATCTTCAACAAACGGGATATAACGTGGGCGTGAGGCTTTGAAAATAAGTCACCATTATGTAGAGAGGGAGCATATTCACTAAGCAGATATATTCTACACCGGTATTATATAAAGACAAATATTAAACAGAGTGAAAAGACAAACAGCGACTACTATGTCGTAAATATTCATGGTAAAGGGACTAAGGATGGTCTCCAAGTTGTATGTACTTGGTAATTTCAGGCGTTGGCGAGAAAGGAAGGGCCCTAGATCACCTTGAAGACAAAGAATGGGTTTCTTGAATGACAGCGCAATATTAGGGATAAGGGCAACGATGTCTCTCAAATTTATTGCAGTGCATAATTCCATTATGAAATTCTGAAAAAAAAAACAGGGAGACTTTACCGAGACACATTTTCTCCCCAAACAAATTTAAAGTAACTTTTTTTGAGAATTCACATCTTTTTAATTTGAAACATAACTGTGGCTAAGTGAGCCATAGGAGAAAATTTGGTGGCTTCTACAAATTTTCCATCACGATATTTGGAGGATGGCTCTAATATCCAATCACAAGATGGGAGAAGACCTTAAACAATGGAACATCACAGTGACAGAAATTAAAGCTTTACCAAGCTGTTAAAATTTTAAATAGGGAAAATTTCAAAACCAGAAGTGAAGCAAAGCATTAACAAATCCCCAGCTCATAATTTATTCAGGCATTCACTAGTTGTGGATGGGGAAAACAAACCCCCAAAATACCGTTATAGAGGCCAGAACGTTGTGTGCTTAAAATAGGTTGGTAAATACATGAGTAATGTGGGTGGGTGAGTTAGACCTGATAGCTTGGCAACCAGGTCGGTTGCCGTTTTTCCTCCCTTAAGTCAATGTGACCTGACCTGACAGGTTGGGTGCATTGGCTTAAGCCGGTAGGAGACTTGGACCTGCCTTGCATGGGCCAGTAGGCCTTCTGCAGTGTTCCTTCGTTCTTATGTTCTTATGTTCTTAATACGCAACTTTTGGCGCATGCGCCATAGGTTGGCCGTCTTTGCGGCGTACTTGTAGGCGTTGAAATGAGTTGAGGTTGGATAACAGGCCCGGTGGCCTGGTGGCTAAAGCTCCCGCTTCACACACGGAGGGCCCGGGTTCGATTCCCGGCGGGTGGAAACATTTCGACACGTTTCCTTACACCTGTTGTCCTGTTCACCTAGCAGCAAATAGGTACCTGGGTGTTAGTCGATTGGTGTGGGGCGCATCCTGGGGGACAAGATTAAGGACCCCAATGGAAATAAGTTAGACAGTCCTCGATGACGCACTGACTTTCTTGGGTTATCCTGGGTGGCTAACCCTCCGGGGTTAAAAATCCGAACGAAATATTATCTTATCTTAGCCTGCGAAACTGATCTGGGGTACAACAGAACATCTAGGATCTAGCCCATAACCTAAACTAGCAGCACTACATCTGAATATATATAGCCAGAGATTGTCTTATCTGTTGCAAGTAAATTTAAGATATTATTTTCCTCAATTAATAAGATATCTTGACATATCAGAAATGTTATTACACTATTTATCTGAAGTAACAGGGGATAACAGTGATGGAGGACACGACGCAGGTTGACTTCCTTGAGTTCGAGAGAGAGAGAGCACAATCTGGGTCACTCAGGCAAGTGTCCCATAACTTTTTATTTGAAAACAATGTCATAAATACGTCAGTCTGTTTAAGACAAATTGTTTGTCCACCTGTCCTTAGCCCCTCGTCCATCCGTCACTTAATCTTTAGCAGTTTTGTGTTGGAAACACTCCAGTATTTTCAATAAATACAGTATTTAAATAATGATATAAACCAAATAAGAATGAGAATTATAACTTGTATTTATCTTTATGGTGTAGTTATTATAACAGAAAGAAAGAATATAGTAAACTAGCAACAGTGATGACAGCAGCACATAGCTACAATAAGACAAACAATTCCCTGAGGAAAAAGAAAGTTACCAGACAATACTAACTAGCAACTGTAGACAGGTCTCCTGGGAAGACTAATGTTGACAAAATTTGTAAACACAGCCACGTGCTGTACCCCGCCAAAGACCCATTACGCAAGCTCCAATTCTCTTTTTGTATACCATCTCCACTTGTATTTTGACTTTTTTTATTTTGGGTATCCCAGAAGGGAACCATCTTAATAGGTTCCCTGAATATTTTTTTTTATTTTTTCTTCCTCCAACTTTTGATTTTTTTCTCTCTCATAACTCTAAAACGTCTCATCCAATCGGCTTCAAACTTCCAGTACTTGTGTACAGTAAGGAGGACCAGATTCATGGAACAATTAGCAAGTTCACGCACCCTGTTTACCTGGAGAGAGTTCCGGGGGTCAACGCCCCCGCGGCCCGATCTGTGACCAGGCCTCCTGGTGGATCAGAGCCTGATCAACCAGGCTGTTACTGCTGTTACCCTGTGACCAAAGTTGTTTTATAATTATCACATTCCCAGCATCCTGGAATGTTAATGCTAATTTCCAAAATCCTCAGTTGCGTAGCTTCAGACGTTCAAAAAAGTTGACTCCTAATTCGGCGATGGTAGAGAATGTAACTGAAATGACTTATGAGCCCGCGCGCACTGGCTCTATGTTGTCTGTTCGCGCAGTAAACTATTTCAACGTATTTTATCTTATGTTTATAGTTTTTCCGTTGTAACCTAATCTAATCTAACCTAACCCAATGTAACCTAACCTAATGTAACCTAACCTAACCCAATGTAACCTAACCTAACCGAATGTAACCTAACCTAACCCAATGTAGCCTAACCTATGTAACCTAACCTAACCCAATGTAACCTAACCTAACCCAATGTAACCTAGCCTAACCCAATGTAACCTAGCCTAACCCAATGTAACCTCACCTAACCCAATGTAACCTAACCTAACCCAATGTAACCTAATCTAACCCAGTGTAACCTAGCTTAGAAAGAGGGGTGCAATCTCCATGTGAAAGTGTAACATAGTTATTAGGATAAATGGTTGATTATTTGAGTGTCCACAGCACCAGCGCTTACATGACTGTTGAGGCCATATTAAGAATATGCAGACGAGACAAGTCCAGAAATAGACCTTAATGAAGGAACCTTCCCAGGGAATGGTCACCAAAAGTTAAATGTACGAACATAAAACTACAGAGCTCTGACTAATAGTACACCCTCTTCTCACTTTACGAATACTTCCCAGCCCGGGCTAAGTACTACGTACTGCTAGGTGAATAGGGGCAACCATGTGAGAAAATGTGCCTAACGTTTCACAAGTCCTGGATTCGAACCCGGGTTCTTCTATTGTCAGCCACTTGTTCGAATATTAGGTTATTGATGCTCATCAATCTTTGACTAACTATAAACGCGATATTAGAACAAATTACTTACATATAATTGAAAATAAATTACAATATGATACCGAGTTGACACGTACACTAATGATGAAGTGTATGTCATTGTTCATTAGTATTCATCATAGGCTAATATGTATTTTCTAAATAAACCTTATGTTGGTGAAAAATTAAAAATATGTTTTAGGCTATCCCTAAGTATAGTTTCACCATCTTATGGTAAACTGTTAGTGATCCTTTGGGGTAAACTGAATAAAAAAACATGAGGGTGCTGAATAATATGCTACTACACTTGGATATCTTTGTTGCTGAAACGTTTCGCAGTATAACAGGTTACTTCAGTCAAATATATCTTATTGTCAACCTGTCGTTACTGTGCATTAATATAATGATAGGGCAGCGTATGCTTAAATGGTTAACAAATCATCTCTGAATAAGACCCATGATAGGAAACACTGTGTTGTTTTCTAACGAACAAAGAGCCAGCACCACCTGACTTAGTAGCAGAGCGAGGGAGTGTTTATAAGCTGACTTTATGGTGTGTGAACGTTCCGTCTTCCTGAGTGTCTGTGACTCATTTCTCCCGTAACTCTGTTCGCCCTCTGGATTGTGTACCCTAACACCGTGTCGTCATACTGTTCTCAGAACTTACGTTGCTCTCATCATACTCTACATGCCCGCAGGACACATCCTGTCATAACACTCTGCTGGTTCAGTATATCGCTGTCGGCCCACAACTGAAGAACTCAGGTTCGATCCTGATACCGGTGGAGAAGTAAGTTTCCTTCTGCTTGTTGCCGTTAATGGTGGAGGGGGGGAGATTCAAAACCAGTAGGGGTCGTCTAGCGCCTGAGGGGGGAAGGAAGGGAGACAATCAACTTTGATCCAAGGAAAGGGAAGTTAAAACCCAGTTCGCTGAATCAAGAGTCCCTCACCGGCATCAAGGCACCTCTCCTGACGGGCCTTGATGACTGAAGTCACTCAGGACTGAAGAAATCACTCCAAAGATTAAATCTCAGGCACATCTCAGGCACAGTATAACCAACGGGTTTAGCGCTTCCTCATGAATAATATAATAACACTGGGTATCATGTTTCGCGAAAGTTGTGTATATATCTTATTTTCTTACGTTTTTATGGTGATAAAGATTCAAAAAATGACCCTGTTTTTTAATAGCATCAACAGTTACGTCACAAATCTGTTTTTTTTTTATCGCTGCAGATGTTTGTCAAAGAGCAAAATAGTAATTATGTAACGTAATCATGGTGAAACTTTTCATAATACATGTATGTAATTCATAAATCATCAGTGAATCACGCTCTATTTATCACTGTGAGTGATACTAATGAAGATCGACATAGATACACATTTTATGGTCTATTGATACATGTATCAGTGGCAGTTAGATAATACTATTTAGTTTAGTTAAAAGCAAAATATCTTCAAAATTTAAAAGTTATGACATTTTTTCTTGGAGAAAGCAAGCAACACCACAGCATATTATGACTGTTGCAAGTACAGCTGGGGTCACCCCACCCGGAATCCATACACTGTATAATTAAGTAAATATAAATAATAGTAAGTCCTTACTTTTTACATGATTTTAAAGCAAATAATCATACACTCAGATCCTCTTATGAAATTAATTCCAAAGTAATTAATATTTGTTGTTTTGAGGCATCTAACTGAAGGTGAATCCCATCTCTGAGGCAAGACATTAGGGTGTATTGCCGAAGAAAGCACATATGCAAAGTCACACCAAATTCAAGATTAAAAAAAACAAGCATGGACTGTTGGGATTGTGATGAATGGTTTGAAAAACCGACAAGTTGAAGATTGAGACACTTATGCAGCATATGAGAATCTTTATTCAGGAAACGTTTCGCCACACAGTGGCTTCATCAGTCCAATACAAAGAGGAAGGCGTAAGGAGAGGAGGAGTATGAGGTAATCAGTCCCTCAGCCTGGAGTCGATGTGTTCAGTCCATCAATCTTGTAGAATGTACAGCATAGGGCCGTAGACGTGGCTTATATACTATAGTGAGGTGAGGTGAAGCAGGCGGAGGCTGGGTCATAGTGGTACCATCCACTAGTCGAAGTAGGTCTTCGTCCAAAGGTTGAACAAGTGTTGAAGAATTCTTTGTAACAAGATCCCATGATGCTGCAGTGTCTGACAGTTGTGATGAATGGTTTGAAAAACCGACAAGTTGAAGATTGAGACACTTATGCAGCATATGAGAATCTTTATTCAGGAAACGTTTCGCCACACAGTGGCTTCATCAGTCCAATACAAAGAGGAAGGCGTAAGGAGAGGAGGAGTATCATGCAGCATCATGGGATCTTGTTACAAAGAATTCTTCAACACTTGTTCAACCTTTGGACGAAGACCTACTTCGACTAAGTGGATGGTACCACTATGACCCAGCCTCCGCCTGCTTCACCTCACCTCACTACAGTATATAAGCCACGTCTACGGCCCTATGCTGTACATTCTACAAGATTGATGGACTGAACACATCGACTCCAGGCTGAGGGACTGATTACCTCATACTCCTCCTCTCCTTACGCCTTCCTCTTTGTATTGGATTGATGAAGCCACTGTGTGGCGAAACGTTTCCTGAATAAAGATTCTCATATGCTGCATAAGTGTCTCAATCTTCAACTGTTGGGATTCTCTCAAGAGAGCTGCTGAAATCGGATGCCATGCTCCAGTCTCAGAGATAACGAAAAACTTCCCTGATGTGGAGATACCACTGGTGAATAACCACAGGAGACGTCAAAGCATCTCTACCATGACACAGCTGCTCGATATTATTGCCAAAGAAAATTCCACAGAAGCCGCAGCTTATTAGACAAAGTGCATCTTTTGTGAGAAAACAAGTAAGCACTTGAGACGCCTAAACACAAGAGCTTGACTCTTACATAGTATCTTGCTACGAGTAGATGAGATAGTCGGTAGAGTTGTGGCTAGGAAAATGGACAAGAGAATGCTTGCCATTGTCATCATGGAACTGGTATCTGCTGAAAATCACTACCGCGCGTCTTGCTAGCGTCTGTGCACTAAAGATGCAAATGATGCCAGTCAGTAGTCTGATGGAGAGACGTAATGCTGATCAGGCAAAGTATGATGCCGCAGGTAAACCGTCGTACAGTGAACTGTGTACAATTATCAATCCAGTTGTGGTGCCTCTGACTGACCACGTCAAGATTGGTGCTGGGTATGCTTTCATCCATTGATGAATCTCTGCACAATACAAATATAGCTGGATTTGCCAGAGAGCTGGGCAAAAAAAATGCCTCTCAACAGAAAATATTATAAGAACCATCAGCATGAGCCTGGGTCAGAAAGTGAAAGGCAATGTCGAGATATTTGCACAACCATCAAATTTGGTTTTGTTCTTTGTTCTACACGAGGGTACTCAGTCTGAGGACTGACGTATCTGAAGTTTACTGGGAACCATCTGTCAAAAACGCTGAGATGGAACAGAGGTTCCACCAATGGCACATGGCAGGATGGTATTGCACGAGGCAATAACATCCTGCAATGGCAATAATTTCTGAGCACCTCTGATAAGATAAATCTGGTCAAATTCTTGGTTTCAGAGTGGAAGCAGTCTACGAAGAGAGAGAATCACCAGGACAAGATACTGTATGTAACCTGTGGAGAGGTGTCTTATCTGCTCACTAAGGATCACTGGTATGAGATCCAAGGCCTGAAGGCAGTACAAGAAGGTGACACACAAATTCTTCTCCATGGTCATCGTCTCAGGGGACGTTTTCAATGCAGTCATACCTGGTGTAAGTAAGTTTATTCAGGTATACACAAATACAGTTACACAGATTATCATACATAGTAGCATATGTGTAGAGAACCTAGAATAACCCAAAAAGGTCAGACAAGCTGATATTGTGTCTGCTTCAGCAACAAGATGTCCTGACCTTTCTATCAGAAATGTGGGTTATTATTGAACATGGTATATAGACACTGATAAGCTTGCAAGCTTTCTGGGAGTCATAAGTATCATTCTCCTATGTGTGGGTTATATGTGTAGCAATGTGGAGGCGAAACCCTGTGAATTGAGAGGATGTGCCAGGCTCAAAGGAATGTCGGTGGACCATAGATGGTGATGGCAGTCTTACAACAGAATGTACGCGATGAGCGCCACCAGTGACTAGCACTAGATGCTGTGGTTACAGGGGGTCGAGTCTCAGCTCCTGGTCCTGTCCACTTGCAAACATCCAGATTATACATGATTGCTTAATCACTTGAAATGCACAGGTAAGTGCGTTGCAACGTGTTGCACCAAGAGAACTGACGGTGAGGAAGAAATTGAAGTGGATTTTGATTCTGATCGTGAAAAGACTGGACAGTGAATAAACTGAAACACAATTTATATATAATTCACATATAATTCCTATTATTTATGCTTCTTGATATGAAGCCAAGGATTCTATTAGCTTTATTGCGAACACTTATGCACTGTTGTCTTGGTTTCAGGAGTTCTGGTTAGCAGTAATCTGAAACCAAGACAACAGTGCATAAGTGTTCGCAATAAAGCTAATAGAATCCTTGGCTTCATATCAAGAAGCATAAATAATAGGAGTCCTCAGGTTGTTCTTCAACTCTATACATCCTTGGTTAGGCCTCATTTAGATTATGCTGCACAGTTTTGGTCACCGTATTACAGAATGGATATAAATTCTCTGGAAAATGTACAAAGGAGGATGACAAAGATGATCCCATGTATCAGAAACCTTCCCTATGAGGATAGACTAAGGGCCCTGAAACTGCACTCTCTAGAAAGACGTAGAATTAGGGGGATATGATTGAGGTTTATAAGTGGAAGACGGGAATAAATAAAGGGGATGTAAATAGTGTGCTGAAAATATCTAGCCTAACAGGACTCGCAGCAATGGTTTTAAGTTGGAAAATTCAGATTCAGGAGGGATATAGGAAAGTACTGGTTTGGTAATAGAGTTTGGATGAGTGGAACAAACTCCCAAGTACCGTTATAGAGGCCAGAACGTTGTGTAGCTTTAAAAATAGGTTGGATAAATACATGAGTAGATGTGGGTGGGTGTGAGTTGGACCTGATAGCTTGTGCTAACAGGTCGGTTGCCGTGTTCCTCCCTTAAGTCAATGTGACCTGACCTGACTAGGTTGGGTGCATTGGCTTAAGCCGGTAGGGACTTGGACCTGCCTCGCATGGGCCAGTAGGCCTTCTGCAGTGTTCCTTCGTTCTTATGTTCTTATGTTCTTATATGTGTAGAGAACCTAGGATAACCCAAAAAAGTCAGACAGAGTGACTTATTTCCATTGGGGTCCTTTTACCTTATTATTATAATATAAAGGTTATAATATTTCTTATTATTCTATAATGAAGATAACATCTTATTATCATACTAAAAAGACTATCTACTACACGAGGGTCATTAAGACTATCTACAATACGAGGGTCATTAAGACTATCTACTACCCTAGGGTCATTACGACTATCTACAATACGAGGGTCATTACTAGGGATAAGGTAAAATTTACACGTATTTTAGCTAAAAAATAGAAATCATTCCCCTCCCTTTCTGTTGCTTCATTCATCAGACACTTTTTGGCAGTCTTCTTGAACTGGTTCAAGCTATGACTGGCCTTGACATTTGTGGGTAGTCTGTTCCATTCCTTTATTGCTGTACAATAAAAGGTGTTTGAAGCCTGGCCACTGACTGTGGGTACTACAAAGTTGTGCTCTCTCCCCCTAGTACTATGATTGCTTTGGTTCCCAACCTTGACAAAATTGACAGCAAGATATTCTGGGCACTGTTCGTGAGCAATTTTATAAACATGATTTAGCTTCAGTTGTTTTACTCTGTCTTCAACATTCAGCATATCCAACTGCTGTAATTCATCCTGGCCTACATGTTTCTCTTGGTCCCAGCCTCAGGATGAATCTTACGATTTTGTTCTGGGTGATTTGCAGTCTATCTTTCAGTTTTTTTGTCAAGGCAGAGTACCAAGAAGAGCAAGCGTAATCCATATGGCATTGTATAAGGGCTAGACATAGGGTCCTGCGAGCCTCAGTAGGTAGACACTGTGCTTGTCTATACAGGAACTTCAGCCTGGCATTCGCTTTCTTTACTACACTGTTCCCTATCAATTCTCCTGACATGCATGGGTCAAAGGGGATTCCCAGATATTTAACTGATGAAACCAAAGTGATGGACTCCCCATTACACTGAACATTAAAATTATTTACCCTTCTCAGTTTATGTTTCGTTCCAAAGAGAATGGCTTCAGTTTTCCCTAGGTGTAATGATAGTTTGTTGTCTACTAACCATTTGCTGCAGGACTCCAGTTCCAGTGTTAAAACATTAGCAATATCTTGTGGGTCTTTACCTGTCACTAACAGAGCACTGTCATCTGCATACAGTAGGAGTTTGCACTTGACACTGATAGGCATATCATTGACATAACATAAGAATAGTAAGGGACCCAGAATACTACCTTGGGGAACTCCACATGTTATCGGCAGGGGTTCTGATTCCGTTTTGTTGATTTTGACTATTTGTCTCCTGTTGCTAAGGTAGACTTAAACCAGTCTACAGAACCTATACCGATAGATTGAAGTTTATTACATAATATATTGTGGTTGACAGTATCGAAGGCCTTTTGCAGGTCTAAGGTTACCATACCTATGCGGTTCCCTTTTGACATTTCAGTTCTCAGGTAATCCATCAGATTAATAAGGGAGGTATCGGTTGAGTAGGATCTCCTAAAGCCCGATTGATAGCTATGGAGAATGCTGTTGTCATTAAGGTACTTAACTACTTGAGAATACACCGCCCTCTCCAGAATTTTAGATATTATACTGAGTATACTAACAGGTCTATAGTTGCTTACATCAGACCTATTATTTTTCTTGAAGATAGGAGTAACTCTGGCCTCCTTGAACCCCTCCGGTACGGTATTAGTGGTGATTGATAGATTTATTATGTGAGCAATAGGGATTGACAGTTCAAAAGCACCATCTTTTAGGAACTTAGATGGGATGTTATCAGGGCCTGTGCTCTTAGTTCTTTTTGAATGAAGTCATGAGATACACTTACAGACATAAACACTGCAACGGATATATGTGTTCATTATGTTCTTACATGTAAAGAATAAATAGTCACAATACTGTCACTGGAACAATGCATTAATAACCCTTACATTGGAGAACGCAATTTATGACGACATTTCGGTGTAAATCGGACCTAAACGTCGTCATAAATTTCATTCTCCTGTGTGCTAGTTGTTTGTGTATTGTGCTTACATGTATACTGGAATATAAGTTTAACAGTAAAAGGTTGTATATGTGCTTAAAATTCATTTTTTTCCAAAACGAAAGTTTAGTAATATTAAGTTTTCTAGTATTTACAAGTCATCAAGGGTTGATGTACAAATAAGAGGTACATAATGTTAAAAGTTTACTAGTACAGTAACTTGGTGGCCATGTTGTTATAAGATTAAATCTGTTTTATAACTCACTTTTGTTGGGTTGGTACATTCAGCAACACATAACCATGACAAAAGCTACTAAACTCAAATTGTTATATAAAAATATGTTTTTTTGTATATAAAGAGTCTTTATAAAAGAAAATATAATCTACTTCCTTGGGTTGTAACCGTAAGTGAACAAATGTAAGTTTTTTTCTTTTGTTTAGGCTCTGTGTACATAGCATACAAATACTTTTTACATTGATCTTCAGGACACACAGATGTTAGTGGCATATATATCGTACATTAAGTACATTTAACCTAGAATAATCAACAAAGTCAAACAGTTTGACTTATTTCCACTGGGTCCATTTGATCTTCAGCGCCAGCCTTGATGGAGTTCAGACGTCTCCTTCATCTCTCCCCTCAGCATCAGTGATGCATTTTCCCCATTCTTACTCCTAGGGGCTTGTCCTCATTATACACTGCCCGTTGGGCAATTGGTTTGGGTGATAAAAATAGGTTCCATTTTTTTCTGCTTTGCCGATTTGTTTCAGTCTGGAGGAGCCCGGTTGTTGACTCAGGGTGAGTGTATGAGTCTGACTCTGTGGGCATTTAGCCAAGAGGCTCCACCTCACCTAATTGGGAACAATTTTTCCCGTTTCTTTTTTTTCTGGAGGAAACTTTACTTCATATCCAATTCCCGGCTACAATTGGGCAATATATTTTTTACTGGAGCCGCTGGAAACCAGACTCAATACAACGTAGGCTTTGGTGGCCTTCAAAACCCCAACAACAAACAACAACAAAAAACATTTAAAAATAACTTTGGCTGTGTTAGCATGAAGTACACACTTGTTACTAGCAAGGACCAGCCTCCTGGGCCTCTCAGCCAAGAAGACAAGCAAACACAGGTAATTACAGTGACAACCCGATTCAAAAGGCCAGTTAATTTTGCCACTCCGGTGAAGCTAAAGATCCCCATATGGTAAGTTTATTTAGGCTCAAGTACACATAAGTACAATTATCATACATTGTGTAAATTACTTAGGATAACCCAAAAAAAAGAGAGTGATTTATTTTCAATGGGTTCCTTGGGGTATTTTTTAACTCTTGGGTTAAACTACATAATGTGCTGTCTGTGTGTGCCCATAACATCTCTGTGCTCTTAAATCTACTGTAAGCAATTAATTCTTCAGTTCACCTCTTGTGCAAACTGTGGGGACCCATAGACTCGGAAAAGTAAATAGAAAAAGCTTCTAGAAAAAATATTTTTATTTCTACTTAAGACTATTTGAATATTTCGCTACTTCTATCACCTCCATCTTTTATTAGTGCACAAATAGGTTGTAAAATTATTTGTGCATTGTCCTAAATAATATCTTACCTCTTTGTAAAATATTTAATAGATATTTTAATAAAGCTAATGTTTACTAATTAAAGAGTTATAATAAAGTCATAAAGCATTAGGCTAAAGCATGTTTGTCTGTGCTGGATAAACTATGTAAGTTAATGTTCTAAACACAAGAGAGGATGTATGTATTTCAATTTCAGCCCACTACACTTGAGATATCACAAGGGACACAATAGATATAAGTCACTGACTTTTTTGGATTATCCCAGGTAATTTACACACGTTACTACAAATGATAGTTGTACTAAGATGCACCTGTACCTAAATAAACTTACATTTATCCAGCAAATTGTAGAACTGGAACTTTTATTTCCAAAGAATACAAAAGACTGAAGTGACGTTAGATATGTTAGTGAGCAGTCATATATTTTGAAAGGCCTATATACATTGTTTACACATAATCAGTATGGTATATGAAAGAGATGTAACATATGCACAAGTGCCATGTTATGATGGCTTAACATGGAATATTTTGTGATGGCAGTAATTATTTCATTTAGTCAACAGTTACATATTATTCAAAAAAATGTCTATAACAATTCTCCCAAAAATTTTGAGAATCTGCTAACTAATCAATTGAACAGGTAGTGCAGATTCAGGCATGTATGTTTTTGATATTCAAAGACAGTCCCTGATGCATTATGTCCCTGTAATAACTTACCTGGAGTATGCTTTATGTACAGTCATTGAAAATATAAATTATTATTATTATTATTACTATTTAAAACTAAAAAATAGCTTCTGCAATACTAATCTTTAAGATATATTTCCACTGCCTACCTAGTAAACACACACACACTGCCTCAGTTTTTGGTTGCAGTTTCTTGCTTTTCCTCTTTATTTCAAACTTCTTTGTATTGTCTAGGTTCCTGAATGTTTTGCTTACACTTTGGTCTTTCCTTGCATCTGTACTAATATTTCCTACAAAATAGGGCAAAACCCATTTAGGTTGTTTTGGGTGTTAGTTTATGTCTTTTCAACCATATTCCAGTCCTAGTTACATGTGATGACACAGGTGTACTAATTCTCAGTAAGAAGTAAGTAAGGTAAGTAAGTTTATTTAGGTACAGGTACACATAAGTACAATTATCATACATAGTGTAAATTACTGTCAGGAGAATGCCCTCCACCAGATCAAAAACGAATGGAAAAATAAATAAACAACTCTAGGATTAATAATGAATGTTTTTTAAGCCTTTTAACTAAAATTAAATAAGAATAAAATTGGCTGTTTTGGTTCTAGTAAGATGTTGGTGCAGGAGTATGTAAGGCCCAGAATGGTTTTCTGATGTTGAAGAAATGGTGTAGGTTATCCTAGGCGGTGGTATTCATCCGATGTTCTGGAATCTCCTGTTACTACTTGGTTGGGGCACCACAAGAATGATGATAGAGGTGAGGAGTAGTTGTAATGTCCTACTAAGTTCAGTACACAGGTATCTTGTTCCTATAATCTTGGCGTCTACCCTAAATGACCAGGCCAGTAGCAGAGCTGATAATAAAGACAATAAACTGATTACCAAAAGTTATACAAGTACAGCATTCAAGAAAGACACAGGGTGATATTCAGTCTTAAAGTCAATACTGGTAACCATAAAAAAAAAAAAACAGAAATACTCCTGGTAGATCACCTTACCTGATCAGAAGAGTGGAGGTGTAGTGACTCTCCGAACTTCAACCCACACCAGGTAAGGGTACTACTACCAGGAGTAGAAATTAAAGCACATCAGACACCATGAACTTGAGTTTTGCCTCATCCTGCTAGATGGAAATGTGGGCTGTAACCCACTAATGGTTCCTGGCTGTCTGAACAACCCTAACCCGAATTACTAATGGTTTTTCCCTCACAATTACCAAGGATAACCCAAAAAAGTAAAATTTCTGTACCTAGTACACTGTATCTACTTTCATGAAGATAATGTTCTCTAAACGAGGCAAGTTTCTAAGTACAATGGAACCTCAAATATCGAACTTAATCCGTTCCAGGAGTTAGTTCTAAATTCGAAAAGTCTGAAAAGTGAAGCAATGTTTCCCATAAGAAATAATGGAAATACAATTAATCCATTCCAGAAACCCAAAAATATTCACACAAAAAAATACGTTTTATAGAGATTAATTATAGTTTTACATACAACAAATATAGTGTTCAATTATGTATTAATAAATTTAAATAAACATATAAAATAACATTTTACTTACCTTTATTGAAGATTGGTGATGGCATCTGGAAGATAGTGAGGAGGAGAGAGGGAGTTGGGGTTAGTGTTTGGAAGGAGAATCCCCCTCCATGAGGACTTCAGGTATCAAAGCCCTCTCTAGGGTCACTTCCCTTCTGTCTTTTAATGCCACTAGGACCAGCTTTAGAATCACTGGACCCCTGTTTCACAAAATAACTGTCCACAGTCCTCTGTTTCTGGTGCTTCTTTAAGATTTCCCAAAAATGGGACATGATTCTGTCACTGAACTTGTTGCAAAGATGGCTTGTTTCGGCTTGCTCAGGGTGGTACTTCTCCACAAACATTTGGACATCATTCTACTTGGACATCATTCCACTTCTGTATTATTTCCTTCTTCACATTTATGGTGTTTCTCACTTTCTTTCCCACAGGGGTGCCACCAGCAAGTTTCATTGCTTTCATTGTAGCTTATTTCACAATCCCACAAGCACTAAACACAATAAAATAATCGTAAAATGTTTGAATGAGAGTACAGGTTAGTGTTCACTCAAGCATCAACAAAACCAGACTGGCACACGGCGCCTGCGTGGGGACGCGGACAGAACGGGCTGCCAGACAGGTTCGGTACCTGGCGGTTCGAAAATAGGAGCGAGTTTGATGATAGGGACAAAGTTGGTTTGAAAAAAGGGTTCTATTTCTGAAGAGTTCGATAAGTAATACGTTCAAAATTTGAGGTTCCACTGTATAATAATAGAATGTGTCAAAAACTAATAAAGAAGTAAGAAATTTATTTTCATTGACAAGCCTCTTTCATGAGGCAAATGGCAGAGGTAGTGTTATGAGCTAAACCTGTCTTATGGGGGATCTTTTCTTTCAGACTGTGGTGGAAGGCAGTGGCAAGTTGGATTTTGGTGAATATGAACTTGAACTTTGGGATTTAAGGTAAATTATTTCCTTACTAGTAACAAATATTATTTTTTGTTTATGTATAGTATGTGAAGTGGAATGTAAAGTTTATGGTAGATTCTGTGTTCTGGTAACTTTTTATAAAAACTATTACGATAATATGTTTTACTTTCCTATAGGTTTATATATAATATATATATATATATAATATATAATATATATATATATATATATAAATATATATATATATATTATATACAGTGGACCCCCGCATAACGATTACCTCCGAATGTGACCAATTATGTAAGTGTATTTATGTAAGTGCGTTTGTATGTGTATGTTTGGGGGTCTGAAATGGACTAATCTACTTCACAATATTTCTTATGGGAACAAATTCGGTCAGTACTGGCACCTGAACATACTTCTGGAGTGAAAAAATATCGTTAACCGGGGGTCCACTGTATATATATAATACAGTGGACCCCCGCTTAACGATCACCTCCAAATGCGACCAATTATGTAAGTGTATTTATGTAAGTGCGTTTGTACGTGTATGTTTGGGGGTCTGAAATGGACTAATCTACTTCACAATATTCCTTATGGGAAAAAATTCGGTCAGTACTGGCACCTGAACATACTACTGGAATGAAAAAAGTTCGTTAACTGGGGGTCCACTGTATATATATATATACAGTGGACCCCCGCATAACGATGGCATCACATAGCGATTATTTCGCATACCGCTTACTTTAATCGCAAAATTTTTGCCGCGCATACCGATTAAAAACCCGCTCACCGATTTTCGTCCGAGACGCGTCCAATGTGCGCCCTCACCCAGCCTCACATGTGCCGCCCACGCCATTGTTTACCAGGCAGCCTCCGAGCTAACATCCAAGCATACACTCGGAATATTTCGTATTATTACAGTGTTTTCGGTGGTGTTTCTGGAAAATAAGTGACCATGGGCCCCAAGAAAGCTTCTAGTGCCAACCGTACACCAATAAGGGTAAGGATACCCATTGAAATGAAGAAAGAGATCATTGATAAGTATGAAAGGAGTGCGTATTGCCGACCTAGTCAAGTTGTACAAGAAACCCCAATCAAACCATCGCTACTATTGTGGGCACCAAAAAGACAATCAAGGAAGCTGTTGTTGCCAAAGGTTTAACTGTGTTTTTCGAAACAAAGATCGCAAGTGATGGAAGATGTTGAGAGACTCTTATTGGTGTGGATAAATGAAAAAACAGCTAGCAGGAGATAGCGTCTCTCAAGCGATCATATGTGAAAAGGCTAGGAAGTTGCATGAGATTTAATTAAAAAAATGCCTGCAACTAGTGATGATGTGAGTGAATTTAAGGCCAGCAAAGGTTGGTTTGAGAGATTTAAGAAGCGTAGTGGCATCCATAGTGTGATAAGGCATGGTGGAGGCTGCCAGTTCGGACCACAAAGCAGCTGAAAAATATGTGGGAGGAATTCAAGGAGTATATAGAAACTGAAGGACTGAAACCTGAACAAAGTGTTTAATTGTGATGAAACAGGCCTGTTCTGGAAGAAAATGCCAAACAAGACCTACATTACTCAGGAGGAAAAGGCACTCCCAGGACATAAGCCTATGAAAGACAGGCTTACTCTTCTCATGTGTGCCAATGCTACTGGTGATTGCAAAGTGAAGCCTTTATTAGTGTATCACCTGAAACTCCCGAGCGTTCAGGGAAAAGAATGTCCTCAAGGATAATTTGTTTTTGTGCTGTGAGGGCAAACAGTAAGGCATGGGTCACTAGGGAATTTTTCTATAACTGGTTACACCATGCATTTGCCCCCAATGTGAAAGATTACCTAACCCGAAAAAAATTAGAACTTAAGTGCCTCCTGGTGTTAGACAATGCCCCGGTCATCCTAAAAGACTGGGAGAGCGACTTTATGGGGGCATGACTCATTAAGGTGAAGTTTTTGCCTCCTAATACCACACCCCTCCTGCAGCCCATGGACCACAGGTTATTTTCCCCAAATTTTAAGAAACTGTAACAAAAGCTCTGGTTTTGAAAGGGGGCTTTGTAATGACCTCAGAAACTCAACTGACTCTAAGAGAGTTTTGGAGGGGATCACTTTAATATCCTCAATTGTGTAAACCTTATAGTAAGGCTTGGGAGGGAAGTGACTAAGAGGACCTTGAACTCTGCTTGGAAGAAACTGTGGCCAAATGTGTAGACAAAAGGGATTTTGAAGGGTTTTGAGGCTAACCCTGAGAATCCTGTGCCAGTTGAGGAATCCATTGTGGCATTGGGAAAAATCCTTGGGGTTTGGGGGTTAGTGGGGAGGATGTGGAAGAGTTGGTGGAGGAGGACATGAAGAACTAACCACTGATGAGCTGAAGATCAACTTCAAGAGCAAGAGGCCAGACCTGGGGAAACTGGTTCAAGGAGGGGAAAAGAAATTTAAGAAGTTGCCTACTACAAGATAAAGGAAATCGTGCAAAGTGGCTTGAAGTGCAAACCTTCATGGGTGAAAATCACCCTCACACAGCTATTGCAAGCCGTGTTGGCAACCTGTACACTGACAATGTTTGAAACACTTTAGGGAAGTGATAAAGGAACGAGAGGTACAGGCCACTATGGACAGATATCTTGTGCGAAAGAAGTCCAGGACTCTGAAGGCTGGCCCTAGTGGCATTAAAAAAAGAAGGGAAGTAACCCCAGAAAAGACTTACTACCTCAAGTCCTAATGGAAGGGGATTCCCCTTCTAAACAGTAAGAAGATAATGCTCTCCCCCTCCCCCCCATCCCATCAATCATCACCAGATCTTTTAATAAAATAAGTGTCCCTGTAGTGTGATGCCTTTTTCAGTTTGTGTGTATTAAAATTAATATTTCATGTGGTAAAAAAAATTTTTTTTTCATACTTTTGGGGGGCTTGCACGGATTTAAATTTTTTTTCCATTATTTCTTATGGGGAAAATTTATTCACATAACGATTATTTCGCATAACAATTACCCCTCTTGCACGGATTAAATCGTTAACCGGGGGTCCCTGTATATATATATATATATATATAAATAATTAAAATAAAATAAATATATATATATATATATATATATATATATATTACACGGAGGGCCCCGCTTTACGGCGTTTTGCTTTACGGCGTTCCGCTAATACGGACATTTCAAATTATGACCAAAACTCGCTATACGGCTCCCCCACCTTCTTTCTAATACGGTCACAGCGGCCCACCAGTTTGTTTACATTCTCCCTGAGCACATCTCCTTATTATGTCTGGAAACTTTCCAAAATTTCAAGTGTTTTAAAGTTTTTTATATGTACAGTGGACCCCCCATAACGATTACCCTCCGAATGCCCCAAATTAGTAATTAAAAATTTAATGTAAGGGGCGTTTGTATGGGGTATGTTTGGGGGTCTGAAATGGACTAATCTACCCCCCAATATTTTTTAGGGGAACAAATTCGACCAGTACTCGGGCACCTGAACATATTTCTGGAGTGAAAAAATATCTTTAAACCCCGGGGGTTTCCCTGTATTGACTTAAAATTAAATTTGGTACACCTGTACCTAAAAAAAACTTACACACTGTGCTGGCATGTAGGAAAACTTTAAAAATCACTAAGAGTCTCTCTACTCTTGATGCAATAATAATAAAAATAAAAATTTAATAATAAAAATTTTAGTAAAATAATAGTAATAAAAATTTTTTTTTTATTTTTTTTTTTTTAACACACGGCCGACCCCCCCAAGGAAAGGGTGGCCCGAAAAAGAAAAACTTACCATCATTCACTCCCTCACTGTCTTTCCCGAAGGGTGCTTTACACTACAGGGTTTTTTAAAATGCAACATTTAAAAACCCCTCCTTCCAAAGTGCAGGCAAAATGGTTTCTTCCCCCTCCCAGGACCAAGCCCCCGGGCCCGCCGGGTTTTCCCCGAATCCCCCTTAAAAAATGTTACTTTCTTTACAAATCCCCAAAAGCACGTCAAGTATTAAAAACCTTTGTCTCCATTCACTTTCCAAACAAACACGCCACGGGATGCCTGCTGGAAGTCCAAGCCCCCCCGCACACAAAAAACCCCCCTTTAAACCCCCCCCCCCCAACCCTTCCTAGGCCGACCCCTACCCCGCCCTTTCCACTACAAAACTGATACACTCTTGAAGTTTTTTCTGTTTTTGCTCCAATTTTCTCTACAAAGTCCGAACCCACCTCAACAACCCTTCCTCAGCCCTCTGGCAACAGTTTTTTGGGAAACCCGCCCCCTCCTCCTAACTTTCCAAAATACAAATTTTCTGCATTTTAAAAAAACACCACACATTGCCCCCCAGACATGACATCTCCACTGCCCCACCTTCTCCTCGCTGCAACATTTTATCACCCATGCTTTACAACCCCTAAAAAGAGCGTTGGGGAAAAAATAAAAACCTCATACATTTTCCCCCCTTTGCCTCCAAAGGGCAAAGTTTTCTGTCCCCCAAAGACCCCCAAAAACACCACCACTCTTTTTTCCCCCATCCCAAATTTTATGATTCACCTCATCTTTCATAGACCCAACCGCTGACACGTCCACTCCCCAAATATCTGAATACGTTCACCTCCTCCATACTCTCTCCCTCCAATCTGATATTCAATCTTTCATCACCTAATCTTTTTGTTATCCTCATAACCTTACTCTTTCCTGTATTCACCTTTAATTTTCTTCTTTTGCACACCCTACCAAATTCATCCACCAATCTCTGCAGCTTCTCTTCAGAATCTCCCAAGAGCACAGTGTCATCAGCAAAGAGCAGCTGTGACAACTCCCACCCTGTGTGTGATTCTTTATCTTTTAACTCCACGCCTCTTGCCAAGACCCTCGCATTTACTTCTCTTACAACCCCATCTATAAATATATTAAACAACCACGGTGACATCACACATCCTTGCCCTAAGGCCTACTTTTACTGGGAAAAAATTTCCCTCTTTTCTACATACTCTAACTTGAGCCTCACTATCCTCGTAAAAACTCTTCACTGCTTTCAGTAACCTACCTCCTACACCATACACTTGCAACATCTGCCACATTGCCCCCCTATCCACCCTGTCATACGCCTTTTCCAAATCCATAAATGCCACAAAGACCTCTTTAGCCTTATCTAAATACTGTTCACTTATATGTTTCACTGTAAACACCTGGTCCACACACCCCCTACCTTTCCTAAAGCCTCCTTGTTCATCTGCTATCCTATTCTCCGTCTTACTCTTAACCCTTTGAGGGTCGACAGGCCCTCTCCAAAACTCGTTCTCAGGGTCGGCCAAATTTAAAAAAAAAAAAAAAATTATTTTCTCTTATGAAAAGATAGAGAATCTTTTCCCGATCATAAAGACACCAAAAGTTTGAAATTTGATAGAAAACTTACGGAATTATGCTCTCGCAAAGTTAGCGGTCTCGGCGATGTTTACGGATCGGCGAATTTGCCCACTTTGAGCCCCATTTTCGGCCAGTTTCACTGTACTAGTCGACAAAAAACATGAATATTTCGCTAGAAACTCCATTTTTTCTATCGAATGGGTGCAAGAACCACCCATTTATAAATTCAACTATCCAGTACAGTGGTCAGAATTAGCAATTTTGCCAATTTCACACAAATTTCAAAGATGCAATTTCGGAATAGGGTCCAGAATAAACAAGAATACTTCCTGGCACTAAAATGACATTTTTCTCTATCATTAGTCTACGTCTCAAGGCCCCCTTATATCTTTTTGCTTTCCACTTTGAATTTTTATTCTCACAAAAAATATAAGATTTACTGTTATGCAGACTACTGCATTATGTAAAAAATGGTATAAATATTATTGGTGCACTTGTGAAAGAATATTAGTACTCACCAGTTGACGTGTATTGCACGCTTTGCACGATTTTTTCTTTTGAAGTTGTAAAAATCGAACATTTCTGCTACTTTGAGCTCAATTTCAAGGCACCTTTCATTGTAAAACTCAAAAATCTCTTATTTTTTTAATTCTCATAAAAAAGGAAAA
>NC_069465.1:18035603-18125603 GCF_026875155.1 Cherax quadricarinatus
AGGGGTTTCCGGCATTTGGGTTGGCCTCAACGACAGCATGGCTTACCGGAGGAAAGATTTTTTCCACTTCCCCATGGACAATAGAAGAAATAAAGAGGAACAAGAGCTATTTAGAAAAAGGAGAAAAACCTAGATGTATGTATATGTATATGCCATTGCGTGTCTGTGGTGAAAAATTTTATGCAGAAAATTGGGAGTGTGGAAATTAGGAGAAGGTTTGGAGTTAATAAAAGCATTAGGTCAGAGGGTAGAAGGGGGGTTGTTGAGGTGGTTTGGTCATTTAGAGAGAATGGATCAAAGTAGAATGACATGGAAAGCATATAAATCTATAGGGAAGGAAGGCGGGGTAGGGATCGTCCTGGGAAAGGGTTGGAGAGAGGGGGTAAAGGAGGTTTTGTGGGCGAGGGGCTTGGACTTCCAGCAAGCGTGCGTGAGCGTGTTAGATAGGAGTGAATGGAGACGAATGATACTTGGGACCTGACGATCTGTTGGAGTGTGAGCAGGGTAATATTTAGTGAAGGGATTCAGGGAAACCGATTATTTTCATATAGTCGGACTTGAGTCCCGGAAATGGGAAGTACAATGCCTGCACTTTAAAGGAGGGTTTGGGATATTGGCAGTTTGGAGGGATATGTTGTGTATCTTTATACGTATATGCTTCTAAACTGTTGTATTCTGAGCACCTCTGCAAAAACATTGTAATGTGTGAGTGTGGTGAAAGTGTTGAATGATGATAAAATATTTTCTTTTTGGATTTTCTTCTTTTTTGGTCACCCTGCTCGGTGGAAAACGGCTGATTTGTTGAAAAAAAAAAAATAATATATATATATATTAATATATATGAAAAAACAACCATTCTGAAAGAATAGAGAAATTCTAAGCGCTTTCGTGACTACTCACATTATCAAGGAACTATAGTTCCTTGATAATGTGAGTAGTCACGAAAGCGCTTGGAATTTCTCTATTCTTTTAGAGTGGTTGTTTTGCATATTCTGAAATCACCTGTAACTGTGATCTTATTGCATTATATATATATATTATATATATATATATATATATATATATATATACACACAGTGGACCCCCGCTTAAAACATCACCTCCAAATGCCACCAATTAGTAAGTGTGTTTATGTAATGCATTTGTATGTGTATTTTTGGGGGTCTGAAATGGACTAATCTACTTCACAATATTCCTTATGGGAACAAATTCGGTCAGTACTGGTACCCTGAACATACTTCTGGAATGAAAAAAGATCGTTAATTGGGGGTCCACTGTACATATATATATATATATATATATATATATTTATATATATATATATATACATATATATATATACCCTTGGTTATCGGCCGTTCCTGTTTTCGGCTAACTTGGTAACTGGCCGGTTTTTCGGCTCCCGGTGATCGACCATTATTTTGGTGATAGGTTGTTTCGGACACGTCCGTCTGCCACCTGGGGCCACTTGCACGTCAGTTTGGGTGTGTCTCTTGGTGCATGAGGAAGCTTCTGCTCATCCAAACATTTTGTTTGTTTTCCATTGTTTTTTGTGGGTTTTTTGCAGTGCAACTGTGATAAGTAATCATGGTTCCAAAGAAAGTTCCTGTGGTAAAGAAAGTGAGAAACACCATGGAATTTAAGCATGAAGTGTAGCAGGCATGCAGGAAGTGTAGCAGGCATGCAAGGAGTGTAGCAGGCATGCAGGGAGTGTAGCAGGCATGCAGGGAGTGTAGCAGGCATGCAAGGAGTGTAGCAGGCATGCAAGGAGTGTAGCAGGCATGCAGGGAGTGTAGCAGGCATGCAGGAAGTGTAGCAGGCATGCAGGGAGTGTAGCAGGTATTCCAGAAGCCAGCATTAGTCTTCAATAAAGGTATGTAATACTGATTTAGTTGTTAAAATTTTTTTTTTTTTTTTGAAATATTTTTCTGGAACAGATTAATTGTATTTACATTAATTCTTATGGGAAATATTATTTCGGTTTTCGGCCATTTCGGTTTAGGCCGAGCTTCTGGAACAGATTACAGCCGATAACCGAGGGTCCACTGTATCTCTCTGATGTTCCATGTGTATGACCTAAGAGTATACACTCAATGCAAATCAAAGGACCCACAATTTGGAACACCCTGCCCGAAAGATAAAAGAATCTTTCTCCCAATGGCTTCAAAAACATTGTCAAAAAACTTTTCATATTGATGTAATATTTCATATGTAATGATAAATATTTGTTATGTCACTTTTTCTTATTTTCTAACTTATTCAGTTGCTGTCAACCATTATAATCTAAACCACTGTATGTACAGACATTAATAATGCTGAATTGTCACAAACTAAAACTGTGTTATAATTTTTATTTAGATTCTTTTAAGTTATAATATGTATTTTTTTTAACAAACCGGCCACATCCCACCAAGGAAGGGTGACCTAAAAAGAAAAATGAAAGTTTCTTTTTGTATACAGGAAGAAAGGATTACTAGCCCCCTGCTCCCGGCATTTTAGTCGCCTCTTACGACACTCATGGCTAATCGAGGAAGAATTCTGTTCCACTTCCCCATGATGAAATATGTATTATTCTTCTTCTTTCTTTCAACGTACCAGCCGTATCCCACTGAGGTGGGGTGGCCCAAAAGGAAAAACGAAAGTTTATCCTTTTAAATTTAGTAATATATACAGGAAAAAGGGTTACTAGCCCCTTGCTCCCGGCATTTTAGTCACCTCTTATGACATGCATGACTTATGGAGGAAGAATTCTGTTCCACTTCCCCATGGATAAAATGTATTATTATAATATAATAATTGTATGGTACAGGAGGATATTGAGCCAAAAAATGCATATACAGTACACATATTTCTTATCTTAAAATATTTCCATCCTTAGCTTATAGTGAGTGGTGAATATATTTATTGTAGAAAATCTGATTAAATGAAGACTAGGTGTAATTGAAAACTGCTGCATTAGCGAAATGCCATAAAGCAAAGTGCTGTAAAGTAGGGCCTGACTGTATTAAAAAAATAAAACTAACCTAGATAATACAGCTGTGCTGATGTATGCTTTGAATTCCAGGTTAGCATTATAAATTATTTGTTATTTTTGTTTAGGTAATACTTATATTTCTCTCAGGTATAATAGCATGTTACATAAACACATGCGAAGGATGCAAGGAGATCACCTCGGTGGAAAATCAAGGTTGCGGGATTGGCTACGACCATCGTGTGTCCCTATCACCATCATCGTCACACTATCAATGCTCATTGTTGCCATGGCTCTCCTGGATGACAGCATTTCCCGTATCCAGAATAAATACTCTGAATGTGATCACTGCAGGTTAGTTTTAATAAAAAGCATTTTTGGATATTAGGGAAAAATAGCACAGTTTAATTTCATAAAAAGTCCTACAACTTGGGCTGAGCTGAAAAGATTAGCACTGTGAACTGTCTATTTCTTGTAATATAACATTACTGGTGTCTCTCATATTATGCAGCAGATGTGCTTCATACCTATGACAGCTATAGCAGTCTCAGTCAGGTTATCAACACTGAATTCTTCATTATAGGAATCTTCATTACATATTGCAAACCACCATGATAGCATACAAGTAAATTTATATTATTCATAGGGAATTATTGGTAGAAATGGGTCATAGCATAAAAGTGAATTCACATTCTGCATATTAAATTAGCATGAAGTATGGTATTACTGTACAGTAGTGTCGTCTTTTTCATGCTACTTTTATTGCTGTAATCTTCAGTCTCATGACTAGTGCATGTATATACAGTATTACAAATTTATAAAAAAAATTAATTTACATAGTTTCAATGCATCCTAGATATCTCTCTCATAGTTTGACCACAGTGGTTTAAAGTGACAAGTTTACAAAACTAAGACTGTGAGCTCCGATTACTCCATTGAATTGTTAAATTCATTTGTTAGAAAATTTTAGAAGTGACATAAAAGGGACAACAGCTAAGGTTGTTACTGCCTGCTGGTAGAGTCTGCTGATCTTAGTAAAATCTTTCCAAGTTGAAGCTTTGTCTTTCATTGAAATTTCCAGGTAAAAGAATTTCCTGGTAAGTGGAATTCCTTCATCCCTATGTGGTACAGTGGTTTTAAACCAGTGGGCTGGTAATCCTAGGACCTCCAGACTTAATTGCTTTTCAGGTAAAAGAATCTCCTGGTAAGTGGGATTCCTTGTGATCCTCTGTGGTACAGTGGTTTCAATCAGTGGGCTGGCAATCTTAGAACCTCGGGACTGCTTATTTGAGACCTAATCACTATTTAATGACTACATTTATGTAATAAATTTCATTCACAGAGGAAGAACAATACGGTAAACTAATTCAAATTCAAATTCAAAGTTTATTCTCTATAAGGATTACAATGCTGAGTTTACAGAAATTTGGTTATTGTGTGGTTTACATGTAGTAAAATTGTGATTACAGAGTGTACCACGTATTCACCAAGTATTCACTAAATTGCAATACTTAAAAATAACACAAAACACTATGGTACTCTACTGTATACATAATATAGTTCTATACACACAATTTACTGTAGCTAGATTTGTTATTGCCTGCCTACAGGGTTGGATGGTTTCAGTAATAACCTGTGATTAAGTTGCAGATGTGGCTTTCACTAACCTCTCCAGATAACATTTCCAAGTTGGAAATCTCTTTTGACCCTCTGTGGTGCAGTGATTTAAAATGATGGACTGGCAGTCCCAGGACCTCCAGTGTGTGGGTTCAAACCCCAGTCTTTCCATTGAATTGTTACATTTGTTTCTTCTTTCAACAAACTGGCCGTATCCCACCGAGGCAGGGTGGCCCAAAAGGAAAATATAGTAATATATACAGGAAAAGGGGTTACTAGCCCCTTGCTCCGAGCATTTTAGTCGCCTCTTACGACACACATGGCTTATGGAGGAAGAATTCTGTTCCACTTTACCATGGAGATAAGCAGAAATTAACAAGAACTAGTAAGAAAATAGAAGAAAACTCAGGGGGGTATGTATATATATGCTTCTACATGCATGTGTAGTGTGACCTAAGTGTAAGCAGAAGTAGCAAGACATACCTGAAAGCTTGCATGTTTATGAGACAGAATAAAAAGACACCAGCAATCCTACTATCATGTAAAGCAATTACAGGTTATATTTGTTTACTAGTATAAATTTTCAGTAAAGTACAACTTCAGTACAACAGGTGTTCAGTACAATAAAACAAAAAATTTTGCTGGGCAGAGGCTTGGTGTGTCCCCTGCATAGGGCAATGTCAGGGATCCATGAATTAGCCTAATTTTGAACTTATGTAGTATTTATTTATATACATCCAGGGAAGTACTGCCGTCCTGCCAAGTGAGTGTAAAACGAAAGCCTGTAATTGTTTTACATGATGGTAGGATTGCTGGTGTCCTTTTTTCTGTCTCATGAACATGCAAGATTTCAGGTACGTCTTGCTACTTCTACTTACACTTAGGTCACACTATACATACATGCACAAGCATATATATACACACCCCTCTGGGTTTTCTTCTATTTTCTTTCTAGTTCTTATTCTTGTTTATTTCCTCTTATCTCCATGGGGAAGTGGAACAGAATTCTTCCTCCGTAAGCCATGCGTATTGTAAGAGGCGACTAAAATCCCGGGAGCAAGGGGCTAGTAACCTCTTCTCCTGTATATATTACTAAATGTAAAAGGAGAAACTTTCGTTTTTCCTTTTGGGCCACCCCGCCTCGGTGGGATACGGTCTGTGTGTTGAAAGAAAGATGTGTATATATACATATCTTTTCTTCTTTCTTTCAACACACCAGCTGTATCCCACTGAGGTGGGGTGGCCCAAAAGGAAAAACAAAAGCTTCTCCTTCTACATTTAGTAATATATACATGAGAAGGGGTTACTAGACCCTTGCCTCTGGCATTTTACTCGCCTCTTACAACACGCATGGCTTAGGGAGGAAGAATTCTGTTCCACTTCCCCATGGAGGTAAGAGGAAATAAACAAGAACAAGAACTAGTAAGAAAAAATAGAAGAAAACCCAGAGGGGTGTGTATATATATGCTTGTACATGTATGTGTAGTGTGACCTAAGTGTAAGTACAAGTAACAAGATGTACCTGAAATCCTGCATGTTTATGAGACAGAAAAAAGATACCAGCAATCCTAAAATCATGTAAAACAATTACAGGTTTCCGTTTTACACTCACTTGGCAGGACGGTAGTATCTCCCTGGGTGGTTACTGTCTACCAACCCACTACCTAGAATATATATATATATATTATATATATATATATATATATGGAGGAGGTGAATGTATTCAGATATTTGGGAGTGGACGTGTCAGCGGATGGGTCTATGAAAGATGAGGTGAATCATAGAATTGATGAGGGAAAAAGAGTGAGTGGTGCACTTAGGAGTCTGTGGAGACAAAGAACTTTGTCCTTGGAGGCAAAGAGGGGAATGTATGAGAGTATAGTTTTACCAACGCTCTTATATGGGTGTGAAGCATGGGTGATGAATGTTGCAGCGAGGAGAAGGCTGGAGGCAGTGGAGATGTCATGTCTGAGGGCAATGTGTGGTGTGAATATAATGCAGAGAATTCGTAGTTTGGAAGTTAGGAGGAGGTGCGGGATTACCAAAACTGTTGTCCAGAGGGCTGAGGAAGGGTTGTTGAGGTGGTTCGGACATGTAGAGAGAATGGAGCGAAACAGAATGACTTCAAGAGTGTATCAGTCTGTAGTGGAAGGAAGGCGGGGTAGGGGTCGGCCTAGGAAAGGTTGGAGAGAGGGGGTACAGGAGGTTTTGTGTGCGAGGGGCTTGGACTTCCAGCAGGTATGCGTGAGCGTGTTTGATAGGAGTGAATGGAGACAAATGGTTTTTAATACTTGACGTGCTGTTGGAGTGTGAGGAAAGTAACATTTATGAAGGGGTTCAGGGAAACCGGCAGGCCGGACTTGAGTCCTGGAGATGGGAAGTACAGTGCCTGCACTCTGAAGGAGGGGTGTTAATGTTGCAGTTTAAAAACTGTAGTGTAAAGCACCCTTCTGGCAAGACAGTGATGGAGTGAATGATGGTGAAAGTTTTTCTTTTTCGGGCCACCCTGCCTTGGTGGGAATCGGCCAGTGTGATTATATATATATTATATATATATATATATATATATATATATATATATATATATTTTATTATCACACCGGCCGATTCCCACCAAGGCAGGGTGGCCCGAAAGAAAAACTTTCACCATCATTCACTCCATCACTGTCTTGCCAGAAGGGTGCTTTACACTACAGTCTTTAAACTGCAACATTAACACCCCTCCTTCAGAGTGCAGGCACTGTACTTCCCATCTCCAGGACTCAAGTCCGGCCTGCCGGTTCCCCTGAACCCTTCATAAATGTTACTTTGCTCACACTCCAACAGCACGTCAAGTATTAAAAGCCATTTGTCTCCATTCACTCCTATCAAACACGCTCACGCATGCCTGCTGGAAGTCCAAGCCCCTCGCACACAAAACCTCCTTTACCCCCTCCCTCCAACCTTTCCTAGGCCGACCCCTACCCGCCTTCCTTCCACTACAGACTGATACACTCTTGAAGTTATTCTGTTTCGCTCCATTCTCTCCACATGTCCGAACCACCTCAACAACCCTTCCTCAGCCCTTGGACAACAGTTTTGGTAATCCCGCACCTCCTCCTAACTTCCAAACTACGAATTCTCTGCATTATATTCACACCACACATTGCTCTCAGACATGACATCTCCACTGCCTCCAGCCTTCTCCTCGCTGCAACATTCATCACCCATGCTTCACACCCATATAAGAGCGTTGGTAGAACCTATACTCTCATACATTCCCCTCTTTGCCTCCAAGGACAAAGTTCTTTGTCTCCACAGACTCCTAAGTGTACCACTCACCCTTTTCCCCTCATCAATTCTATGATTCACCTCATCTTTCATAGACCCATCCGCTGACACGTCACTCCCAAATATCTGAATACGTTCACCTCCTCCATACTCTCTCCCTCCAATCTGATATCCAAACTTTCATCACCTAATCTTTTTGTTATCCTCATAACCTTACTCTTTCCTGTATTCACTTTCAATTTTCTTCTTTTGCACACCCTACCAAATTCATCCACCAATCTCTGCAACTTCTCTTCAGAATCTCCCAAGAGCACAGTGTCATCAGCAAAGAGCAACTGTGACAACTCCCACTTTATGTGTGATTCTTTATCTTTTAACTCCACGCCTCTTACCAAGACCCTCGCATTTACTTCTCTTTACAACCCCATCTATAAATATATTAAACAACCACGGTGACATCACACATCCTTGTCTAAGGCCTACTTTTACTGGGAAATAATTTCCCTCTTTCCTACATACTAACTTGAGCCTCACTATCCTCGTAAAAACTCCTCACTGCTTTCAGTAACCTACCTCCTACACCATACACCTGCAACATCTGCCACATTGCCCCCCTATCCACCCTGTCATACGCCTTTTCCAAATCCATAAATGCCACAGAGACCTCTTTAGCCTTAATTAAATACTGTTCACTTATATGTTTCACTGCAAACACCTGGTCCACACACCCCCTACCTTTCCTAAAGCCTCCTTGTTCATCTGCTATCCTATTCTCCGTCTTACTCTTAATTCTTTCAATAATAACTCTACCATACACTTTGCCAGGTATACTCAACAGACTTATCCCTCTATAATTTTTGCACTCTCTTTTATCCCCTTTGCCTTTATACAAAGGAACTATGCATGCTCTCTGCCAATCCCTAGGTACCCTACCCTCTTCCATACATTTATTAAACAATTGCACCAACCACTCCAAAACTATATCCCCACCTGCTTTTAACATTTCTATCTTTATCCCATCAATCCCAGCTGCCTTACCCCCTTTCATTTTACCTACTGCCTCATGAACTTCCATCACACTCACAACTGGCTCTTCCTCACTCCTTCAAGATGTTGTTCCTCCTTGCCCTATACACGAAATCACAGCTTCTCTATCTTCATCAACATTTAACAATTCCTCAAAATATTCCCTCCATCTTCCCAATACCTCTAACTCTCCATTTAATAACTCTCCTCTCCTATTTTTTAACTGACAAATCCATTTGTTCTCTAGGCTTTCTTAACTTGTTAATCTCACTCCAAAACTTTTTTCTTTTTTCAAAAAAAATTTGTTGATAACATCTCACCCACTCTCTCATTTGCTCCCTTTTTACATTGCTTCACCACTCTCTTAACCTTTCTCTTTTTCTCCATATACTCTTCCCTCCTTGCATCACTTCTACTTTGTAAAAACTTCTCATATGCTAACTTTTTCTCCCTTACTACTCTCTTCACATCATCATTCCACCAATCGCTCCTCTTCCTCCCGCACCACTTTCCTGTAACCACAAACTTCTGTGAACACTTTAACACTACATTTTTAAACCTACCCTATACCTCTTCGATCCCATTGCGTATGCTCTCATTAGTCCATCTATCCTCCAATAGCTGTTTATATCTTACCTAACTGCCTCCTCTTTTAGTTTATAAACCTTCACCTCTCTCTTCCCTGATGCTTCTATTCTCCTTGTATCCCATCTACCTTTTACTCTCAGTGTAGCTACAACTAGAAAGTGATCTGATATATCTGTGGCCCCTCTATAAACATGTACATCCTGAAGTCTACCCAACAGTCTTTTATCTACCAATACATAATCCAACAACTACTGTCATTTCGCCCTACATCATATCTTGTATACTTATTTATCCTCTTTTTCTTAAAATATATATTACCTATAACTAAACCCCTTTCTATACAAGTTCAATCAAAGGGCTCCCATTATCATTTACACCTGGCACCCCAAACTTACTACCACACCCTCTCTAAAAGTTTCTCCTACTTTAGCATTCAGGTCCCCTACCACAATTACTCTCTCACTTGGTTCAAAGGCTCCTATACATTCACTTAACATCTCCCAAAATCTCTCTCTCTCCTCTGCATTCCTCTCTTCTCCAGGTGCATACACGCTTATTATGACCCACTTCTCGCATCCAACCTTTACTTTAATCCACATAATTCTTGAATTTACACATTCATATTCTCTTTTCTCCTTCCATAACTGATCATTCAACATTACTTGCTATCCCTTCCTTTGCTCTAACTCTCTCAGATACTCCAGATTTATTCCCATTTATTTCCCCCCCGAAACTCCCTTACCCCCTTCAGCTTTGTTTCGCTTAGGGCCAGGAAAATCCAACTTCTTTTCATTCATAACATCACCCAATCATCTGTTTCTTGTCATCCGCACTACATCCACGCACATTTAAGCATCCCAGTTTTATAAAGTCTTTCTTCTTCTCTTTTTTTAGTAATGTCTACGGGGAAAAGGGGGTTACTACCCCATTGCTCCCGGCATTTTTTTCGCCTCATACGACACGCATGGCTTACGGAGGAAAGATTCTTTTCCACTTCCCCATGGACAATAGAAGAAATAAAGAGGAACAAGAACTATTTAGAAAAAGGAGAAAAACCTAGATGTATGTATATATATATGCATGTGCGTGTCTGTGAAGTGTGACCAAAGTGTAAGTAGGAGTAGCAAGATATCCCTGTTATCTAGCGTGTTTATGAGACAGAAAAAGAAACCAGCAATCCTACCATCATGCAAAACAGTTACAGGTTTCTGTTTCACAGTCATCTGGCAGGACGGTAGTACTTCCCTGGGTGGTTGCTGTCTACCAACCTACTACCTATACGTATAAAGATACACAATATATCCCTCCAAACTGTCAGTATCCCAAACCCCTCCTTTAAAGTGCAGGCATTGTACTTCCCATTTCCAGGACTCAAGTCCAACTATATGAAAATAACTGGTTTCCCTGTATCCCTTCACTAAATATTACCCTGCTCACACTCCAACAGATCGTCATGTCCCAAGTACCATTCGTCTCCATTCACTCCTATCTAACACGCTCACGCACGCTTGCTGGAAGTCCAAGCCCCTTGCCCACAAAACCTCCTTTACCCCCTCTCTCCAACCCTTTCGAGGACGACCCCTACCTCGACTTCCTTCCCCTATAGATTTATATGCTTTTCATGTCATTCTACTTTGATCCATTCTCTCTAAGACCAAACCACCTCAACAACCCCTCTTCTTCCCCCTGACTAATACTTTTATTAACTCCACACCTTTTCCCAATTTCCCCACTCCGAATTTTTTTGCATAATATTTACACCACACATTGCCCTTTGACAGGACATCTCCACTGCCTCCAAAACCCTCTCCTTGCTGCTGCATTTACCACCCAAGCTTCACACCCATATAAGAGTGTTGGTACTACTATACTTTCATACATTCCCTTCTTTGCCTCCATAGATAACGTTTTTTGACTCCACATATACCTCAATGCACCACTCACCTTTTTTCCTTCATCAATTCTATGATTACCCTCATCCTTCATAAATCCATCTGCTGACACGTCAACTCCCAAATATCTGAAAACATTCACTTCTTCCATACTACTCCTCCCCAATTTGATATCCAATTTTTCTTTATCTAAATCATTTGATACCCTCATCACCTTACTCTTCTATGCTCACTTTCAACTTTCTACCTTTGCACACACTCCCAAACTCGTCCACTAACCTTCACAATTTTTCTTTAGAAACTCCTATAAGCACAGTATCATCAGCAAAAAGTAACTGTGTCAATTCCCATTTTGTATTTGATTCCCCATAATTTAATCCCACCCATCATCCGAACACCACTAGCATTTACTTCTTTTACAACCCCATCTATAAATATATTAAACAACCAAAGTGACATTACACATCCCTCTCTAAAACCTACTTGTACCAGGAAGTAATCTCCCTGTCTTCTACACACTCTAACCTGAGCCTCACTATCCTCATAAAAACTCTTAACAGCATTTAATAACTTACCAACTATTCCATATACATGTACTTGCAACATCTGCCACATTGCTTCCCTATCCACTCTATCATATGTCTTTTCTAAATCCATAATTGCAATAAAAACTTCCCTACCTTTATCTAAATACACTGTTCACATATATGCTTCAAGGTAAACACTTGATCTACACATCCCCTACCCACTCTAAAACCTCCTTGCTCATCCGCAATCCTACATTCTGTCTTACTTTAGTTCTTTCAATAAAAACCCCTACTGTACACTTTTCCTGGTATACTCAGTAAACTTATTCTTCTATAATTTTTACAGTCTCTTTTGTCCCCCTTCCCTTTATATTAAGGGACTATACATGGTCTCCGCCAATCCCTTGGTACCTTCCCCTCTTTCATACATTTATTAAACAAAAATACGAACCGCTCCAACACTATATCCCCCCTGCTTTTAACATTTCTGTCATGATCCCGTCAGCTCCAGCTGCTTTACCCCCTTTCATTCTACGTAATGCTTCACGCACCTCCCCCACACTCACATCTTGCTTCTCTTCACTCCTAAAAGATGGTATACCTCCTTGTTCAGTGCATGAAATTACCACATCCCCTTCTTCGTCGACATTTAAAATATTCTCACCATCTACCTAATACCTCCATCTCCCCATCTACTACTACCCTACTCTGTTTTTAACTGACAAATCCATTTGTTCTCTAGGCTTTCTTAACTTTTTTAACTCCAAATTTTTTTCTTATTTTCATTAAAATTTCTTGACAGTGCCCCCAAAAAGAAAATACTTTCATCATCATTCAACACTTTCACCTCACTCACACAATCACTGTTTTTGCAGAGGTGCCCAGAACACAGCAATTTAGAAGCATGTACGTATAAAGATATACAACTAATCCCTCCAAACTGCCAATATCCCAAACCTCTCCTTTAAAGTGCAGGCATTGTACTTGTCATTTCCAGTACTCAAGTCTGGCTATATAAAAGTAACCAGTTTCCCTGAATTCCTTCACTGCTCACACTCCAACAGCTCATTAGATGCCAAATACCATTCGTCTCCATTCACTCCTATCTAACACGCTCACACATGCTTGCTGGAAGTCCAAGCCCCTCGCCCACAAAACATATATACATGTATACACACACACACACCACACACACACACACACATTATGTATGTGTATGTTTGTACAGTAATATGTTACATCTGATCAAAATTTCAGTTTTCGTTTGGTTGAGAGTATTCCTGAGAACCTGACGTATAGTGCTGGTAGTGTGGAATATCCTAGCATCTATAGTGCTTGGGCATCCCTCATTGATGGTGCAGAATATTCCATTGATATAGCAGCATTTTACTGGACGCTTCTCAATGATGATGTTACTAAGAAGCCAGTAGCATCATCCTGGCAAGGAGAGGATATTCTCAGACGTCTTAATGATACAGGTGAGTGTTGCTCCAATGCTAGTTTTTCTTTAATCTAAATCCCTTATTTATCTCCTGTTGAATGAGACTGTTTGAAAAAAATGTATATAATAAAAATAGTGCTACTAATTCTACCTGAGACCATTTATGAGGATTAACTCAAGATCAGCTTTACATGCACTTCATAGACTAGTTACACAACACTAGTGTAATTATTAAGAAGCTGAAGAATATGTGGAGATTATAGATCTTGTGTATCCTACAGGTCTGGATAAAAATGTGCTTATTAGAATAGCACAGAATTCACCCTCAGCTGTTTCTCCTCAACATGACAGTGCAATGCTTGCTGCAGCTGGTGCAGCTCAGGTTAGTTTCTGCATCTTGTACAGGTTAGTCAACTTGTGGCAGCTTCACTTGGTATATTATAACAACACGACAGTACAGTGCTCACTGCAGTAGGCACAGCTCAGGTTAGTAAGCTACCCTGTTGTACCTTAGATTGTCTGATTACCTCCCATTCACCAGGTAATGCATTACACCTGTGATTTTATCTCTTTACCCTGGATAGAATAATAGTCAGTTTATTCAAGTGGTAACAATTTATATAATGTATCTTGCAACATTTACATTATGATAGGAAAACCCAGTTTTGCAAGCAAAGCTAACCATGTAACTTTAATGAACTACATATTTTGTGGTTGCACTCCATATTTTTTCCAAGAAAGTGTACAAGATGAATGTGTCTTTTCAAGGAGTAGGAAGGAAGAGGTCCCCAAAATTAGCTTTAAAGTGAAATTTTTGACATTTATGTTAAAGAGCAAGATGATTTCATACAGATACCTTTTTACTATATTAAGTTAAATGATCGTTGTCCTCAATACTTGTCCTTAAATTTTTGAAATTTAAGATTTTTCAGTATTTACTCAGTTATTAAGGCTAGAGTTTAAATTGCACAGCTTCATAATCAATTGAGTTGAATAATGTTTTGTAATCACCTATTTTCTGTTGTACATTTGGTCTTTGAAGTATAGTAGCTTGTAATACTATATAAGAGTGCTACTGCAGTTTAATACCCCTTACTCCCAGGTGTATACAGTACTTAGAAAAAAAGAAAACCTCAGTTTGATGCTTCAGTATGTAGCACCTCATAGGTTAGATGATTTTATATGTACATATGTCACCCTGCCTCAATGGACACGGCCAGTTCGTTGAAAATTATTAACTTACCATGATTATGTGGAGGTAAGTTAATAATCATTTTCCTGATTGTTATTAATACCCTATTTCTTAGTGCAAAATTTATGGAAAGCTTCAACAAATGTAAGCAAGCCTGAAATTTTCAGGTTCGAAGCTTAGACTTTGACTCTCTCATGGGTGGAGGTGTTCTGCATACTAAGATGTGGATAGTTGATGGTCAGCACATATATCTTGGAAGTGCAAATATGGACTGGCGCTCTCTTACACAGGTAGTGTTCATGTTTGTGTGTAGCTTATCAAGTGATATACAGTATGTGTTAGTGATGTATGAGTTGAATCTTTAGCTGCTCAGGGGATGTGTGTGTGGTCACTGATATCTGAATTGATGGGCCATCATATTACATTCAATTTTTTCTATAAATTCATTTAATGAAGACAGGTTTTGAGTTATTTCTGGATAAAGAGCATATTATGCGGTGCAGTTTTACTTTACTTTAATTTCCAAAATTTTCAGGTGAAAGAAGTTGGCATAGTTATTAACAACTGCTCTTGTTTGGCCAGTGACATGAGCAAAATTTTTGAGGTAAGATTATAGTTTCTAGATTGACCTTTGTTTTGTTATTTTCAGTATGTGTATATTATGTATCTTATACTGTCTCTCAGCAGCCAGCAGGAATGTCAGGTGATTACATCTACAGACACACTCACTGTCAGTCACTTCCCTTTTTTCAGTGCTTCATTTAGCAGCATACTCTCTTAGTATCCATGCACTCCTATGCATGCATGCTTTCTTGGAAATTGCTTCATAAAGTATTCTGTGTAGCTGCTTTCCCATGTGTTTACACACACTACAAACTTTTTCAACTCACTCTCAAACTCTCAATTCTTACCTCATATACCTGCTGTTCTCCATATCTGTATAAAAATATCTGGTATTTATAAAAATTTCTAATGTCTGTACAGCTTTCGTACCTGTAGTAACATTAATCAATGTTTTCACTCCTTGGCTAGGTATACTGGCAACTGGGTAAGAAGGGAGCTGACATACCACCTGTCTGGCCAAAGCCACTGCAGACCATTTTTAACATTGAGAACCAGCTGGCTGTGAATCTCAGTGGTTTTACAATCAACACTTATCTGTCTGTAAGTTAAGAATTAACTGCATTTCATTGCTTGTTACTTGGCTGCATATTTACACAATACCATAAGTAAGATTTATATCCCTTCTTGCAGGCTTGTTATATGAAGTATAGATAAATTCTTCTCACCTCTTAAGGCTCTTAAACTGCCCATAATGTCTCTTCTTTAGTGTAGTAAAAAAATATTTTGGAGTGACATCTAAACTGTCATATCTGAGTGCCTGTGCAAAGTCAATGATTATATATGAATGATGGTGAAAGTGTTGAACAATGATGAAAGTTTTTTCTTTCTTTTCGTGTCACCCTGCCTCAGTGGGAAACGGAGTGGAATTCCAGGGGTGCATGAGACTTCATAGATGTAGGTAAATGCTTTGAAAATGTCACTAATTTGTAAAAGTCTGTTGCAATGTTATCACTTAACTCAGGAGAAGAGTTAATGTGTTTTGCTAGAGTACAGTGCAAATTTTACTTTAGGTAATGTATATATGTATATGTTCATTTTATTTAGTGCAGGTACAGGGAAGAGAATTCTTTAGTGATGTTTCCTTTACAACTTCATAACTCGTAAATTAAGATGTATAACTAAGGCTTTAATGTTAAATGTGCTAAATATGACTTTCAGAGTTCTCCCCCTCCATTCTGTCCAAAAGGAAGGAGCAACGACATTGATGCCATTATAGATGTGATCAGTAAGGCTAAGAAGTTTGTTTACATTGCTGTTATGGACTATTTCCCAAAGATGCTCTTTACTAAGAAGAAGTGAGTATTTTACAGTGGCTTAGTGATGATGGAAGTAAGCTTGTATTTTTGTATTTCCCAAGCCAAATTATTTACTTTGCTCTGGAATATTTACAATATAGGTTGATTACCTTTCCAGAGGGGTGCTTTGTTGCTTATAAAAGACTCTTGTTCCAAGGACTTGGAGCTACCTTCTCCTTCCTTGGATCAAATCAGAGTGCCTCCCATTACATAGGTGCTGTATGACCTTCATGGGTTTAGTACTTCTCTATGAATTTAATTATATAGATTGGTTTACTGAAAAGTAATATATAACCATAAATTGAAAGTCCATTTGTATCCACATAAGGGACTAAAATGGTAGAGAACCTCTTTCTAAAGGTAATGACATGAAAAATGCAAAAAAATTGATATAATCTTTACAGAATTATGCAGGCATGAAGTTGGAGGTCAGGGTTCCCTTTACAGTGATTTTGCCCATTTTCAGGCCTGTTTTAGGTCAATTCCAGTGCTCAAACCAACTAATTCTCAGTGTTGTACATTGATCAAAGAAACTGCCCATTCTACCACCAAAACTACTCTATTAATTAAGCATTCAGAAGCTGGTAATTTGGTCAGTTCTCAACCAATTCTAATTTCTACATAGAGTCCAAAACAAACACTAGGTGCTCCTGCAACTAAAGCAATGTTTTCTCTTTGCTCATTGATCATGTTCCCAAGCCTCTCCTATACAAGACTTGCCCTGAATTTTGAATCCCTGTTAAAATAGTGTACTCTAAAAATCCATAAAACAGAACAGGGGGGAAGGGAAGCCCTTTCCCTTTCCAGGAAAATTGCCCATTTCTGTCACTTTGTGGCCTATTTCAGGCCATTTCTGGGTTGAAACCAATAAAAATCTCCATTTCAGTAGTATGTCTTCCAATCTATCTATTGGCATCATGAAACTGTCAGTGAAGCCACAAAACCCATGATAAAATTTACCCCAAAGTTGCTATTTTAACCCATATTCAGGGTCAGAGGTTAGTTGTTCCTATCATGCACTGCATGGGGCAGAATTTTTTTGTATGCTATGCACACACTGCACAGACCCATTCTCTCATATATAGATCAAAATTTGCTCCTCACATCAAACTTGACTGTGCTATGGCTTACATGTACTGTACTAGTAAATCATAACTTTGATAGCATATGGCTTACTGGTACATCACAGGAACATAAGAAAGGAGGAACACTGCAGCAGGCCTACTGGGCTGCTGCAGTGTTCCTCTTGCTGTTTAGTTATGCAAGGCTGAGAGACTGATTACCTCATCTACTATCTCCAGTTTGAAAATCTTCAATTAACCTCTGTATTCAATTGATAAAGCCAGTGGTTGGCAGAATGTCTTCAAAAAAAGATACCTAGGTGTTGCACACGTGTCTATTTCCTCACTTTAAAGCCCTCCGATTTCCCAGACACAGTATAGTGGAACCCCGGATTTCGACTGTAATCCGTTCCAGAAGGCCGGCCTAAATCCATAAAGACCGAAAACCAAAGTAATATTTCCCATAAGAATTAATGTAAATATAATTAATCTGTTCCAGACACCCAAAAATATTAACAAAAAATACATTTTTTAAAGATTAACTCTAGTTTTAAATACAGAAAACAATGAAAAATAAATATAAAGCACAAATTTTAATGATAAATGAACATTACATACCTTTATTGAAGACTGTTGTTAACGTATTGAAGAAGGCGAGGAGGGGAGAGGGAGTTGGGGTTATTGTTTGGAAGGGGAATCCCCCTCCATAAGGACTTCACGTATCAAGTTCCTATCTGGGGTTACTTCCCTTCTTTGTCTTTTACTAGAACTAGGACCAACTTGAAAGTCACTGCACTCCTGTCGCACAAAAAAAAACTGTCCAGAGAGGTCTGTTTCTGGTGTCTCTAAGATTTGCCTGAAATTGGACAAGGTTTTGTCACTGAATTCTATCGTGTTTCTCACTTTCTTTAGCAAAAGGCTGGCACAAGGAACTTTCTTTGGGCCCTTGGTGGCTTATTTTGCAGTCACACTCAATAAACAACCAGAAAAAACAGTGGATTATAACGAAAGTTTGGATGAATGTACGGAGTGTTGCTCACTCACCCAGAGACACAGCTGGATTGACTCATGAACGTGGTGGAGTGGCGGGCAGACGTGTCCAATACGACCGATTTCCGAGTTGCCGGCCGAAATCCAGGATAGAATTTTGGCCAAAACAGCCAAAATCCAATTTGGCCGATATCTGGGGGTCCACTGTATGACCCTTTGGGTTAACACAATAATAATAATAATAATAATAATAATAATAATAATAATGTAATCATACAGTAATGTACATGGTACATCCTCATTCCTTGGGTAGAGTTTACTACTGTATTATAATTTTCAGATATTGGCCTGTTATTGATGACAGCCTGCGTGCTGCAGCCATGGAGAGAGGTGTTCGTATACGGGTGCTTGGTTCACACTGGAATCATACACGACTTGATATGAAGTATTACTTAAAGTCTCTTCAGGACCTTAACAGTACTGAAACCATGATGAACATTGAAGTGGTAAATTTTCTTTGATTCTCTTATTGAGCACCAAAGTAGTCTTCATAATCATTTTTGTAACAGTATATCACAAGTCATACTAACATGTTTATATAAAATGTTCATGTATTGAACAGCCAACTCATTGTACATATAATGTTCACCTGGACAACTAAATAGTTTTGCTGATATTTTTTTTTTTTTTTTTTTTTTTTCAGAGTTTAGAATTTTCCAACTCTGAACCTCCTATAAGCACCTTAGTCTGGGTTTCATGCAAGGCTTGTAAGATAGCTGCATAATTCTTGGAGACTGAAATCTGACAAGTAAATTTTTAATTTCTAATCAGATGTGTTATATTTGCAGATGCTTTTAGCAGTGTCCAATTTGTTCTTATAGGGATAGTTACTTATACTGTTGATTAATGTCAAGAGTAGCAAAGTTATTTTTTAAACAAGTTAATTAAAGATATAACTAATGAGAAGGTATGTACTGACTGGAATATGATGAGGGTGGGCCAGCGAGGCCTCATTACCAGTGACATACTTAATGAATCCAATGTTGTATGTTATACAGTACTATTTGGAATGAAATTGAAGCCTGTATATCCCAGGCCATGGGTGGAGCAGAAATCAGTCAGTTACTGAAGGGGTTAGCTGTTGGTGCAGACTCAAGATTTGATGACAATGGATTAGAACTGTAATTTTCATTTTCATTGACTATGCAGTATTTAAGTACTACATGTATGTTGTAGCATAATTTGTATATGTGTACTATATATTTTTTCCAGCGCTTGTTTGTAGTACCAGCATATACAGAAGAGCAAGAAGAAATTCCTTTTGGTCGAGTCAACCATAACAAGTACATGGTGACTGATAATACAGCCTACATTGGTAAGTGCTTTTTTTCTGTATCATTATATATGCAGGAGTCCCCATATTAGAAACATCACTAGTTACACGCACATGCATTTACAAACAGGTTATTAAGGTGTTAATGAAACTTTTACAACTGCTGAGTTGCAATTTGAGCATATGAGAAACATAACCATCCATTGTAAATATGCATTTTTATATACAAATAACTTTTTGCAAGTAAAAAAAATAATCTTGTTTGCAAGCTGATGATTTCCTGCACAGTACAGTACTTTTATTATGACTGCTAACTGCTTCAGGAATTGTAGAGAAAGAAACTGCATGTAAAAGGATTTGCTGTACCCAACACTCAGCAAGAATGTACTCTTGTGGTTACTTTTCATATTCAGTAAAAATATATTTTATTTACTATTTTTGCATACACAACATAGCATTATTATGAACACTATTGAATGTGCTGTATGTTTTTCTGCTTCTATCTAGATTCTGTATAACCCTTGTGGAATTAGCTCTTCCCCATTAATTTTTTTTCTACACATCGGCCATTTCTCACTGAGGCAGGGTGACCCAAAAAAAAAGAAAAAAACTTTCATCATTCAACACTTTCACCATCATTCATACACAATCACTGTCTTTGCAGAGGTGCTCAGATACGATGGTTTAGACGTCACTCCAAGCAACCAATATCCCAAACCCCTTTCTTTAAAGTGCAGGCATTAATATAATAATAATAATAATAATAATAATCTGCTTCTCTCATTCATATATCTAATTCATTATCATTGATTTACTTCATGTTCATGCAGCATACATTACATGTGACATACCAGTGACTAGATTTAAGTTCATACACTTTCTAAGCCGGGCTGTTGTTGTTAGCAGGCTGTTGACCTATACTATAGCTATCACAACATAAACGATCATCACTGTCGACTAACACAACTTGCGCCAGGAAAAGTTTACTCATATTAATTTTCTTCACTAGGTACTTCCAACTGGAGTGGAGACTACTTTATCAACACAGCTGGCATAGGACTAGTAGTCAATGAAACAGATTCGACATCAACATATCCAGATGTTGATGTGGATGCTCTCTCTCTCCGTTGCCAACTCCAGGCATTATTTGAACGAGATTGGACTTCTGAATATGCTAAACCCATAGATGAGTTCTTTCAGTAATGTGAATATTAATGCTGTGCTTTGTATTGAGCTGACTGGTTCAGCCATAGAGGAATTCTTATACTAATGGAACTGGTAATGTATTTTATTGAACTACTGTAATTGATACATCCATAAGGAATTCTTAATGTAATGCAAAAAGTAATGTGCTTTATTGAACTAACCGAGCCATGTGTACGAGTTAAATGGATATATGCAAATTGTTATGAATGCAGGTTTACATTGAACATGATATATATATTTGTATGGTATTTATTCTCACAAAGTTTGGTTTCTTCCAGGCACCAAAGATATTGTCAGAACAGTCATTTTCTGTTATTGGTTAGTATTATATATAAGATGTGACCCTTTTGATCTTGATATCTGCTTTACTGTTTTTATTAATATCCTCCCATTTACCTCTGTGAAAAATGGAATAATTATATTTTTATCTTTTTACACATTTTAGTCAAGCAATTTACACGTATTGTTTGTTTATATAAGGTTCCAGGCTACAGTACAATACTTAGTGATGTAAGTAAGTCCATTAACTCTAACTCAGTGTATGCATAAAATTCAGTGCCTAGATTCCGAAGGTTGGGTGAAGATATAAATATTGAATATATATTCTTTGAGAAGAAAAAAAGGAAAGTTGCCTTAGTACAGTTTTGTATAACTTATTCAGCTGACTGAATGCTGATCTTAAGACTCATAAGTAAATTTTTACATTAGTTGCAGTACTTATGATATGACTCTCTTATTAGGAAAAAATATATTAAACAGAAAGGATATTTTCACATTTCTTTTAATTCTTATTGATGCTTTAATAAGTAAATATGATTCATTATGTCACAGAATTCCTGGAGATGGGAAGTACAGTGCTGGCACTCTGAAGGAGGGGGTGTTAATGGTGCAGTTTTATAACTGTAGTGTAAGCATGCCTCTGCCAAGGCAGTGATGGAGTGAGTGATGGAAGTTTTTCTTTTTTGGGCCACTCTGCCTTGGTGGGAAACAGCCGATGTGTTAATAAAAAAAAATAATTTATTTAAATTGACTTGTATAAAAGAGACACTTGTTTAACATTTGGTAACTCACTATGGAAAGGTTTTGCTCACCATGGGCTTTGTCTGTCCAGTGAAGTCTCTCAATCTCAATCTCAATCTCTCTTTCTCTCTCTCAAAACTCTTGAATTAACAGACTAATAGGTGGCAGTGGGTGACCAGTAATGACAATTGTAGTGAAGAGATGAATATGCCATGATCATAACAATAACAGACAATTCTGTAACTGTGGACTTTTTATTTAAACTGACAATAGTCATTTGAGAATGATCATGTGTTCTAATTTTATTAGGAATTTGTGTTGCAAATGAAGAGTGCTATCTTTAGTGTGTATTTTCTATGACATTGTTGCACAGATTATCGATTACTATGGAAAATGTGAAGACTTAGATATGTACTTCATAAGCTGAAAATTATCATTGTTGTACACTGATGACAGTGAAATCCAGTAAATATTTCCAGTGTTAGACCATATATTAACCCTTAAACTGTCCGAACGTAGATCTATGTTTTTGTACATTCTTTCTTATGGAGAAAATCAAGGTTGGAGCGCTATGCTTGCAAACGTAGATCTACGTTTGGACAGTTTAAGGGTTAAGCTTCATGACAAACAGTATATGTACATAGCACATGTTTGACTTACGTGGTGCATTAGACTAGTAGCCGAGGGGATGAACCTGGAATTGTTGGTAGTCTAATGTGTTTTTGTTTACTTCTTATTCCTAAAGTTTCCTGATACAAGATCTTATGACCACCACCATAACAGCATTGAGTATTTTTCAGAATTTGCAGATATCCAAGATGAATATTTTGTTTTTGGTGTAACTTTCCTTCTAACATGATTTTTTATATGGTTCAAATGTCTGAACCACAGTTTTCCCATCAGGGTAATTTATTTATGGCCATTGCAAATTCATCAGGATGATATGCAGTGGCTAAAAATTAACTTATAAAGTGGCTGCTGTAGTTGTCTCCATTGACTATGTGTAGGATCTCATATTCATACATTGAATTTTCTAGGATTGAATTCTCAAGGATAAGTAGATAAATAGGTTGTAGAGTAGATAATCATATAGGCCTTATATGATACAATATTTTAACATTATGTTAGATAGGAGTGGAGTCATATAGTTTTTGGGACTTGATGAGCCGTTAATGAGGTAACGTTTATGCAGGAATTCAGGGAAACTGGTTAGCTGGACTTGTGAACTACAGTGCCTGCTCTCTGAAAGAGGGGTGGAGATATATGCAGTTTGGAGGGGCATCTGAACTGTAGTGTCTGCACACCTGTGGCAAACCTGAGAATAACGTTCTGATACCTTAGTAAGGAATCGTTCAAGACACTGTACACTGTGTACATCAGGCCCATACTGGAGTATGCAGCAGCAGTTTGGAACCCACACCTGGTCAAGCACATCAAGAAATTAGAGAAAGTGCAAAGGTTTGCAACAAGGCTAGTTCCGGAGCTCAGGGGTATGTCCTATGAAGAAAGGTTGAGGGAAATCGGACTGATGGCATTGGAGGATAGGAGGGTCAGGGGAGACATGATAATGACATACAAAATACTGTATGGAATAGATAAGGTAGACAGAGACAGGTTGTTCCAGAGAGGGGACACAGAAACAAGGGGTCACAATTGGAAGCTGAAGACTCAGATGAGTCAGAGGGATGTTAGGAAGTATTTCTTCAGTCATAGAGTCGTCAGAAAGTGGAACAGCCTAGCAAGTGATGTAGTGGAGGCAGGAACCATACATAGCTTTAAGATGAGGTATGACAAAGCTCTGGAAGCAGAGAGAGAGAGGACCTAGTAGTGATCAGTGAAGAGGCAGGGCCAGGAGCTGAGTCTCAACCCTTGCAACCACAATTAGGTGAGCACAAGTTTTGGAATGAATGATGGTAAAGAGTATTTCTTTTTTTGGGTCATGCTACCTTGGTGGGAGATGGCCATTGTTAAAAAAAAAAAATATTATAGCATATGTTGCATAAGCATTACATCTCATTTTATATTCAGAAAACTGTTCAACATAGTCTATATAGCTGTGTGTTACTCTGACTACAACTGCCCAGCAGAGCTCATGAAAGTCTTCAGACAAGTTCATACAGTTACTGGAGCACATTGTTAAGAGAGGTGACGTACATCGCACTGGCTTGCAGAAAAAAAATGTCCAACGATTCTGATTATGTTCTGTTTGTTATCAAAGCTGGGTTTCGTCCTGCCCATCAGCTCATCTCCAACATCTGAGAAAAAGATAAGGTTTAGCTAAAGATCTAGTGATCCTTCGTTGCAAAGATGCCATCATTCTCAGGTAAAAGCTTTGAACTTAGAGGAACATTGAATATTTTGTGACTACACTGTCTCTAGCTCTAAGAATCCAAAGAGGTGACACAGTGCAGGACAGCTGAAAATATCTAAAGAATTTCTCATGTAGTTTGTCTTCCTAACTTGTTTAGAAAGGAATGAGAGCTGGACTCGCATGCAACGTATGATTTACTTGCAGAAGATGCACAGGACCTCAAAGACTGATATGACAAGTTCTGCAAACTGCCGATTAAGCAACAAAGACTGCCTAAATATGAATGTACTGTTACTGATTTTGTTTTTCTCAGTGTGATAGATAACTATTACTTAATTTAATAGATAACATAGCAAGCAATTGCTATCAGATGTGGACAACACTGGATGTGCATCAAATGTACATGGGTTATAATGGTAATGTCACTTAAAGGAAATCATTTAGGTAGTTTGGTGATGCTGTTTTGGTGCTGCATTTAGATGGTTGTGCAAGTTTGTGATCATATATCTGAAGCAATCAAAGTTGTAAAAACTAATGATTCTGATAAGCATGTACCACATGTTGTAAGATTAAAGCTGAAATCCACTCATAGGAAAAGTCAGCTGACTATGAATTTGGGCAATTCACCCACAGTAAAACACTGTCAGACATGAGTGACACTCCTCACATTAGTATCTGCACTATCATGATTGCTAATGCAAATGTTAATGTGGATGATACTCTAACAGTTGGAAATGGAGATAACATGTCACTCTCCTTCAAGAATAACCTGCTTTATGGCTTTCATGACAAAACATCTCACTATGTGGAAATCATGGAAATTCTGAATAATAATAATAATTTGATTATACTCTATTATTATTAAATACTGAACCTGAACGGATCATACAGCACTGCTGGAAATCTAAAGAAAAGAGTAGTTTTGACATGGAATTGATATATAACAAACCTTCATGTCATTGGGTAGTAGAGAGATATTAGCCCTTTGCAAGAACTCCAGTATGAACTATGTGAAATGACAGCATTACAGAATCAGTTTTGTAAAATTTTTAAGGAAAATAAAGCTACAGTGGATAAATTTTACATCAAGACAGTTAATAACAAGAGATATTATGATAAGGGATAGACCTTAGCTGATCTACAGTATAGTCTGGCCTCGTGCAGGAATTGTCCAAATGTGGCAGATTGAAATTTTATAATGTCTGTGAAGAGGTCCTAATAATTTTTGATAGACATGAGGGTTTGTTAGCTAAAGCATCTAAAAGACAGTGGTGATTTCAGGGAAGCTCTTCTGTATATATTCTCAGTCCAGGAATGCCTTTTATCAACAAGGAGACAAGTATGAGAAATCTAGACGACATGAAATCCTTAAGTCTTCTTTGTGGTTCTGCAGTATTATGGGTGACATTACAGAATTTTTCTGTCCTGATAAGAATTTGTTGCTTAAAGTCAGAGGTTATGGTGACAGAATTATCACTATTCTAAGTGATGATACAGAACTGGGGAACATACTGTAAGAAGCATCTTCTCAGTCTGATATGCTTGATGCTGATTCATCCTTTTACAGTACTCTTTATGGATGCTATTTAGTCACTCAGATGAATCAACTTCATTTTGTAATCCTCCCAAAAAAAGAAGCATCACCAGTAATCAGAATCCTTCTGCTGACCAATAAGAACTTGGCATTGTATTTCCAACATGCCCATCTTCAGGTCATGTTTTACTGCAGATAAGCAGTACCCACCACCTGTGGACATATTGGCCCTTGGCTGAAAAATAATTGATAATTGCTCTATTCCTGTCTTTAATTCTGGTTCTATGTCTCCTCCAACACTGCTGCAAGTTATAGCATCTAATTTCCAAGCTCTAAAGGTATGTGCTCAAGAGAGATGCGGTTTTACTGTTGGTATGTCATGCACAACCTACTACCATTGCTCTGCTACTGAAGGATGTAACAACTGTAACTAGTTCTATTGTACAAGATGAAGAAAATGGTAATGATAATAGTGAGCAGCTATAAAGAGTTCATGAAAGTGCATTTTGTTTCATAAGCCTTATTTTCATTCAAGTTGGATTGGTTAGATATCTATTACTGTAAGTAACTTGCATTTGTAGCCCACAACCTGTATTTAATTTTTTATTTACTCGGTAACCAAATTGGCACTTTTTAATGAAATAAGCTTCACTTTAAGCTTGGTCTCTGAGGACTGCTTGTTTTACATCACAAACAAGAAAGACATTTCCCTAATTACTCATCTTCTATACAGTGGACCCCCAGTTAACGATATTTTTTCATTCCAGAAGTATGTTCAGGTGCCAGTACTGACCGAATTTGTTCCCATAAGGAATATTGTGAAGTAGATTAGTCCATTTCAGACCCCCAAACATACACGTACAAACACACTTACATAAATACACTTACATAATTGGTCGCATTGGGAGGTGATCGTTAAGCGGGGGTCCACTGTATTTGACAACTGTATCGTGTGCCCTCAGCCTGGGACTGAGATGTCCCATTTGTTGGGGATCCCTTACTCACATATTTTGACTTTCATACTTTTATTTATAATTTTATAGATACAGTGGTACCTCGGGATACGAACTTAATTTGTTCCAGAAGGCTGTGAGTGCCAGTATTGAACGAATTTGTTCCCATAAGGAATAATGTAAATTAGATTAATCCATTTCAGACCCCCAAACATACACTTTCAAAAGCACTTACATAAATACACTTACATAATTGTTCGAGTTTTGAGCTGTTCGTATCCCGAGGTACCACTGTACTTTTTTGTATAAAAAAAAAAGAGACAATACAAGTTCATTATTAGTTTGCACGACTATGTTCCAACAATTGTAACATATTACATGCAGCTGGAACACACTGCAGATACATGAAAAAAAAAGTTTTATTATCCTGAATTATAAAGAATTCTAGAGGTTGGATTACAGTGCTTGCTCTCTGTAGAAGAGGTGGAAATGTTGCAGTTGAGAAAGTCATTGGAATTGAAATGTCTGTGCAGCAGCTCTGAGAACACAGCTGTTGAATGGTTGATGATGAATGCATTTCATTTTTTGGGGTCACTGTACCTCTGTAGGAGGTGACCAGTTTTTAAAAAAATGTACAGGAACCAATATGCCTTATATTATCCACAGGGAACTGATAATGTGTATATATGTTGTGCAGTGATGTTTTTTAATCAGATTCTCATTATACCTCTTATATTTTTAAGTATATATGTGTAAGAAATCAAACAATTCCAATACAGTATTTTATAACAAGTAGTTATATTAATAGAGTGTGAATACACTAAGATCCATGTAGTGTTTTTTTGAATGTGTGCTTTATAGATAAGAATTTCATTGTGTTAATGGAATTCTTATTGTAATAATAGGGGGTCTTATAATAGCTTTTGGGCAAAGTAGATATGGTGTGTAATGTTGCTTTGTTGATTATACCTACATTTCTTGTGTTATAAATTCATGCAGTTTTCTTAAAAAAATTAAAACATCCTAACATACGTACCAGTACATGGACATATACTATATATATATATAATAGCACATGAAATCACAGATAAACTAAGAACCAACACATGTGGTCTTTCAACTGCAGTTCGTGCAATACAGGAATGTAAGAAAATGTAATTATGGTCAGCTTGCTTTTAATGCTTACACTATGTATATTTTGATCTATGTACATGCTCAAATTTACAGTGGAACCTTGGTTTTTGTTTGCCCTGGTTTTCCTCAAATTTGGTTTTCGGCAACTTTTTTTGTCAAAATTTTGTCCCTGTTTTCGTTTATCACCTCGGTTTTCGTCGAGCTGACAGTGGCCCGCTGTACCAAATGTGTTAGCCCGTGCCCATGCAAAGCATCCCACACATTCCTAGTCAGTCTGCTTTGTTTCTCATCAGTAGAGGGTGGTAGTGATGGTGGTAGAGATAACCCCCGCGGCGTGATGTTAAATGTTCATTTACCTATTCCACTAGTCCTTTATATTTATTTCTCATTGTTTTCTGTATGTAAAACTAGTTATTTTCTATAAAATGTATTTTTTGTTAATACTTTTGGGTGTCTGGAATGGATTAATTGGGTTTACATTATTTCTTATGGGAAATATTGCTTCAGTTTTTGTCGAATTTGGTTTTCATCAGACTTTCTGCAACGAATTAATGACGAAAACCGAGGTTCCACTGTATGTACATCTGTAACCTAATTTGAATTGTGTTAACTTTATGCTAGAAGAGTGTTCATGCAAGACTGATGACAAAATCTTTCATCATGTAATGAAAACTGCCTATTTCAATAAGTTTTATGTTGTGGTTTTTGAAATATTGTGATTTATCTCTTAAGATATTCTGTGATTCCATGAATGCCATTTCTTTTTTCTTTAATAGCTTTGGACGAAAATATTTTGTGCTGCAAATTTTGGAGCTTTCAGAAAGAATACAAAGTCACAATACTGTGACTGGAACAATACACATACAGAAACTTATTACGATGTTTTGGTCCGACTTGGACCATTAACTAGTCACACACTTTGGATGATGTTTCAGTCTAAGTTGGACTGAAACATCATCAAAAGTTTGTCTCCTATGCGAGTTATTTATGTATTGGAGTTTTCAAGTAAAAAAAAAAAAAGTCAACCAAAGGAGGAATTATAAATTTTTGTTAATGCAAATACAGTGGTACCTTGACTTATGAGTGCCCCAACTTATGACTTTTTTGAGTTATGAGCCGTTGCTCAGTTGATTTTTTACTTTGAGTTGCAAGCCAAAATCCGAGTTAAGAGCGAGCTTCAGATACGCCACCACTAATTGGCGGCGTATCTGAAGTCAAATCCAACTCTGTACCCAGAGGAACGTCAGGTACTTTGTCCTATCCCACATGCTCTTCCAAGACATAACTGGAAGGATAATACTCCCACACTAACCACAGATTGTAGTGAGGCACCTCGTTCCCTGTTTGGTTCTTGTATAAATCCGGGGAAGAGGTAACCTCCATTTCAACACTCAGAGTTTTTCCAGAAACATTAATTAAGGTCAGTGGAGTAGTGATGGTGGCAAGTGGAGTACTGATAGTGGTGGGTGGAGTAGTGATGGTAGTGGGTGTAGTAGTGATAGTGGTGGGTGGAATAGTGATGGCAGTGGGTGGAGTAGTCATGGTGGTGATTGGAGTAGTGATAGTGGTGGGTGGAGTAGTGACTGTGGTGGGTGGAGTAGAGATGGTGGTGGGTGGAGTATACAGTATTTCTTATTTATAAATACATTTTTCTTATTTAAAAACCCTTAACCAGAAAATTGGGGTGGTTTTTTAAGGGGTGGAATGGATTAATGGCATTTCAATTAATTTCAGTGGGGAAAATTGATTTGATATACGAGCAAATTGAATTATGACTCGGTCACAGAATGAATTAAACTCGTAAGTACCACTATTTTTCAGTTCCTACCTCATGGTAGTTTATGAATTATTTAAGCTACTTTTTGCTTTGTGTAATGTCTGTAATATTATTTTGCTAGGTTATTTGTATGAGCATTAGTGCATTATTATTAAATTCATGGGGGAGGGGTGCTAAATCCATATTAACCATACAGCACCTCGGGGAAAAGGGAAGTAATCAGGTTTGATCTTGGGAAGGTGAAGTCAGGTTCACTTTCTTTGATCATTATCCCATCATTTTTTTGAGGGGGAAGTACAGTGGTACCTCGAGTTAGGAACATAATTCATTCCAGAAGGCTGTTCAAGTGCCGTTACCAAACAAATTTGTTCCCATAAGGAATAATGTAAATTAGACTAGTCTGTTTCAGACCCCCAAAAATATACTTACAAAAGCACTTACAAAAATACACTTACATAAACTGTTCGAGTTGGAAGCTGTTCGAAACTCGAGGTACCACTGTATTAGTATAGATATCAGGTACTGTCTTCATAATTTTTCAATGGCATATAATTGGTTTAAAGTTTCATGTAGTGCAGTTTTTATAGGTTTTTGTTATTAGATAATCTCTTCCAAGGTACGCATCCATAATTTGATTTTGCTGTTAGTTTGTACAGTAATTAATTGTCAGGATTTTAGTTTTGTAAAAGGATAAATAAATGGTGAAGAAATTTAATATGTACAGTATTCATTTCCCTTCATACTGATGTTAATACTTGCACATTATTGCAAAACTCTATGATGATGCAAACTTCTAAGCAAAGCCAAAAAATATTTATTTAATGGTACATGATTTAATGGAGTTTCGATTTAATGAGCAAAATCCACGGCCAAACAACTTTTGGAAGCAACAGATAAAATCCATTAAATACAGAATTATTTATTATTGTTGCAGTCCACTGGGCAAATTTGTATTCAGATTTAACAGACTTAATGCATTTAATTCATATATTGTCCGTTCTCTAGGCTGGAATACTGCTGTACAATAACAGCCCCTTTCAAGGCAAGCGAAGCTGCAGACCTGGAGAATATACAGATAACTTTCACTATACATGTAAGTACAATATAAAGCACCTCAATTACTGGGAATGTTTGAAGTCCCTTGATCTGTACTCCTTGGAACACAGGTTAGAAAGATGCATCATAATTTACACCTGGAAAATTCTTGAGGGATTAGTCCCAAATCTGCACACAGAAATCACTTTCTACAAAAGCAAGACATTTGGTAGAGGCTCCATACACTAAGCAATGACACAACAAGAAATCCAAGACTGCTTAACTGCCTCCCAGCCTACATAATGGGTATTACCAATAGACTCCTGGCTCTTCAAGAGGGAGCTGAACAGCTAAGTAAAGTCAGTACCTGACCAATGGAAATAAGTCACTCTGTCTGACTTTTTTGAGTTATCCTAGGTTCTCTACACATATGCTGCTATGTATGATAATTCTATGTAACTGTATTTGTGTATACCTGAATAAACTTACTTACTTACATGCTATGGTATGTACATTGGATTGTGTGTAGCCAGCAGTAACAGCCTAGTTGATCAGGCCCTGAATTACCATGAGGCCTGGTGATGGACTGGGCTGTGGGTGCATTGACCCCCAGAATACCCTCCAAATATACTATTATGATGGAGGAAATTAAATAAAAATTTATATATATTTTTTTAACAAGTCGGCCATCTCCCATCGAGGCAGGGTGACCCAAAAAGAAAATACTTTCATCATCATTCAACACTATCACCTCACTCACACATAATCACTGTTTTTGCAGAGGTGCTTAGAACACAACAGTTTAGAAGCATATACGTATAAAGATACACAACATATCCCTCCAAACTGCCAATATCCCAAACCCCTCCTTTAAAGTGCAAGCATTGTATTTCCCATTTCCAGGACTCAAGTCCGGCTATATAAAAATGACCGGTTTCCTATCTAACACGCTCACACACGCTTGCTGGAAGTCCAAGCCCCTCGCCCACAAAACCTCCTTTACCCCTTCCCTCCAACCTTTTCGAGGACAACCCCTACCCCGCCTTCCTTCCCCTTACAGATTTATACGCTCTCCCTGTCATTCTACTTTGATCCATTGTCTCTAAATGGCCAAACTACCTCAACAACCCCTCTCCAGCCCTCTGATTAATACTTTTATTAACTCCACACCTTCTAATTTCCACACAACGAATTTTCTGCATATTTACACCACACATTGCCCTTAGACAGGCCATCTCCACTGCCTCCTCGCTGCAGCATGTACAACCCGAGCTTCACACCCATATAAGAGTGTTGGTACCACTATACTTTCATACATTCCCTTCTTTGCCTCCATAGATAACGTTTTTTGTCTCCACATATACCTCAACGCACCATTCGCCTTTTTTCCTTCATCAATTCTATGATTAACCTCATCCTTCATAAATCCATCCACCGACACGTCAACTCCCAAATATCTGAAAACATTCACTTCTTCCATACTACTCCTCCCCAATTTGATATCCAATTTTTCTTTATCTAAATCATGATACTGTGTGTGTGTATATATATTAATATATATATATATATATATATATATATATATATATATATATATATATATATACTGTGCACAGAACAAGCCATGGAGGATGGAAATTTCAGCTCAAGATCTTTCACACACTGTGCTTCATCAGGAGCTTTGCAATGTTGCAACAGGCATATTGAGGGAAAATTTTCTCAAGAGGAAAAGCTGCATGTTGACCGTGGCTGGCCTCTTCTGCCTAAGGGGAAAAAGGCCATCAGACTTTAAAAAGCCTGCTGGGCAGACCAAATATTGTCTCAATAAAGTTTCCAATTACTGCTCTTGTTTATCATCCATAATTTGTTGGCATTACCAAACCATCTGTTATAAATACGGTTGCTGTGTAACATTTTGTATTTTCTTGAAATAGCCTATTGTACAGGCAAGTTACTGTCTCTTTAGTTACGCTCTTCCTTTTTGCTTGTTTTATTTTGTTCTTTGTATAGCAGTGCTGTATCACCCTAGTGGGTTTAACAGTTTTGATTATAATAATGTTCTTTGTACAATCTCTTTCTCCAGAGCTAATAGAAATGAACCATAAAGGTTTAAATGAATTAAATATAACAGAAGGATCAGGGAAGACATGATAATGATATACAAGATACCCAGAGGTTTCGGTAGAGAGAGCTGAAATGCGAGGCAATTTGAAGAGAGAGGGTGGGTATAAAAACACAATACAGATAAGAGACAGTGTTGATGGGAAATAGGTCCTTAGTCTTAGTGATAAATAAGTTAAATATTCAGTTCTTAAGAATCCGGTGGAGGCAAACACCATACACAGCTTCAAAAACCGTAGAGGCCAGGAACCAGTAAATACCAACGTTACCAAGAATTAAGCCTCGTCCCTCGCAAACACAACCCAGTAGTTACTATCATTCCAGCACACTAACATTCCAGCATGCTAGCATTCCCGCACACTAGTATTCCAGCACACTAGCATCCCAGCACATTTGCAACCTAAGGTAGCAAGTCGAAGGTATACATAGTTAAGTAGAGGCGAGTGTGGTGACTCAAGTAACAGTTCTCCCTCCCTGTGTCGTGGCCTATTACTCCATGCAGCCAGGGTGGCTGCTTACTGCTTCCCCTCACAACACCGTTTGTTACTTAAGAACTACTGCCACAAACCACTCACGTCCCTACTGAGGAATATAATAAATACTAACATCCTCTTCCTCATATCCTTTATTCTTATTTCTTCCTCTCCTCTTCCTTCCCCTCCCCCTCTCTCTTTCTCTCTCCATTTTCTATTCTTCCTTCTTTTCCCACTTCCTAATACGCGTTGACGTTACAGTTTAGAACAGCTGTGCAAGAAAGGTATACAATACCAACAAGATGGAAGTTAAGACACATGTGCAACATCTGGTTATCTTTATTGTACAATAAAGACAATCAGATGTTGCACATGTTTCTTAACTAGAACAGCTGCATGTGTGGGTACGACCAGCACACTGCTCGAAGATGAGGAATATGATTACCCAGCCTCAATGCAGACTAATATATGAGAAGTACACCTCAGATACAAGTGAGCTAAGCATGTCTGGGGACCTACCAAAATAATACATGGGAAAGGTTTCAAAAATATCATTAGCAGTGACCTAAAGTACGTGAAGCCAGCTGGGCAAAGCGAAGCATTGGTTAACCACGTCCTTGAAACAATGATCGACTTCCTTCTGTGAAGTATCGAATGAAATCCACCTGCGAAAAATCTAAATAAACCCTCGTGAAATACTTAATGACCTCGCGAAGCACTGAATGATACTCCCTCCAATGAAGAACTGAGTGGAATCGTCAGTGAAGCACCAAATACCTTCGTGAATCTTGGAATGATCCCCGTGAAGGACTGAATAACTCAGTGAAGCACTGAGCCCACCTTGTGAAGCACTGAATATCTACCTTGTGAAGCACTGAATACCCACCTTGTGAAGCACTGAATACCCACCTTGTGAAGCACTGAAGATCCACCTTGTGAAGCACTGAAGATCCACCTTGTGAAGCACTGAAGATCCACCTTGTGAAGCACTGAAGATCCACCTTGTGAAGCACTGAAGATCCACCTTGTGAAGCACTGAATACCCACCTTGTGAAGCACTGAAGATCCACCTTGTGAAGCACTGAATACCCACCTTGTGAAGCACTGAAGATCCACCTTGTGAAGCACTGAATAACCCCTAGAATAGCAATAAAAGATTTCCTTGTGAAGTGCTAAATCCTCCCCTCACGAAGCACTGAATAACCCCAGTGAAGAACTGAATGACTTCCCACCCTGATGAAACACTGAATGACACTCCATTGAAGAACTGAATAACCCGGATATATGCACCGAAAAGTGTATTTGTATCATTATCATCAAAACTAAGCGCTATGTATTTGTCTCAGCTCACAGTACATACCCTGAGGGATACATTCCTCTCAGCGCTCACACACTGCGAACAAATGTTAGGAATATCATGAAATTCGTTTTCGTTATTTGCTTCATCAATAAGCAACAGTTGGGTATCTTTACTGTTGAAACGTTTCAACAATATAGATACCCAACCATTGCACATGTGTCTTAATCATCAGCCTGTTGCTGTTTTATACCATTTTCAACATAATAAGTAAAGATCGTCAATAATCTTTGCATGGAAAAAAAAAATTAGAAACTCGCCCTACGCCCATATAGCCAATATTTGGACGAGCACCTGGTAGAAATATTGGCAACGTAGAGTAAAAGTCTGCTACTCTAAATAATTATAAACTACTCTAAACTACACTAACACTCTCTCTCTCTCTCTCTCTCTCTCTCTCACACACACACACACACACACACACCACACACACACACTCGACCCCTGCAACCACAAATAGGTGAGTACACACACACACAACCCGAGATATGGAAGACGGCAAATGTAGTTCCCCTTTTTAAAAAAGGAGACAGAAAAGAGGCACTAAACTATAGACCTGTGTCACTGACGTGTATAGTATGCAAAGTTATGGAGAAGATTATCAGGAGGAGAGTGGTGGAGCACTTGGAACGGAACAAGAGTATAAACGCCAACCAGCATGGATTCATGGAAGGAAAATCCTGTGTTTCAAACCATCTGGAGTTTTATGATAAAGTAACAGAAGTAAGACACGAGAGAGAGGGGTGAGTTGATTGCATCTTCTTGGACTGCAAGAAGGCCTTTGACACAGTTCCTCACAAGAGATTAGTGCAGAAGCTGGAGGATCAGGCGCATATAACAGGAAGGGCACCAGTGGATTAGAGAATACCTGACAGGGAGGCAACAACGAGTCATGGTACGTGATGAGGTATCACAGTGGGCACCTGTGACGAGCGGGGTCCCACAGTGGTCGGTCCTAGGACCAGTGCTATTTTTGGTATATGTGAACGACATGATGGAAGGGTTAGACTCAGAAGTGTCACTGTTCGCATATGATGTGAAGTTAATGAGGACAATTAAATCAGATGAAGATCAGGCAGGACTTCAAAGAGACCTGGACAGACTGGACACCTAGTCCAGCAACTGGCTTCTCGAATTTAACCCCGCCAAACGCAAACTAATGAAGATCGGGGAAGGGCACAGAAGACCGCAGACGGAGTATAGGCACCGGTGTTATACTCGGTGAGTATAACACCGAGCATGTCTCCGGAAGCACACATCAACCAGATAACTGCTGCAGCATATGGGCGCCTGGCAAACCTGAGAACAGTGTTCCGATACCTTAGTGAGGAATCGTTCAAGACACTGTACACCGTGTACGTCAGGCCCATACTGGAGTATGCAGCACCTGTTTGGAACCCGCACTTGATCAAGCACGTTTGCGACAAGGTTAGTTCCAGAGCTAAGGGGAATGTCCTATGAAGAAAGGTTAAGGGAAATCGGCCTGACGACACTGGAGGACAGGAGGGTCAGGGGAGACATGATAACGACATATAAAATACTGCACGGAATAGACAAGGTGGACAAAGACAGGATGTTCCAGGGAGGGGACACAGAAACAAGAGGTCACAGTCAGAAGTTGAAGACTCAGATGAGTCAAAGGGATGTTAGGAAGTATTTCTTCAGTCATAGAGTTGTCAGGCAGTGGAATAGCCTAGAAAGTGACGTAGTGGAGGCGGGAACCATACATAGTTTTAAGACGAGGTTTGATAAAGCTCATGGAGCAGGGAAAGAGAGGACCCAGTAGCAACCAGTGAAGAGGCGGGGCCAGGAGCTAAGACTCGACCCCTGCAACCACAAATAGGCGAGTACAAATAGGTAAGTACACACACACACCCCTCCTTTTCTCCACCACCGTGCACATCACCACAGTGCTGATCACCACGCCCTCCTCCACAAACGTGCATATCACCACGCCCTCCTCCACAACCGTGCATATCATCACGCCCTCATCCACAACCGTGCACATCACCACTTCCTCTTCCATAACCGTGCACATCATTACACCCTCCTCTTCCCCACCACAGTGCACATCTTTCGCACCTTCTACTCCTCTCCCTCGTCTTCATTTACATTCCTCCTCTCTCCTTTCACTTTTCCCCTTTCCGCCTCTCACTCATTATTTATCTTCCATTTCTTCTTCCTTCCTTCGCTTTTCTCTCCCTCTCTTCCTCCCCATTCTAACCCCTCTTCCTCCCCTTCTCACCCCTCTTCCTCCCCCTTCTCACCCCTTTTCCTCCCCTTCTCGCCCCTCTTTCTTCCTCTTCTCACCCCTCTTCCTCCCCCTTCCCTTCCCACCTGTCTCCCACCTTTCACCACTTCTCTCTGTACACCCCACACATAATATATCAGACACTGATGGAGAGATATTGTATAAAATATTCATTTAGGTTTCTCTGTGGCTTGATAAAGCTCAGTGTGTGTGCGAAACGTTGCCAGTAAAGGTTCTCATTACAATGCATTTATGTGTCTGCTTATCAGATATTACCGCAAATTCTTTCAGATTATAAAAAGAAAAAGAAACTTTTCGATACACTCAGTTCTTGGCCCTGATTTCTGTATTTCGATATTGTTAAGAAACATCAAGTATCATTAGCAAGAGGACTGGTTGATCAGGCTTTGACCCACCACGAGACCTGGTCATGGACCGGGCCGTGGGAGGCACTGACCTCCTGAATGTCCTCCAGGTATACCCATATACCTACACAACCCAAGTCAACATGGAGTCAGAGAAGGAAATTTTTGATTAATACAATTGTTGGATCATTATGAGATAAACGAGGCTTTGGAAGAAAAGCAAAATGCAAATGTGCTTTACAGAATTAAAAAGATCAGTTTCTCAAGGCACGGTACTGGCACCTTTACTGTTTCTCATCCCCGTAGCAGATAAAAACACCAGCCACAGCTTCGTATTAACCTTTGCGGATGATAATGAAAGTAGAAGACGCAAAGCCTTTCACTAAGATATCAAGAAAATTTTCCAGTGGAGAAAAAATGTTTAATGGTAATTTCAGTTGCTAAGATGTGGGAAGAATACACCGAAAACGAGCAAAGAATGCGGAACACAGGTAGATCATTAAGATTCACATAGGTCGTGGAACCGGGGTAAATTATCCCAAATAGGGGAACAATGAAAATCTCAGGGGTAATGAAATAAAAATGTTTTCAATGAAATTCTTTAGTTCCTTAATTAAATTTTTAGTAAATATGTATGTTACTATTATTTATTTAATGAAGTTTTGTTAATTTTGTTAATTTTGTGTTTTATTTTTAAGGCTGTTTTATCGCGTATAATATATACTTTTCAGACTGTATGACTGTATTCTCCATACAAATGGATTCCAAAAACTATTTTAAATTTGAATGCTCATTGTGTTTTCCGGATTCTTTGGACTTTCAAGTCTAGTGGGTAATTTCGCTGTACACAAATTTGTTTTGGGGTAATACCCAAAAAAGTTTGCCGATCTCTGCCAGACCATAAACAGAAAGCATTATATTAAACGCAACAAAGGCCCCAAATAAATGAATACAGAGGACCTGCAAAACAAAATAAATAACTCCAGGGAGGATAAAGAGAACCTTCAAAGTAAGAATAGATATGATAGAGCTCATGAAGCCAGGACAAATGTAATCCCAGTAACGGCCAGTTTATGAGGCAGGGCCAGGAACCCAGACTCAACCTCTGTATCCACGAATAGGTGAGTACGAATAAATGAGCACACACACACACACACCTTGTTGCATGCTGTTAACTAAAAAGGATTGGGCAGGCAGGGCGTGGCTGTTTACACTGTGCGAGCGAGAACTGCGAGGAGCTGAGGAACTGAGAGGTGGATGAGAGATTGAGGAATGACGTGGTGCTGGGAGAAGAGCGTCAGGAATAACACTGTGCCCCAAGGATACTTTCTCTATTGGTTCTGTCGTGTAAACCAAGAGAAATCCAAATTATTTTATTTGTACCCTCTGATAACTCCCTCAACAGAGGGATATTTAACTTGTAAAAAAAATAAACATTGCCTTTCTAGTATTAACCTACGACAATCAAGCAGTGTGACTTATTTCCTTCGGAGTTCTTAGTTCTTAGGTTTCTTCTAGCTGAGCGAGGACAGTGTCAGGGAGATTCACTCACATTTTAAGATCTCTCCTACACTTAGTAACTTAACGCACTGTAATATGTGAACTGAGAATTAGGATCCTCCATAGGAGATTTAGAGTACGTGAAACACTTTCGTGGTCATTACTTTGCGTGATGTTATGAGAGGTAGGGAGGGGGAAGGGAGGGAGGGAGGATGGGAAGGGGAAAGGGTCAGTAGACATGCAATAAAAGGGGGAATTTTCCGGGGTATGTGGGAGGGGAAGGGACAAGAAATATATTGTGGAAGGAAGCAGAACAGTGGAGTGGTAGTGAGGTGTTGATCACGTTACACTGCAGTCGCCTGTCTTCTGGTGGTATCCGTGTGAGGTGTACAGTATATTGTTGCGAAGATGTAAGTTAATTGTTTAGTGTCTTTTTGATAAAGAAAAAGTTATAAGAAAAATATCCTGGTGGAAAACACCTGAATGAACTACTCTATGTTCTCAGTTGAAATATACATGGAATCTGTAATAATAATAAAATTATCATTGCCCGAACATTTATAATTAACTCGTGAAATTATAAAGTTACCACTAATAATTGGGTTTATACACCGATAGGTGTATATCTTGATTGTATACATACAAAATTTAATTTTCTCCCTATGTTGGTAATTATTCTTGTTTAATGGTGAGCACTTGACGTGTAGCACTAATGTCTGTTTCTCAGTCGATAAGCTTTAACCTTATTAAACTCACCACCTCGTCATTCCCACATAGTTTAGAGGTATTATTGGAAGATTAAAGCCTATCGACTATACTAGGCTGCACGTGACCCTTGTTTTTCACACCCAGACAATAATACTTTCATCAACAATATATATATATATGTTTTGAAAAACCACAAACATTCTCATATTACTTTTAAGAAGACATTGTTCAAATAATTATAAAAAAGAGGTGATTATTCCTTCAGTGTGTAGTGACTGGGTTTTAATGGGGGACCTGAGCCCCGATGGAGAACGTCATATGTGTCAGCAGGTATGTATGTTCTCTGTCACAAGACATTCCTTACAATTCATCCCCCTCCATCGGAGGGGCGAGCCTTTATCCTGTGCTGAATAACCCAACGGGCTCAGCAATGTAATTGCAACTGAAAAATGTCCCCACCCCTGTTGACTCCCTCACTGTACTTAAAACAAGTCTTTCCCCTATAAATTTTTGTACTGAAAGACCCTACGGTTAAAAGCTTTCTCAAGACAACTAATTTTAAAATAAAATTAAAATAAAAATAATTTATTGTCAAATATTATTTGAGAAAAATTTTAAAATTTTTCTTTTAATTAAACTTTAAAAAGCTTTTTTTCAAAAATAAGAAAGCATGTTTTTTTCCTCCCAAGTTTGTTTTTTCTGTTTTAATCCCTTTTAAATTTTTTTAAAAATTTTAAATATTTTTAATTTACCTTTTTTGTTCTTTTTTCTGTCCACAAGGGGGAAAAATTTCCTTAAAATTATCCCTTTCCATGCGTGTGGTGGACACATTTTCCCTGTGGGGAAAACAACTAGTCTGTGGAACATTGCCTGTTTGTCCACATTATTGCTGCTGTTGAACCCTTTTCTTGTAACATTATGCTGCTTTGACCACTATGTCTAAATTATTGCTGCTGTGGACATTACTGTGTTGGACCTTATCTGCGTGGGGGACACCAAAACTGGTGAAACTATAGTGTAAGTGGAACAAAATGTTCTTGGTCACCTATCTGTTCAATTCTGCTGTTACAATATTGCTTTACATAGTGTGTGGTGAGCATAATCTGCTGTTACACACGTGCTGTGGGGTAACAACTAGTGGCTGTGTTCCCACTATGTGCTTGGTACTAATTTGCTGCTGGGTGGAACAACGTGTTTTGCTTGTGACAACTTTTTTGATACACACTATTTTTAGCAATATCTTGTTGGACCTGTGTTGAAATTATGCTGCTTTAATTATGCTGCTTTGACACTATGCTGCTGTGTGGACAACTATGTGCTGTGGTACCCCACTATGGTGCTGTGGTAACATTTTGTGCTGGGGAAAAAACAACATCTTGATGGTGGACATTATGTGCTGGGGGACACACTTGTGCTGTGTGGACCACTATGTGCTGTGGGACACACTAGGGTTGCTGGTGGACAAAACTTTTGCTGCTGTGGTGACACACTATGCTGCTGTGGGACACTATGCGGCTTGGTGGAAAACACTATGCTGTGTGGTGACACACTATGTGCTGTGGTGGACACCCCTGCTGCTGTGGACACATTGCTGCTGTGGTGGACATTTATGCGCTGGGTGGCCCAATTAGTGCTGGGGTGGACCACCGTGCTGCTGTGGTGGACACACTATGCTGCTGTGTGGACACATATGTGCTGTGGTGGCACACATGCTGCTGTGGTGGACACTTGCTGCTGTGGACACATTATGCTGCTGTGGTGGAAAATTATGCTGCTGTGGGACCTATGCTGCTGTGGTGGCCCACACTATGCTGCTGTGGTGGCACACTATGCTGCTGGGTGGCTCGCTACACCATGCTGCTGTGGTGGACATTTTGCTGCTGTGGTGGACACTATGCTGCTGGGGTTTGACACATGCTGCTGGTGGACATTTGTGCTGTGGACACATTATGCTGCTGTGGTGGAACAAGTGCTGGGGTGGACAACTATGCTGCTGTGGTGGACACTTTGCTGCTGTGGTGACACTATGCTGCTGTGGACATTTGCGCTGGTGGACACTTGCTGCTGTGGACACACTATGCTGCTGTGGTTGGACACACTTGCTACTGTGGACACACTATGCTGCTGGGGGACCATTATGCTGCTGTGGACACATTATGGGGGGCCTTGTGGTGGACACTATGCTGCTGGGGTGGACCCCTATGCTGCTGTGGTGGAAAACTGTGCTGCTGGGGAACACACTATGCTGCTGTGGTGGACACACTTGCTGCTGTGGACACACTATGCTGTTTGGGGTGGACACATTATGCTGCTGGGGGGACACACTATGTGCTGTGCTTTGGTGGGACACATATGTGCTGTGGTGGACACTATGCTGCTGTGGGGGACACTATCTGCTGTGGACACAGTATGCTGCTGTGGGGAAAATTATGCTGCTGGGGGTGGACCCCTATGCTGCTGTGGTTGGACACTATGCTGCTGTGGTGGACACATTATGCTGCTGTGGTGGACACATTATGCTGCTGTGGTGGACACTATGCTGCTGTGGTGGACACACTATGCTGCTGTGGTGGACACACTATGCTGCTGTGGTGGACACACTATGCTGCTGTGGTGGACACTGATTTTGGGGCACTATGTGGTGGACACATGCTGCTGTGGTGGCACTATGCTGCGTGGGGGGACACATATGCTGCTGTGGGGGGACACACTGCTGCTGGGGAAACACACTATGTGCTGTGGTGGAACACTATGCTGCTGTGGTGGACACATTGCTGGGGTGGATTTTACTATGCTGCTGGGGGGCATTATGCTCGGGTGGTACACTTATGCTGCGGGGGGGAACACTATGCTGCTGTGGACACATATGTGCTGTGGTGGACATTATGCTGCTGTGGGACACAGTATGTGCTGTGGGACACTATGTGCTGTGGGGACCATATGCTGCTTGGGGGGACACATTATGCTGCTGTGGTGGACACATTATGCTGCTGTGGTGGACACTCTGCTGGGGTGGACACACTATGCGTTGCTATGGTGGGACACACTATGCTCTGTGGGACACACTATGCTGCTGTAGTGGACACACTATGCTGCGGGTGGACACCTATGCTGCTGGGGGGAACACATTGCTGCTGTGGTGGACACTTGCTGCTGTGGCCACACTTTTGCTGCTGTGGACATATGCTGTTTGTGTGACATTATGCTGCTGTGGGGGACAAAATATTCTGGCAGTGTGGGGGGGAACACAGTATCTGCTGGGGGGACACCTATTCTGCTGTGGACACACTATCTGCTGTGGGGAAACACTATGCTGCGGGGGGGACACATATGCTGCTGGGGGTGGACACACTTTTCTGCTGTGGGACACACTTTTCTGCTGTGGTGGACACACTATGCTGTCGACACATTATGCTGCTGTGGTACACACACTATGTTGCTGTCGACACACTATGCTGCCACTTCTCACTGGATTGATTTTTCTAAAACATCACGAAGCTCCTTACTGGAGTTTCGACACCGATTTCGCTTTTATAGGAAAGTGCGTGGTGTGTGGTGTGTGTGTGTGTGTGTGTGTGTGTGTGTGTGTGGTCACCTTATACTCACCTAATTGTGGTTGCAGGGGTCGAGACTCAGCTCCTGGCCCCGCCTCTTCACTGATCGCTACTAGGTCCTCTCCCTCTCTGCTTCCTGAGCTTTGTCATACCTCTTCTTAAAACTATGTATGGTTCCTGCCTCCACTACTTCACTTGTTAGGCTATTCCACTTCCTGACGACTCTATGACTGAAGAAATACTTCCTACCGTCCCTGTGATCGTCTGGTCCTCAGCTTCAGTTGTGACCCTTGTTTCTGTGTCCCCCCTCTGGAACATCCTATCTTGTCCACCTTGTCTATTCCCCCCAGTATCTTGTATTGTCGTTATCATGTTTTCCCTGACCCTTCTGTCCTCAAGTGTCGTAAGTCCGATTTCCCTCAACCTTTCCTCGTACGACATTCCCCTGAGCTCTGGGACTAGCCTTGTTGCAAACCTTTGTACTTTCTCTAACTTCTTGACGTGCTTGTGTGTGTGTGTGTGTGTGTGTGTGTGTGTGTGTGTGTGTGTGTGTGTGTATAAAATAATAAAGGAACTTCACCAGCCTTGCTACAAAAATATACTAATGCTTCATTCAGCGCTGTATGACCCTTGCGGGTTTAGCGCTTACATAAATTCTTATTATTGCCACATAATGCATATTAATTTAATAACATTCGTTGACATTTAACAGTACACAAGCAAAACCCTTTGTTAGGCGGAGCATTCCGATTGTAACGTTTCTTATGTTCTCATGTTAATACTAACTTGTGTGTTTGTCTCCTTGTCTCACGATGTCCTGTCTCCGCTTGTGTGTGCACCGCCCAGGGCGTGTGTGTGGGCGTGGGTCGCCCCTGGGAGGAGCAGGAAGTGTGGGGCGCCTTCCGTCGCTGGCATATCCTCTTCCTCTCTGCACTTACCTGCCTGGCCTTCAGTAAGTAACCTCAGCAGTGTCTGTACTCGGCTGTGTCAGTAGTGTCCTCAGGAGGAAACTGCAGTGGTGCTGAGTGTGGCGGTTTTGAGGGTTGTAGTAGTGGTGTTGATTGTGGTGGTGTTGATTATGGTGGTGTTGATTATGGTGGTGTTGATTATGGTGGTATTGATTGTTGTGGTGTTGATTGTTGTGGTATTAAACATCATGGTGATATTAGCGCCTATGTTTAGTGGTGGGTTGATATTTGTTGTGTTGAGTGTTGTTGTGAAAGTTGTTTTGGTGTTGTATTGTGGTGGTGTTGAGTATTGTGGAAGTAGTGTTGATTATTATTATTATAATCAAAACTAAGCGCTAAACCCACCAGGGTCATACAGTGCTGCGATAGTGGTGTTGAGTGTTGTTGTAGTTCTGTTGGAGAGTGTTAGGTGGGTGTTGTGAAGTTGTTGTGTTGGTGTCGTAGAAAGTGTTGTGGAGTGCGTTGTTTGTTGTAGTGTTGGAGGAGGGTTGTGATGCATGGCTGCGTTTAGTATACTAAATCTGTCTAATTTATCAACATGTCGGTTCTCTGAACCATTCATCTACAAACCTGTCAGACACTGCAACTTCTTGGGATCTTAATACTTGGGAATTCTTCGCTTGCCTAATTCTTGGGCACGACCTACTTCAACATTGAACAAATGTTACACGACCTATGACTGCTGCACCTCTCCTGCCAACGGTTTATATGCTCCTTCTCAGCACGTATGCCGTATTCTATTCAAGATTGATGGACTGACCACATCGACTCAAGGTTGAGGGACTGATTACCTCATTCTCCTCCTGTTCTTCAAGATTCTCCTTTGTATGGACTGATGAAGCCACTGTGTGGCGAAACGTTTCCTCAATAAAGATAACCAAGAGTTGCACATGTGTCTAATTTATCAACATGTCGGTTCTCTGAACCATTCATCTACTATACTAAATCTATTGGTAAACAAAACATGAGCTTTTAGACTATCTTGTTGCCATAATAAAGTATGTTGCTCTGGTTCTGAGACATTTACATCGGAGTCTAGGAAACTAGTAGCTTGGTGGAGTAATGGGCACGGAGGCGAGACTTACCCTCATTGTAGCAATGAGTACTACACAGTGCTAGCCCACGCCAGGCCGTAAGCTGGTTAGTGAACACTACGTCTGACTTGTTCTACGCTTATCCAGTGAGTGAGCGAAACATTGTGTGCTCTGCGTTGAGCTCTAGTCTGGACTAGGTCTACTAAGTGGCAGCGCAGGTGCAATGGCGGCAAGACGCTAAATACGAAGGGCTGACTGGACTTTAATTCTTACTTGTCTGGAGTCCTCATGTGGGTGAAACACAAGGGCAAAGATTTATCTTTGCCTTAATGGTTTCGGCGGTCACCGTCCCCGTGGTGGTCTGATCGATTAGGCTGTTGGTGCCAGCCGCATGCAAACCAACGCATGCACCATAACCCGGTTGATCGGGAACTGAATTTTTACGGCCAGTAATGTTCTCCATATTTTCTTCAGTTTTAATTTCGCCTAGGTTAAAAAGGGGGCTTTTAGTGTAGGGTAGCATCTTCCAGCCTAGAGAAAGTAACTGGAAAAGAATTACCAATGACTTGATTGGGATGGTCGTGGTGGTTGGTGGTGATGGTAGTAGTGGTGGTGGTGATGGTAGTGGTGGCGGTGATGCTACATAGTGGTGGTAGTGGTAGTAGTGGTGGTGACGGGAGCGTGGGTGAGAGTAACGACTGGATCCCACAATGTAACACTGACCATTATCTTCAAATTGCAAGCTCTTAGGCAGGATGCCTCGCAGATATCTTCCCCATCCCTCACTATCTTTACTATTCCTCACTATTCTCACTCTCCTTACCATCGCTATCTCTAACCTCTCCTCATTATCTCTCGCTACTCATTTTATACCCTTTCATCTCTATATCTCATTTTCCTTCTATATTCCTCACTATTTCACATTCATCTTGCGGGCCGCTAGTAGCATCAACCTGACTGACCAGGTGGAAACCTTTTCTTAAACGGCTGAAGTCTCTAGCTCAAGCTGACAGATTTCAACGCTTTATGTAAGTCCCATCCTGTGTGATGGAATACGATAAACACACATTTTGTTCCCACTCTGCAAATGCCACAACAGAACAAGGTAGCAGCACACTGCTGATATATTCAGTTTTTCGAATTAAGGCTCCGTGTACAGACTTTCTGACATGGGATTTAAATGTTCTCCGTCCTCAGTGACGTCCAGAGTGACAATTTAGTTGAAAGTGTTGTTGGTGATTGTCTGTGAGGGGCCGACCTGCCCATCATGGTTCTTTGTGATTGTCTGTGAGGGATCGACCTGCCCATTATGGTCACCTGTGATTGTTTGTGAGGGGCCGACCTGCCCATCGTGTTCACCTGTGATTGTTTGTGAGGGGCCGACCTGCCCATCATGGTTCTTTGTGATTGTCTGTGAGGGATCGACCTGCCCATTATGGTCACCTGTGATTGTTTGTGAGGGGCCGACCTGCCCATCGTGGTCACCTGTGATTGTCTGTGAGGGGCCGACCTGCCCATCGTGGTCACCTGTGATTGTCTGTGAGGGGCCGACCTGCCCATCGTGTTCACCTGTGATTGTTTGTGAGGGGCCGACCTGCCCATCGTGGTCACCTGTGATTGTTTGTGAGGGGCCGACCTGCCCATCGTGGTCACCTGTGATTGTCTGTGAGGGGCCGACCTGCCCATCGTGGTCACCTGTGATTGTCTGTGAGGGGCCGACCTGCTTATCATGGTCAACTGCGACGTACTGCAGTCTGTAACTCTGAGGTATGACATCACTATCTGTGATCTATTATGTCACTCTGATAAAACAATGAAAAAAGAAGTGAGAAATTCGTAGTCTGGGATCACAGACAAATTACCCGGGCTGAACCCTGTGCCAGGATGGTTGTATGGGCAGGCATCTCATTAATTCACCTAGCAGTGTATAGGTACCTGGGTGTCAGTAGGCTACTGGGACCTAGCAGTGTATAGGTACCTGGGTGCCAGTAGGCTACTGGGACCTAGCAGTGTATAGGTACCTGGGTGCCAGTAGGCTGCTGGGACCTAGCAGTGTATAGGTACCTGGGTGTCAGTAGGCTACTGGGACCTAGCAGTGTATAGGTACCTGGGTGTCAGTAGGCTGCTGGGACCTAGCAGTGTATAGGTACCTGGGTGTTAGTCAACCGCTGAAGGTCGCATCTTGGGAAAGTCTCAGGAAACCAATGTAAGCAAACCACATCTCTAGTTTTCTGGGTTATCCCGGGTTAATCATTAACCTTCCTGGGCTATTTATGGGAATAAAATCTAATTCATCTCTGTGGAACGTTTGTGTGTTTAAATTAACTTCCAAAACTCTCCAGTAATACCTGATAGGAACGGAATGAACGAAATTCAATATGGAATTTCCCACAATAAGATTTTCAAAGCCCGAATTCCCCGTCCCTTGATTAATTGTATAAACAAAAACTATAATTGCATTTAATAATTATAGGTAGGCACGGGCATTGCGAATTTTAACATACAGGTAAAAACAACAACAATAATAATAATAATAATATAATAATAATAATAATAATAATAATTAATAATAATAATATTACTACTATTACTACTACTACTACCAGTAATAATAATACTAGTACTACTACTAATAATAGTACTATTACTACTACTTCTACTTTTACTACTACTACTATTACTACTACTATTACTACTACTACTAATAATAATGTAACAGTTTTTCCTCAAATCGAAAAATCAATCAAGAGTTACGCTAAAATATTATTAATAATTATTTAAAAAATATAAATGAGATGAGTTATGAGGCCGAGAAGACGTAGATGACTGAGTAATGAAATTTTTAATAAGTTTAGGGGTGAGAGCACTGGTGATACTACCCTGGGGGAGAGGCGGCGGGTGAGAGCACTGGTGATACTACCCTGGGGGAGAGGCGGCGGGTGAGAGCACTGGTGATACCACCCTGGGGGAGAGGCGGCGGGTGAGAGCACTGGTGATACTACCCTGGGGGAGAGGCGGCGGGTGAGAGCACTGGTGATACTACCCTGGGGGAGAGGCGGCGGGTGAGAGCACTGGTGATACTACCCTGGGAGAGAGGCGGCGGGTGAGAGCACTGGTGATACTACCCTGGGGAGAGGCGGCGGGTGAGAGCACTGGTGATACTACCCTGGGGGAGAGGCGGCGGGTGAGAGCACTGGTGATACCACCCTGGGGGAGAGAGGGGCGGGTGAGAGCACTGGTGATACTACCCTGGGGGAGAGGCGGCGGGTGAGAGCACTGGTGATACCACCCTGGGGGAGAGGCGGCGGGTGAGAGCACTGGTGATACTACCCTGGGGAGAGGCGGCGGGTGAGAGCACTGGTGATACCACCCTGGGGGAGAGGCGGCGGGTGAGAGCACTGGTGATACCACCCTGGGGGAGAGGCGGCGGGTGAGAGCACTGGTGATACCACCCTGGGGGAGAGGCGGCGGGTGAGAGCACTGGTGATACCACCCTGGGGGAGAGGCGGCGGGTGAGAGCACTGGTGATACTACCCTGGGGGAGAGGCGGCGGGTGAGAGCACTGGTGATACCACCCTGGGGGAGAGGCGGCGGGTGAGAGCACTGGTGATACCACCCTGGGGGAGAGGCGGCGGGTGAGAGCACTGGTGATACCACCCTGGGGAGAGGCGGCGGGTGAGAGCACTGGTGATACTACCCTGGGGAGAGGCGGCGGGTGAGAGCACTGGTGATACTACCCTGGGGGAGAGGCGGCGGGTGAGAGCACTGGTGATACTACCCTGGGGGAGAGTCGGCGGGTGAGAGCACTGGTGATACTACCCTGGGGGAGAGGCGGCGGGTGAGAGCACTGGTGATACTACCCTGGGAGAGAGGCGGAGGATGAGAGCACTGGTGATACTACCCTGGGAGAGAGGCGGCGGGTGAGAGCACTGGTGATACTACCCTGGGAGAGAGGCGGCGGGTGAGAGCACTGGTGATACCACCCTGGGGGAGAGGCGGCGAGTGAGAGCACTGGTGATACTACCCTGGGGGAAAGGCGGCGGGTGAGAGCACTGGCGATACTACCCTGGGAGAGAGGCGGCGGGTGAGAGCACTGGTGATACTACCCTGGGGGAGAGTCGGCGGGTGAGAGCACTGGTGATACTATCCTGGGAGAGAGGCGGCGGGTGAGAGCACTGGTGATACTACCCTGGGGGAGAGGCGGCGGGTGAGAGCACTGGTGATACTACCCTGGGGAGAGGCGGCGGGTGAGAGCACTGGTGATACTACCCTGGGGGAGAGGCGGCGGGTGAGAGCACTGGTGATACTACCCTGGGAGAGAGGCGGCGGGTGAGAGCACTGGTGATACTACCCTGGGGAGAGGCGGCGGGTGAGAGCACTGGTGATACTACCCTGGGAGAGAGGCGGCGGGTGAGAGCACTAGTGATACTACCCTAGGAGAGAGGCGGCGGGTGAGAGCACTGTTGATACTACCCTGGGGAGAGGCGGCGGGTGAGAGCACTGGTGATACTACCCTGGGGAGAGGCGGCGGGTGAGAGCACTGGTGATACTACCCTGGGGGAGAGGCGGCGGGTGAGAGCACTGGTGATACTACCCTGGGAGAGAGGCGGCGGGTGAGAGCACTGGTGATACTACCCTGGGGGAGAGGCGGCGGGTGAGAGCACTGGTGATACTACCCTGGGAGAGAGGCGGCGGGTGAGAGCACTGGTGATACTACCCTAGGAGAGAGGCGGCGGGTGAGAGCACTGGTGATACTACCCTGGGGGAGAGGCGGCGGGTGAGAGCACTGGTGATACTACCCTGGGAGAGAGTAGGCGGGTGAGAGCACTGGTGATACTACCCTGGGAGAGAGGCGGCGGGTGAGAGCACTGGTGATACTACCCTGGGAGAGAGGCGGCGGGTGAGAGCACTGGTGATACTACCCTGGGAGAGAGGCGCGGCGGTGAGAGCACTGGTGATACTACCCTGGGGGAGAGGCGGCGAGTGAGAGCACTGGTGATACTACCCTGGGAGAGAGGCGGCGGGTGAGAGCACTGGTGATACTACCCTAGGAGAGAGGCGGAGGGTGAGAGCACTGGTGATACTACCCTGGGGGAGAGGCGGCGGGTGAGAGCACTGGTGATACTACCCTGGGGGAGAGGCGGCGGGTGAGAGCACTGGTGATACTACCCTGGGGGAGAGGCGGCGGGTGAGAGCACTGGTGATACTACCCTGGGGAGAGGCGGCGGGTGAGAGCACTGGTGATACTACCTGGGGAGAGGCGGCGGGTGAGAGCACTGGTGATATTACCCTGGGGGAGAGGCGGCGGGTGAGAGCACTGGTGATATTACCCTGGGTAATAAAGTCTTCACATGTGGCCTCAATTAATCCTTCAACTGGTGGTGAAAAACCATCCTTACGAAATTCGTATGTACATATGAAATTCAGTAAAAAATAACTGCTAGTTTCAAACACTGTCACGATTAAATTCTATATAATTCACACGCACACACACACACACACACAGAGATCCCTTTGAGAAGAGGCGGGGCCAGGAGCTAGGACTCGGCCCCTGCAACCTCAACTTGGTGAGTACAACTAGGTAAGCACACACACACACACACACACACACACACAAACCCCTTTAAACTCTAGGCCTGTGTTGCTGGAAAGTGTAAAAATGCTGAAAAAAAACACACTAGAAAACAATGGATAAAGCACCGATAGTAAAAATCTAACTCGTGAATACTGAAGTTAAAGGTCATGTATTTCAGTTTCATTAATCTAATGTAAAAGATTTCGTAAATTTTTAGCTTAGAAGTGGATGAGCCAATTGTATTTTTTTTTTCGCACATCTGAAGAACATATTTTCGTAGTTTCCATGACAACGTAATTGACATGTTATAGCAATAAGTGAAATATGGTTTAATATGAAGTTAGGACATGTTTACTGAATGACACAGTCTATTCTATTCAAGATTGATGGACTGAACACATCGACACAAGGTTGAGGGACTGATTACCTCATTCTTCTCCTGTTCTTCAAGTTTCTCCTACGTATGGACTGATGAAGCCACTGTGTGGCGAAACGTTTCCTCAATAAAGATACCCAAGAGTTGGACATGTGTCTAATTTATCAACATGACACAGTCAACAGTTTAAATTATTCCTCATCGACTGAAGCCAGCCAGGGATGACTGCGTTATATTTCCCAGAAAACTTTAATTGCTACATAAATAAAAATATAAAGATTGAAAGAACTGAGAAAATCCGTCTGTTTGGCACTGTTCTTGCCCAGGATGGTTGTCAGTGTTCTTGTCCAGGATGGTTGGCAGTGTTCTTGTCCAGGATGGTTGGTAGTGTTCTTGTCCAGGATGGTTGGTAGTGTTCTTGTCCAGGATGTTTGTCAGTCTCAGTAGTAGTAACCAGTTACCAGTAACCAGTGTACCAGTAGATGACTCACTACCAACCGTCTCTGCCTGAGTCACTGTCTGTATTCATATTGCCGCTGACCTCAGCAGTATTTCAAAGACCCCCACATATGGGTACTGTGGGCAGTCAGTCATACGAGAGTGAGCAAGGAGGCAGGCCACGGCTGTTTGGCTCTTCCATACTTACCGTTATAATTATACGTACTACCAGCCTACATGAGTATTACTTTACCCTATCCACGTGTTCGAACCCCACATGATAAATGGAAAACTCAGGTTAAATAATAAAATAAAAATATGAAGAAAAACTGATTGAACACTTTAACTCTTAATTGTAAATTAGACAAAACAAGTTACTCAAACAGAGTAAAGAAAACACTTTACGTTAAAAGTAATTGAAATTACATCAAGAGTGAATTTGTTCAAAGAAATATGAACAATATGAATAAAAATAAAACAAAGGAATAAAACTGGAAGTATAACACTTACAAGTGGTGAGGCAAGTGTAACACTTACAAGTGGTGGGCACACAACACTTAATCACGTATTCATTATCTTAGTATATTCTTACAACAAAATCTTGCTGTGACTGATACGACAAAAATTTGCTGGCAAAAATAATGGGACACAGTCTGCGAAAAAAATCAGGGAACGAGACACTGATGGCATACGAAAAAAAAAGGTACACATAGAAATAAATGGATAATTTGGTATACTGGGGTGAATATCACTGCATGAAATACAATGACAATTACTGGAGAATACAATGCTGAAAGAATACAATAAAAAAAAAAATGAATCACTTCACACAGAGTGACTGGTACACTACACAATAATACTTACTACAAACAGAGAGTAGCATAAAAAAAAACACACATAAAAAAAATATGAGATGAGCGAATAACACTGAAAAATATTGCAAAAATAACGAGTCAAAGAAACACTGAGTCTACACTGAAAACACAAGGCTTAGAGTACACAAGAAATTCACTATAAATGTCTCACACACGCAAATGTCTTTAAATGCAAGAAAAATGTCTCTAAACAGAAAATTATCACAGAAGTCTGGAGGAGTCGACGGGATGACTGGTGATGAGGAAGGTTGTCCTGCGCGGTGATGACGCCGACACTCACACTGTCGTCGTGAAGAAATGCGCTTTCTCGGTGAACTCACATAACTGGCTTTATCGGTGGCGCTCAGCTACAATCTCTTGACCAATTACGTGAGCCAAAACAGTTCTAGGACCCGGTACAAGGGTGCAAACAACCACAGGTAGATGAGGTGGGTGGCTGGTGGTGGTGTGAGTGAAGGGAGAGTGTGTGGCGGTGGGTGAGGTGGTGACTCTCGCTGGCGCTCTGGCGCGCACTCCACTCACTACCCACGAAGGTGGCTTGATAAGCCACTATGCCACAGGGATGGTGAAGACCACTCTTAGCATCCAACTGGCATCCAACTGGGAGCACAAAGCGATATATAAGACAATACTTCAGAGGAACTTGTGTGGCTTACTTCTCTCTCTCAGCTGGGTTAGAAGCTGGGTTGGCTGACTGGCTTAACCCACGAGAATGGCTGACTGGAAGACGTGTAACGATGCACACAGCACGGAGGAGCAGGTGGATGACAGGAGACAGGCTGGATGATAGGCTGACTGGCGTTCACTTCCACAGTCTGGCTTACTGACTGGCTTAATTGCAAAATCCGGGTCAACCCCTCGGAGATTGAAGCAATTAGCACACGAACTAAGCCAGGAAGCTTGAAAAAAACGGCTGCAACAGGCTTGCAGGCTGGAGGTGGTGAGTGAGGGTAAGCGGCTAGCTGGAGGTTCACCTTTGACCCTGCCGGCTACTCAAACAATCTTCTAACGTCTTAAAATACCCGTATTTCCATGCTCCCACACCGCTGTCACCATTTATCATGTGGGGTTCGAACACGTGGATAGGGTAAAGTAATACTCACGTAGGCTGGAAGTACGTATAATTATAACGGTAAGTATGGAAGAGCCAAACAGCCGTGGCCTGCCTCCTTGCTCACTCTCGTATGACTGACCGCCCACAGTACCCATATTTGGGGGTCTTTGAAATACTGCTGAGGTCAGCGGCAATATGAATACAGACAGTGACTCAGGCAGAGACGGTTGGTAGTGAGTCATCTACTGGTACACTGGTTACTGGTAACTGGTTACTACTACTGAGATCAGTGTTCTTGTCCAGGATGGTTGTCAGTGTTCTTGTCCAGGATGGTTGGCATTCTTCTTGTCCAGGATGGTTGGCAGTGTTCTTGTCCAGGATAGTTGGCAGTGTTCTTGTCCAGGATGGTTGGCATTCTTCTTGTCCAGGATGGTTGACAATGTTCTTGTCCAGGATGGCTGGGAGTGTTCTTGTCCAGGATGGTTGGCATTCTTCTTGTCCAGGATGGTTCGCATTCTTCTTGTCCAGGATGGTTGGCATTCTTCTTGTCCAGGATGGTTGGCATTCTTCTTGTCCAGGATGGTTCGCATTCTTCTTGTCCAGGATGGTTGGCATTCTTCTTGTCCAGGATGGTTGGCATTCTTCTTGTCCAGGATGGTTGGCATTCTTCTTGTCCAGGATGGTTGGCATTCTTCTTGTCCAGGATGGCTGGGAGTGTTCTTGTCCAGAATGGTTGGCAGTGTTCTTGGCCAGAATGGTTGGCAGTGTTTTTCTGTAGGATGGCTGGCAGTGTTCTTGTTCAGGATGGCTGGCAGTGTTCTTGTCCAGGATGGTTGGCAGTGTTCTTGTACAGGATGGTTGGCAGTGTTCTTGTCCAGGATGGTTGGCAGTGTTCTTGTCCAGGATGGTTGGCAGTGTTCTTGTCCAGGATGGTTGGCAGCGTTCTTCTGTAGGATGGCTGGCAGTTTTCTTGTCCAGGATGGTTGGCAGTGTTCTTGTCCAGGATGGTTGGCAGTGTTCTTCTGTAGGATGGCTGGCAGTGTTCTTTTCCAGGATGGTTGGCAGTATTCTTGTCCAGGATGGTTGGCAGTGCTCTTGTCCAGGATGGTTGGCAGTGTTCTTGTCCAGGATAGTTGGCACTATTTGCGTCAAAGTACAGGAACTGTCTAACGCGACGGGCTGGAGTTTTGAGACTATATGACCGCGGGTTCAATCCCGGCCGGGGGTATGGTTTGTTTTAGGAACTACCACCACCTACAACCATCTCGCTAACTACCACCATTTACAACTGTTTCACCTCCCACAACCCCATCATCTTTCACAGTCTCTCACAACACGAGCACCATCCCCTAACCCATGCTCCCATAACACAAGCATAACCCCCACCCCATCCTAACACAAACACGATCATCACCCGCTCCCACACCACTATCACCGCTGTCACGTGCTACACCCATTTCATCGTCGACTCTCTCTCTCTGCAGCCGTATTCTGCTGCTGCGTGTTCAGGTGCCGTGTTCCTAGGACTAAGCAGGAGATAGAAGCTGACTTCATAAGGAGGAAGTTGGCCAAGAAGTTCCATCGTCAACTCAACATCATAAACAACTCCGAGATGGATGAGATGGATCTGCTTAAGGGTGAGGATAAGGTCTGGTTCGAAGTAAGGGATTGAGGGCTTTGTCAGGGGTGAGGATAAGGGCTAAATCAAAGAGGATGTGAGCTAGTTCAGGGTGGAGAATATGACCCAGGTCAGGAGGATGAAGGCTAGGCGAAAGAGGATAAGGGCAAGATTAGGGAAAATAACGAGGGCAAAATCTGTGAAAAAGGGCTAGGGCTAGGTCAGTGGGCAAGATAAGGTGTTACTTATACCTGAGAATGGTTTTAATATCAATATTGTATCAGCTAACAACAACAACAATACTACTACTACTACTACTACTACTACTATATAATAATAATAATAATAATAATGCTATTATGTGGTGTTTATAATGATCACAGCTCTGGAGCGACTGAGAGCTGAACTGAGAGCTGACTCTGGCAGCCTGGCTCAGTCAGAAGCCTTCTCAACGCTCTCCTTCACACCTACCGGTACCCCCACCTACAGGAAGGGATCAGAGCTTCACTTAGGTCAGTGTTTTTGTATCGTTCCCTTAAAGAAGGATGTTGAACTATACCTGTCTGTGGTGTGTGTGTGTGTGTGTGTGTGTGTGTGTGTTTGTTTGAGTACACAGTTGTGTTTGCAAGGGTCGAGACTCTGCTCCTAGATTTCTTTGATCGGTATAAATAATTTCAGGCTTGTTGGGCTTGATCGTATCTTCTTTTGAAGCTGTGTATTAATTTTACCTCTACCACTGTCTATTCCAAGTTATTCCACTTCTTTGTTTCTTTATGACTCACCTGTGTCTTCAGCTTCCACCTGTGTCCTATTGATTCTGGTCTTCTCGATCCATTCTTTCCCTGTCTGCCCCATTAATTCCCTTTAAGATTCTGTATACCTTACTCATACCTTTCCTTGACCTTCTTTCTGTGTATTAAGACTCAGTTTCTTCAACCTCTCCTCCTATTGCATTCCTCTTGGTTCATGGTTTCAAACCTTTGGAATTTTTTCGAGCTTATGATGTGGTCGAGTACTCAGTGATTCGTCTGACATTGTAGTATTTAAAGTTCTGAAAGATTATTGAAGTTCCTGAATGCTATTCTGAGATTTGCTACACATGCTGAGGTTATGTGGTTGAGCATTTGTGTTCAGTCCATCAAGATTGATGGACTGATCACACCGACTCAAGGCTGAGGGACTGATTACCTCAAACTTCTTATCTTCCATCGTTCTTCTCTGTATTGGACTGAAAAAGCCATTGGATGCCGAAACATTTCCAAAATAAGAAAATTTCAAATGTACAAAAGTAGGCAGGAGCCTACTTTTGTACTCTACTGAAGAAACCTGCTGTGTAGACGAAACGTTACAGAATAAAGTTGTCTAACTGTTGCCCATGTGTCTTACCTACGAACCTGTCGGTATTGTATACCATTTTAATATTCACTCATCAAGGAACCTTCCTTGAGGGGTGTCAGCACTGAGGGAGTATAGTTCCTTCTCCAAGGAATACTTCGTTGGCACTGTCAGGGAGTTCATCCTACACCAACAATTGTTTTGTTGGCACTGAGGAAATTCATTGGTTGATTAATGTGGTTTAAAGCCTATCAACTGCATCAGGGTCATTAAGAATGTATGCCACTGGTTCACCAGCAGCCAAGAATACTTGACTCTAAATGAAAGTCAGTCTGATCATTAATGATCAAGGAAGCACTTGATACCAGTGAAATACATCACATAGGAGGTTATATACCCGAGAAGTGGACGTCTATTTTAATATACATGCATGCTGATAGCTTTCTTCAATCATTATTTTTAAAGATAAAAGCATCTTTGACTGGTGAACAGGTTAAAAGCAGCTATAATGTTTCTTGCAATTATTTTGGCATGGCATTGTTTTTCATAAGTTGTTCACACACATTAACGTAAAGGTAGCCAAGTAACAAACCACAGTTACGTTACGCGCTGGTGTAAAAATTGCAAAATTATATTTATCAACAATAATTAACTAATAAATGTGCATTGCAGGCCCAGAGCTCAACAGTAATCTTTTTATCGTTGTTTTTTTGTGGTATTTGTAAACAAAATTAAGGTGGTTCACCGTGGTTTTAAGAGTTCCTTAAGGAAGGAGCAGAGTGAAAGACTGGGAGAGCCAGTGTGCTTGTCTCATTGTTGCTCGCAGAGTTCATTGGCTTGTTTCAAAAGGCAATTTGGACGTGGCCTCATTAAAACTGGTAGCTAAGAGTGGGGAGGGGGGAGGGGGAGGGGGAAGGGCACTCAGGTGTGGGTAGCTATTAATGACTAAAGGAGCTTAATGAAGCTTGTTGGACAGTTGACCGTGAAGAGGAAAGTCTTAGAATTAGTGTGTTGTTTTGTGTGTGTCGGTATATTTAAGTTTAGGTGTGAGTTTTTCTCTGTCTCTCTTTGTCTGCCTGTCTGTCTGTCTGTCTCTCCTCTCCCTCCCTCAGCGAGTCATCACTTAATATACAAAAAAAGCAAATTTTTGTTTATAACTTGTCTGCTAAAGAATGAATTTTTAAATAAAGAGTAGTAGTCTATGAAAACAAAAGACTAAAATAATAAAGATAAATGAAATAGATGTGAAGAACAAAATAGTTGTGACTGGAACAATACACAAGTGTCTTTCTCCTGTGTGCGGGTCAGTCGTGTACCATACATGTGGATGCACATCACAACGACAATAAAGTCAGGTGTTGTCTATGGGTTGTCTGAGCATTATCATACTCCAACGGAGGTGGAGAGCGCTACAGCAGCAGGGGTCACACACTGCCAAGGGAAATAGGAAGCATTCAGATTCAAGTGGACAGCAAGTTCAGTTCCTCGGATCAAGAGCCCCTCACCGGTGTCCAGGAACCTCCCTTCCAGAGGACTGACAAAGCAAAGCCAGAAACGTGAAACAATACTGAATGATGAACTTAATGCAATAGTTAATAACTTTAATCATCCCAATGTCAATTGGAGTACTGTAACAGGTGGTCAAGGAGCACACAGGTTCATTAACATGGTTGATGACTTATTCTTTATTAGAATAGGTTGATTGCAACACATGGGAACAATATACCTGGCAAGGTCTTAACTATATTTGGAAGTTCATGGGAAACGCAGATAACACAAAGCTTTTCATTTTGCGCCAGTGTAATCTACTGATATCACATGGTTAAAGCAGACAGTAAAGTAGAAGGCTCTCTCTCTCTGCTATCCAGTTCCTCCGGCCGTTGTCATCATGAAAACGGGAAGAACGTCATACTGAATTAGATAAGAGGCCATCGTTTTTTTTTTTTTTTTTTTTTTTTTGAAAAATTAGAAGTGGATTGACGTTATCGTTACAACAGCATCTGCTACTGCTTCTATATACATACAACAGCGTTGGCCGCTGATGCTAGTGTCATGTCGTGTGTATGTTGTGTTGAGCACTGATGCTAGTGTCATGTCGTGTGTATGTTGTGTTGAGCACTGATGCTAGTGTCATGTCGTGTGTATGTTGTGTTGAGCACTGATGCTAGTGTCATGTCGTGTGTATGTTTGTGTTGAGCACTGATGCTAGTGTCATGTCGTGTGTATGTTGTGTTGAGCACTGATGCTAGTGTCATGTCGTGTGTATGTTGTGTTGAGCACTGATGCTAGTGTCATGTCGTGTGTATGTTGTGTTGAGCACTGATGCTAGTGTCATGTCGTGTGTATGTTGTGTTGAGCACTGATGCTAGTGTCATGTCGTGTGTATGTTGTGTTGAGCACTGATGCTAGTGTCATGTCGTGTGTATGTTGTGTTGAGCACTGATGCTAGTGTCATGTTGTGTGTATGTTGTGTTGAGCACTGATGCTAGTGTCATGTTGTGTGTATGTTGTGTTGAGCACTGATGCTAGTGTCATGTTGGTGTTTGTTATTCTACCGCTTCTTCTAGTTAAGGTCCTATTATTGCTGGGACTTATTTCCTCTGAATTTTTTTTCGAAGAGTTGCTTGACGGTGATGCTGGTGATCATGGCCATTTTGGTGATAATTTATATATCCTTCGTTTACATCCACTTACTGACTACATTTATACACACTTGTATCCCTCGACATCTTTCTTATCATCATAACACGTATCTCCTGTACACCTTTATGCTACACAAGTGTCTCCGCTAATCTGGTGTGTTTTCCGGTGTGTCCAGGTGTGTCGCTGGAGGAGCTGCGCCTGGCCACGGACCAGGTGGGTCCCATCAACAACCTGAGAGGTCGAGTGTCCAACATCATCTCTGGGGCGCTACGCAAGCTTAAGCACTGAACATCTCCACTCACAGGACTACTACCAGGGCCTACATAATGGGCACTTCAGTATAAACAGAAATGTTATCTTATTATTATGCAAAGTATTAAACCCGTGTGGAAATATATATATATATATATATATAATATATATATATATATATATAATATATATATATATATATATATATATATATATAAAATGTTGTGTTTTGTGAAAACTGTGCAGCAGTTGTTAGGTGATAAGTTTTCAAATAGAATTATATGAAGGTTTGCCCTTATTTAACTGTTAGAATAGGGTGTTAAAAGTGTATAAGTGGGTGTCATAAGTAGATAAAGAAAAGGGCAGTGAAAGTGAGTTAGAAGTGTATGTCCGAAGAAGCGGATGTTAAAAGTGTATGTAAGAGATGCATGTTAAAGTTGAACCTTCAAAGTACATGTTAGACATGTATGTTGGAAGCGCATGTCACAAGAGCATGTTAAAAACTAAGTTAAATACAGAGTTCTGAATTACTGATTAAACATGCCATCAACACATCAAAATTCCCTGGATATAAATGTTAAGTTGGTGTCTGACCCAACACACTGTGTAAATGGGCTCTTGTATACAGTGGCTTCAGTCCTGTCTTACGACTGATGAAACCACGCACGGCGAAACGTTTCCTGTAATAAATTCCCTAAACTGTACACAAGAGTCTTTTTCCCACATAAAATTTCATAATTTTTGTGCCTTTATGGTATGTGTTGAGTCATTACGTTAGTGATATACAGTGTGTACACCTCTGTAGGCTTCATGTCTGACTGAATCTCATTCCACGGGCACTGCGTCACCCCTCAGAGTTTAGTGCTCACCAGGAAATATAATTACTTATTAGGTAATACTAAATTAAGCGGGTAGAGGTGTGACACTCTCACATTAATAAACACTAATTAATCGTAATTTTTAATAAAAACAGTAATTATATTTCTTTTTTATAAGTGGAAGTTTCATTTTAATCTTAATGTAATTGCTAATAAAATGTTTTTCATTTATTTGTCTGTGTTACTTTCACGTGTATTTTTAATGGAATTAACATGTTATTATTTTCCTATGTAATGGAAATATTATGAATTATATTATCACTCAGGATCGGCAATAATTCTGATATATTAAGATTCTATTACTTTTATGCTGATTTATCTTTATATGAATACCATAATTTTTAAAGGTGGTGGGCTCGTAAGCCAGTGGAAGGCCTCGGTCAGATGACCAAAAGCTCCAGCTGCGGGTCATCATGTGACTAAGACCCGCATCAAGAAACACTGTTTCCTAACAAACCTTATCTAACCTTATCTTTGTTAAAATTTATATTGCTGTGATCTGAGTTAAATTGGAATTATCTGAAATACTATATCTAACGTCACAGCAGAATCTGACTTCACAGCACATGAAAGTTAAGACACATGTGCAACATCTGGATATCTTTATTGTAGTAGACGTTTCGCCATCCAGTGGCTTTATCAATACAGATTCTAGGACATAATAGGAAGACAGTAGAACTATATACAAAAGATGAGGTAATCAGTCCCTCGGCCTTGGAGTTAGTGTTCACAGCATCGTGGTGGAGGAGAGTCTGGAGCAAAGGCAAGAAGACTGGCGCTTTTTATAGGCGTCAGTGAATGGGACGGGCAGCAGACGAGGTCAGTCACTGGTAGGCGGGATTCCCCAGTGGAAGTAGGTCCTTCCCAAAGAGATGGGTTAGTTGCAGCAGCCGTGAAGAAGGTCTTGTAGATGTCCTCTGAACCAAGATTCCATGATGTTGCAGTGTCTGACAAGTTGTGCAAAGAAAGGTATAAAATACCGACAATATGAAAGTTAAGACACATGTGCAACATCTGGATATCTTTATTGTAGTAGACGTTTCGCCATCCAGTGGCTTTATCAATACAGATTCTAGGACATAATAGGAAGACAGTAGAACTATATACAAAAGATGAGGTAATCAGTCCCTCGGCCTTGGAGTTAGTGTTCACAGCATCGTGGTGGAGGAGAGTCTGGAGCAAAGGCAAGAAGACTGGCGCTTTTTTTTAAAGGGGTCAGTGAATGGGACGGGCAGCAGACGAGGTCAGTCACTGGTAGGCGGATTCCCCAGTGGAAGTAGGTCCTTCCCAAAGAGATGGGTTAGTTGCAGCAGCCGTGAAGAAGGTCTTGTAGATGTCCTCTGAACCAAGATTCCATGATGTTGCAGTGTCTGACAAGTTGTGCAAAGAAAGGTATAAAATACCGACAATATGAAAGTTAAGACACATGTGCAACATCTGGATATCTTTATTGTAGTAGACGTTTCGCCATCCAGTGGCTTTATCAATACAGATTCTAGGACATAATAGGAAGACAGTAGAACTATATACAAAAGATGAGGTAATCAGTCCCTCGGCCTTGGAGTTAGTGTTCACAGCATCGTGGTGGAGGAGAGTCTGGAGCAAAGGCAAGAAGACTGGCGCTTTTTATAGGCGTCAGTGAATGGGACGGGCAGCAGACGAGGTCAGTCACTGGTAGGCGGGATTCCCCAGTGGAAGTAGGTCCTTCCCAAAGAGATGGGTTAGTTGCAGCAGCCGTGAAGAAGGTCTTGTAGATGTCCTCTGAACCAAGATTCCATGATGTTGCAGTGTCTGACAAGTTGTGCAAAGAAAGGTATAAAATACCGACAATATGAAAGTTAAGACACATGTGCAACATCTGGATATCTTTATTGTAGTAGACGTTTCGCCATCCAGTGGCTTTATCAATACAGATTCTAGGACATAATAGGAAGACAGTAGAACTATATACAAAAGACACTGTCAGACACTGCAACATCATGGAATCTTGGTTCAGAGGACATCTACAAGACCTTCTTCACGGCTGCTGCAACTAACCCATCTCTTTGGGAAGGACCTACTTCCACTGGGGAATCCCGCCTACCAGTGACTGACCTCGTCTGCTGCCCGTCCCATTCACTGACGCCTATAAAAAGCGCCAGTCTTCTTGCCTTTGCTCCAGACTCTCCTCCACCACGATGCTGTGAACACTAACTCCAAGGCCGAGGGACTGATTACCTCATCTTTTGTATATAGTTCTACTGTCTTCCTATTATGTCCTAGAATCTGTATTGATAAAGCCACTGGATGGCGAAACGTCTACTACAATAAAGATATCCAGATGTTGCACATGTGTCTTAACTTTCATATTGTCGGTATTTTATACCTTTCTTTGCACAACTTGTCAGACACTGCAACATCATGGAATCTTGGTTCAGAGGACATCTACAAGACCTTCTTCACGGCTGCTGCAACTAACCCATCTCTTTGGGAAGGACCTACTTCCACTGGGAATCCCGCCTACCAGTGACTGACCTCGTCTGCTGCCCGTCCCATTCACTGACGCTATAAAAAGCGCCAGTCTTCTTGCCTTTGCTCCAGACTCTCTCCACCACGATGCTGTGAACACTAACTCCAAGGCCGAGGGACTGATTACCTCATCTTTTGTATATAGTTTCTACTGTCTTCCTATTATGTCCTAGAATCTGTATTGATAAAGCCACTGGATGGCGAAACGTCTACTACAATAAAGATATCCAGATGTTGCACATGTGTCTTAACTTTCATATTGTCGGTATTTTATACTTTCTTTGCACAACTTGTCAGACACTGCAACATCATGGAATCTTGGTTCAGAGGACATCTACAAGACCTTCTTCACGCTGCTGCAACTAACCCATCTCTTTGGGAAGGACCTACTTCCACTGGGGAATCCCGCTACCAGTGACTGACCTCGTCTGCTGCCCGTCCCATTCACTGACGCTATAAAAAGCGCCAGTCTTCTTGCCTTTGCTCCAGACTCTCCTCCACCACGTGCTGTGAACACTAACTCCAAGGCCGAGGGACTGATTACCTCATCTTTTGTATATAGTTCTACTGTCTTCCTATTATGTCCTAGAATCTGTATTGATAAAGCCACTGGATGGCGAAACGTCTACTACAATAAAGATATCCAGATGTTGCACATGTGTCTTAACTTTCATATTGTCGGTATTTTATACCTTTCTTTGCACAACTTCACAGCACATGATGACGTCAGGACACACGATGACGTCAGAATATAGCCTGAAGTCATACAACAAAATTAGTAATAGCTGCAGTATCTTATTTCACTACGTGAACCATATTCTGATGATAATTTGACTTATAATTAAAAACTCATTTCGCCAGGAGACATTGTTAGTCGACCAGTGACAGATCTAAATGATTTCTATACTAAATTATTACATTATAACCTGATAGTGGTGTGGTAAGAGCGACTAAAGTGCTGACTTAGGGAATTAAAAATCTAAGAACATTAGACAAATTAGCGTCATTACTAGTGCACACTGCTGAAGCATTGATAGGAGATAATGTACATAGTGCAGAGCAAGTGAACAATGATGAGGATTATGTTAAAGAAACATTTGAGAATCAGGGTCCATAATGTTGAAAATTTAACATGTGATGACGAAGACCTTGCAACACCTGAACAAGACTAATTAATGAAGGTGTGTTACACCCCATGTTCTCATCTATCCCATGGCTTCCCAGTCAGAAAAAAAAATATATATTTTTTCAAGACGTCTCGAGCCACAGACTTTCCAAATTACTGCCTCTTATTCCCAGTGTATATCATTGAATTTTCTTAAAAACCATAGATTCCAGATTTATAAATTAGTAAATGGGAAAATTTGAATCTGCAACTAATACTGGAATCTACATGAATCCACTTTCTGTACCAGAGTTAAATGGTAATAGTGTTACAATTCCTTTATTTTGTAGTTAACTTTCTCGTCTTTTAACATCATAAGATCCCAAGACACTGATGCTGCTGCATTACAACGTCAATTAGACGACTCTTCACGGTCACTAACAAATCAGCGGCTTCTCTCGTGCACAAGGCCAGATGCAGATCACCGACTCACACATTTCTCAGGGTGTTCATAACTGGAGCTAATTACCTATATCCCTCACACCTCACGACGGTAAATGCTTGTTAACAGTACTTGTTTTGCTCATAGTAGAGACGTCTTCTGAGCTGGAGAGAACCTAGACGATCTTTTATCATGGCAGTGTAATTTCTGACATGATAACATGTATCATCAAACCACAATAATCTTTAACGGTAAATATTGCAGTAATGTTCTGAACACCAATATGCTTCTATTAGATGTGAATTTGAACGTCTAAATAGGTGTAAGGGCACGGTACTTTAAATATGTGTGAAGGCACGGTACTTTAAATATGTGAAGATCTTGTAAGGTGAGCAAAAATTCGCCATTTTACTTCTAGTGTTGAAGTATTCAACATGGTTTTCTTTCGCCAATTTAATATATCACGAAACGAACTTTCTATAACCTCGATCTTACTAAAACTCTCTATGTTTAATCTCAATCAGTCCACATAACCTTATGTTGAAGAGATGAGTGTCTGCTGTACGTAGGTACTTGTATGTTATGTTGAAGAGATGTGTCTGCTGTACGTGGGTACTTGTATATTATGTTGAAGACATGAGTGTCTGCTATACGTGGGTGTTGTATACATTATAAAACCTTCTCGTCTAATCCTTCTGTACCAGCATTTGAGCCTAGTTTGCAGGAACTATATTGGGCACATTGCATGACATGATTTTGAGCTCTTAAAGGTAATTTGAGAATCACACTGCTTTGAAAAAATGACAGCAGAGCATATTTAACATTATGGAATATGTTTATGACATGTTCAAGTATATTATTTATAGAGATAAATTAAGAGGCTCTCTGATGTCATGAACTATTAGTCTCTTAATTCAGCATTCCATTAAGTGGAGTCACGAACTTGTAGTCCGGCAGCTAGACACAAAATCTCCCTGATCAATTCACGTGTTATTAAACATGACACGTGAGGACTGGTATTTTTGAAAAAAAAGACACGAGAAGAAACACTTAGCTTATAACCCAAGACCCGATCTGAATGGCAAACTGGAGACTCTGTGGTTTGAGGTGTTACTTCGGACACCGGGATTGAAACCTGTATGAATAAATATGTACTAGTGTTTTGTTCACCTGTTTTGTACTAATTAAATGGTTATAACTGCCATAATTTTTAAAGGGGTGGACCGGTAAGCCAGCGGAAGGTCTGGGTCACATGACAAAGTTTCAGTGCGGATCCTTATACAACTAAGACCAGCGTAAGAAAACACTTGACCTGTTTCCTGACGAACCTTACCTAACCTAACCTGTCTTGTGAAACTGCTGGTCAGTAGCCATTACCAAGTTTGTTACCATCCTCTCCACACTCCACTCTTTTGTGTTTTGTCTGTTGTTGCGCCGTTTACATTTATTCTCATGATAAATGTAGAATACATCTTGTAACATGAACTACGAAAAAAGTAACATCGTTTCTGTATAAAAATATATTTTAATTCTGGTATATTTAGAACGCGTATGTGAAACCAGTCATTATCTGTTAATATTTTTCAGTATAAAAATATAAGTTCAGCTGTAATAGAACAAATAAACTAATAACTAGCATGTTAAAATTGTTAGAATTGAAGAATCTCTTAAATAAAACGAAATTTAAATTATTAATAACTGTTTTGTGTGTGGTGTGTGTGTGTGTGTGTGTGTGTGTGTGTGTGTACTCACCTATTTGTACTCACCTATTTGTGGTTGCAGGGGTCGAGTCTTAGCTCCTGGCCCCGCCTCTTCACCGGTTGCTACTGTGTGTGTGTGTGTGTGTGTGTGTGTGTGTGTGTGTGTGTGTGTGTGTGTGTGTGTGTGTGTGTGTGTGTGTGTGTGTGTGCGTATGTGTGTGCGCGCGCGTGTGTGTGTATAGTTGACTAATCACTATTTTTTTACAAGACTTTGCGCATCATTCATGTTAGTAACACTAACCTGTCATAATGTTGGTAGAATTACCGACAATACGTCACATTAGTTGCACTTGTCTTCTTTTACCTAACGAGAGGCCTGGTCACAGACCGGGCAGCGGGGGCGTTGACCCCTGAAACCCTCTCCAGGCATAATACTACCCTGTCACCTTGTGATCCTCTTTTCCAATGTTTAACACACCTGTACACCCATTAGGCACACGTCTCGTGGTCAGTTTTTCTTTATTCTACATCTACGTCTGTTATGGTTCGTGTTTTACGCACCTGTACACCTGTTCTCTAAAATAAAAAACATGACCAGAACTAAACACATGTTCATTAAAAAATCCCGGTGGGCACGTCAGGTGTGTGAGTGGTGTCAGGTGCACGGGACACCTGTGCAAATGTTCTCTAAACTTTATTGTTAATGTTGGCAAAACCTCTGAATAAAAACACAAGATTCAGCTCTTCACTGCCTAACACCTTTGCTCGTTGATATGTTGGTATGTTGGTGTGTTTGTCAGTCAGTGTGTTGTTCAGTGAATGTGTTGGCCAGTCATTATGTTGGTCAGTGAATGTGTTGGTCAGTCAGTATGTTGTTCAGTGAATGTGTTGGCCAGTCAGTATGTTGGTCAGTGAATATGTTGGTCAGTCAGTATGTTGATCAGTCAATGTGTTTGTCAGTGTGTTGGTCAGTGAATGTGTTGGCCAGTCAGTATGTTGGTCAGTGAATGTGTTGGCCAGTCAGTATGTTGGTCAGTGAATGTGTTGGTCAGTCAGTGTGTTGATCAGTCAATGTGTTTGTCAGTGTGTTGGTCAGTGAATGTGTTGGCCAGTCAGTATGTTGGTCAGTGAATGTGTTGGTCAGTCAGTGTGTTGGTCAGTGAATGTGTTGGTCAGTCAGTGTGTTGGTCAGTGAATGTGTTGGTCAGTCAGGGTGTTGGTCAGTGAGTATGTTGGTCAGTCAGGGTGTTGGTCAGTGAATGTGTTGGTCAGTCAGTGTGTTGATCAGTCAATGTGTTTGTCAGTGTGTTGGTCAGTGAATGTGTTGGTCAGTGAATGTGTTGGTCAGTCAGGGTGTTGGTCAATGAATGTGTTGGTCAGTCAGGGTGTTGGTCAGTGAATGTGTTAGTCAGTGAATGTGTTGGTCAGTCAGGGTGTTAGTCAATGAATGTGTTGGTCACTCAGGGTGTTGGTCAGTGAATGTGTTGGTCAGTCAGGGTGTTGGTCAGTGAATGTGTTGGTCAGTCAGGGTGTTGGTCAGTCAGTGTGTTGGTCAGTGAATGTGTTGGTCAGTCAGGGTGTTGGTCAATGAATGTGTTGGTCAGTCAGGGTGTTGGTCAGTGAATGTGTTGGTCAGTCAGGGTGTTGGTCAGTGAGTATGTTGATCAGTCAGTGTGTTGGTCAGTGAATATGTTGGTCAGTCAGTATGTTGGTCAGTGAATGTGTTGGTCAGTCAGTATGTTGGTCAGTGAATGTGTTGGTCAGTCAGTATGTTGGTCAGTGAATATGTTGGTCAGTCAGTGTGTTGGTAAGTGAATATGTTGGTCAGTCAGTATTTTGTTCAGTGAATGTGTTGGTCAGTGAATGTGTTGGTCAGTGAATGTGTTGGTCAGTGAATGTGTTGGTCAGTCAGTGTGTTGGTCAGTGAATATGTTGGTCAGTCAGTGTGTTGGTCAGTGAATATGTTGGTCAGTCAGTATGTTGGTCAGTGAATGTGTTTGTCAGTCAGTGTGTTGGTCAGTGAATATGTTGGTCATTCAGTATGTTGGTCAGTGAATGTGTTTGTCAGTCAGTGTGTTGGTCAGTGAATATGTTGGTCAGTCAGTATGTTGGTCAGTGAATGTGTTTGTCAGTCAGTGTGTTGGTCAGTGAATATGTTGGTCAGTCAGTATGTTGGTCAGTCAGTATGTTGGTCAGTGAATGTGTTGGTCAGTCAGTGTGTTGGTCAGTGAATATGTTGGTCAGTCAGTATTTTGTTCAGTGAATGTGTTGGTCAGTGAATGTGTTGGTCAGTCAGTGTTTCATTCAGTGAATGTGTTGGTCAGTCAGTGTGTTGTTCAGTGAATGTGTTGGTCAGTCAGTGTGTTGTTCAGTGAATGTGTTGGTCAGTCAGCATGTTGTTCAGTAAATGTGTTGGTCAGTCAGTATGTTGTTCAACGAATGTGTTGGTCACTATGTTGGTCAGTCAGTGTGAAGACAGAGACACATGCTGAAGAAAAACTTTTCTCCTGACATTATCTTATCTAAGTACAGCTTTACCAAGAAGTACAGATGTTATAATTATCACATACACACACATATAACTCTGCAGGTATATGTGGTTGTGCTCTGTTCATACAGTCAACAGTTCATAACTACGGCAAAGATGCCCCTCTTACCGCATTAAAGTATCAGTCATAAAAACTATTACAGAACACTTTACTACAGTCTGCCACTTTGTGTGGTAAAGAGAAATGAAAGAAATTCTGCCCTGGCGTCATGGACTAGTGATTATTATTGACCAATGATAAACAACACGGGAAATTGATCTCGATATTGTTCTCACAATTATATTTAAATGCATTTTTATTATTTATATGCATTCGTTAATACGTAGTAAACGTTTAACTAATGAAACATTAGTTAAACATTTACTACGGTTAGGTTAGGTATTGTCAGGAAACAAGACAAGTGTTTCCTGACGCTGGTCTTTGTCATATGATGACCCGCCACTGGAGCTTTTGGGCATCTGACCGAGGTCTTCCGATCCAACCCTTTAAAATTTATGATTATAATTACATTATTAGGAATATCGTCATCCTCAGCATAATTATCATTGGATACGGATTATTTATGTCACCTTGTTTATTTATTATAATAGTTGTATAAACATTTAATAACGGTGTATCAACTTATAAAATATAAATACTTGTTTAAAGGAAAATTTAGCTCCAGGCTATCAAATTCTAATGACAGATTAAAATAAAATTGCATTTTAACCTATTTTCTGCCTGATTATTACTGGTTCAGTGAATTTCTGTGCACTTTCATGAAGACAATATTGCTCTCCACTTACAAATTCAAACTCGGTAAACATTTTCCACACTATTAATGAACTTTACTGTGTCTGTAGAGGCTACTGCCACCAGACAATATAACTGATATTTGACCCATGTTAAGTGTCGTAACAATAGAGCGTCATTGTTATGACACTTGTCAGACACAACAATACCATTGAATCTTGGTACTGACGAAATATTCACCGTGTTTGTTAACCTCTGGCACAGTAATATTTCCACTAGTGGGTCCACTTACTGTGACGATGTCTTCAGCTGCTGCACCTTCTCTGACGCTTAAGTAGGTGTCCATCTTTCAGATTCATTAAGACTACTGCGAAAACATCATCCTAGATGATGTTTTCGCAGTAGTCTTAATGAATCAGTCAGTTACCTCGTCTTCTACTGTCTCCAGTTTAAACAAACAACTCTGTACTAAAGTGATAAAGCCATTGGTTGGATAGAAGTCTCCAGAATGAAGATTACCAGGTGTTGCACATGTGTCTTGCTCATCGCCTTGTTAAGTGGTCTTTATATACAGTGATGCAGAAGTATAAAGTACCATGCATGCATGATCACTGTGTTTTTCAGTCTCTTTAAGACTGGCGGTTTTATTATTTAGGCTTGGTAGTGCTAGATGGTCAAAATGTGCTCAGTCCCTTGTCAATACTTTCTGAAAGGGACAAGCTCTTACACTGATGAATCCAACAAATGCTTTATTCGTGGCCAGTCTACGATACTCCACCAGTACCTGCTGTCTCTGAGTTGTACCGTACGTATTCCTCACCTGAACAATTTTATCGAAAATCACTTAAGTGTGTAAATATTATCTAAGTCTTTCCCAACTAACAAAATCACAGGACATCCAGTTTAAATTTATAATTGTAAATTTTTAATACCAGGTTGACGGAATATCAGTATCTTAGAAAAAAGGACTGTCAGAGGCGCCTTATTGAGGTGACTGTCGTCAAGTGCAGCTGCATGATACATAAAAGTGTTAGTGACAATTTTTGATTATGGAAGTTTTGACTTGACCATCTTTCACCTAGAGGAACTCCGTTAATTGTTGTGGAAAATGTTCCCAGCACCATCAGAACATCTCCTGGGGTGGGAGAAGATATATATATATATATATATATATATATATATATATATATATATATATATATATATTTATATATATATATATATATATATATATTTTAGTTAACGAGTATTAATACCTGGAAACTAGTCTATGGAAAGATCAGCACTGATAAGAAAAAAATGCGACATTATATATATAAAAATACTTGTAGAAAAATATATTTTTTTACAAGGATTACACAGAAAACCACCAGCTTATTCCAGACTAAATAAACAAAAAGAAATAAGACTGACAGTAATCAGGATCCTTCCAGGCTATGTTAACCTTCCCAGAGTAAGACATGTTGATGGCTCACCCACCCACCTTCCCAGAGTAAGACATGTTAATGGCTCACCCACCCACCTTCCCAGAGTAAGACATGTTGATGGCTCACCCACCCACCTTCCCAGAGTAAGACATGTTGATGGCTCACCCACCCACCTTCCCAGAGTAAGACATGTTGATGGCTCACCCACCCACCTTCCTAGAGTAAGACATGTTGATGGCTCACCCACCCACCTTCCCAGAGTAAGACATGTTGATGGCTCACCCACCCACCTTCCCAGAGTAAGACATGTTGATGGCTCACCCACCCACCTTCCCAGAGTAAGACATGTTGATGGCTCACCCACCCACCTTCCCAGAGTAAGACATGTTGATGGCTCACCCACCCACCTTCCCAGAGTAAGACATGTTGATGGCTCACCCACCCACCTTCCCAGAGTAAGACATATTGATGGCTCACCCACCCACCTTCCCAGAGTAAGACATGTTGATGGCTCACCCACCCACCTTCCCAGAGTAAGACATGTTGATGGCTCACCCACCCACTTCCAGAGTAAGACATGTTAATGGCTCACCACCCACCTTCCCAGAGTAAGACATGTTAATGGCTCACCCACCCACCTTCCCAGAGTAAGACATGTTAATGGCTCACCCACCCACCTTCCCAGAGTAAGACATGTTAATGGCTCACCCACCCATCCACTTACTCTCGTAAAAAAAAAAATAATGCCACACTGGTTTCTGGTGGAATTGTAAAACGTGAATACACTCTAGGTAGAGCTAATAAATAAAACATTTATAATTATCATCAGCTAAATATGAAAATAATTTACTCGTCAGTTTTATGAAACTATAATCACTCGAAAAAAACGTAGTGAGGAGCAGCCTTACAGTGGTGCATGTCTAGTAACGTTCTTGAGGGAGATTGTAGCGTGTTGTTTTGAAAACAGTAGAAGCTGAGTTCATATGGCAGAGTGAGAATCACAGCGTCCTGACGAACAATATCTCCCTAACCTTAAAAGATTACTAAATACGTAGAGGACTTGATAAGGTGGACAACGGAAGACTCTTGGATACATAAAAACAGGAACTAGGGAAGCGCAGCTGAAAGACACATTTGCCACAAATATAGATGAAAATACTTCATTTCAGCCTCAGTGTTCAGGACGTAGAATGATTTCGACGACGAGGGGATATAAACAAATTCCACACAAAGCTTTAAGAATAGGTTTAATATGGCCGAGGCTATGACTGGGTTAATTGTGTACCTGCAAGTTAAAAATGAAGGTCAGGAGCCGAGTCTCGGTCCAACTACGGAGATCGAGGCTCAGCTGTCAGTACAACTTTGTGAACCATACCCCCGGCCGGGATTGAACCCGCGGTCATAGAGTCTCAAAACTCCAGCCCGTCGCGTTAGCCACTAGACCAGCTAGCCACAATAAGATTCATCCAACTAGGTATATTTCTACACCATTGCATTTGTGGTCACAGAGGTGCCTGTGCTAACTTTCCTATGGTGTAGAAATATACCTAGTTGGATGAATCTTATTGTGGCTAGCTGGTCTAGTGGCTAACGCGAGGGGCTGGAGTTTTGAGACTATGACCGCGGGTTCAATCCCGGCCGGGGGTATGGTTTATTTGCAATCGTGTCATTACGATTTCTTGAGTCAACTTTGTGAGTACACATGTTACAGCAACTTCCGGTTCAGGGGTCAGAGTGATATGTGCACAATCGAAAAGTCGCAGATCGAATCCCCGGGCTGAGCGAAACGTAGATGCAAATCTTATTTATAACACCTACTGCCCCAGCAACTAACAGGTACCTGAGGAATTTGTCGGCTGTTGTGGGTCGCATCCTTTGGAATGCAACTATGTGGGGATCCCACAAGTGTCATGCTAGGAGAAATCAAATCTTATATCTCGTGGTTTGCACACGATGTAAAACGAAAGAAAATACAAACTACAGAAGACATGGAAAAACTACAAGATGACTTTAATAAACTACAGAGATGGTCAGACAATTGGCTCGCAGAACTCAACCCTATCTAGTGTAGCTATGAAAATCGGGGAAAGAGAAACAAGAACGACAGTCTAATGGAAAAAACACGATAATGAACTTTAAAGAATGCATAGCACCGAGAATATCGCCAGAGGTGCATATATACAGGGTCAGGACTATTTTCGACATAATTCAGACCTGTCAGCACCAGCCTGGAGCACACCTCTGATTAAACGTGTAAAGAAAGGAGCAAAAGCCTAATGCTCGTAAGTAGATTGGTTCCGAAGCTCAGAGAGTTGACCCCTCAGGGAAGGTTCCCTATGCTGGTGAGGAGCTCTTGATTTAGGGAATTGGATCTGTGCTCCAGTTCCCCGAATTAAGCTTGAATGCCTTCCACATTCCCCCCCCCCTTCAGGCGCTGTATAATCCTACGGGTTTAGCGCTTCCCTTTGATTATAATTATAATAATAATAATCAGAGAGTTGACCCTCTGAAGGTTAAAAAAATTGAACGAGATGATCTTAAAGAATACAAGTGCAAAGTGCATATATACCGACAACTTTATATGGTAGAGAAAGAATGATGGTTGATGATCGTATAACATAAAGGCAACGATTAAAGGCAAACCAACTGACCCAGAGGAATGTTAGTAAATGCTACTGTATTTAACCTGAAAGATCTCGGGAAGAAAGTACTGACTAAATGACGATGAGAACAAATGCCATACACAGTTTTAAGCTTAGGCACGACAGTGCCTAAAACAGTGATCTAATAAAACTAACTGTGTGCAGTTAAAATATGGAGCCAAGAGTTAAGACTATAACTAGGCAACGAGAGTCAAGAGGCGCGTGAATTTCCGTTTCCTAACATCATGTTTATTTTTTGCCTATTTTCTACCTTGTCCATAATTACTATCGGATTTGCTTTGTCTGCTTTCGTATAGGAGAAAAATAACATATTAGAAGACGGGAAAAGACGTGCCCCTTAAGTTTGTATACACGCGCACAAAATATACGACGTCACTCAAGGAAGAAAGATACATACTACCAAATGAAGATCGTGAGCAAGATGGTAGTGGCGAGACCCGAGGTTGCTGTGTTCTACAAGTCTTGAATGAATGGAGGCAGGTGGCGGTGGTAGGTGCGCGCGACTGTGTGGGTGTAGGCGGGGATATATATACAGCAGGAGACAGCCAGAACCTGCTACTCACACCCTACACCAGCAGCAACTGTCTACACGCTCCCTGTGCTCCGCTCACCTTATCGCATACCCGTAAACGCGACCCTGCCTCTGCCAGTTGGTTGCTGCTGTTGCTGCTGCTCCTGCTGTTGTTGCTACTGATGGCGTGTGCGGGAGAAGATTATATGACTTTAGATTAACACCTTAGCACAGTAAAATTACCCTTGGGTCTATAGATACACTGAAGGAGTGTTGGTTGCCGATTACTAGATGCTGCAAGCACTGTGAGGAGTTGCAAAGTCTCTTGTGTTGCAAACAGTGCACTACCAACATTTATTTATATAACCTTATTCTTAATATACTAACAAAATGCAATAAATCTTAGAACGTGGTTTGCGACAGAAGCACACCTCTGAGGGAGAGATTAATACGTCCCAACTCGGAAGACGGACAGAAAAATATCAACGCGTGAGAGAAACTTATTTCCCAGCAAAAGGACCCTTCGACTCTCTCCTTCTCGGACAATGTTTCTGTCCGCCTTCTTGCCCTTATTGCTGGCAGCGGTAGTCTCTCCTCCCTTTACAATGGCGCTGCTGCTCCCTCCTGAGGGTAACGACTACCCTTTGTATGACTTCCCCTCCGTGCAGTACCTCCCACACAACTCCCTCATCGAATACCAAGACCCTCGACTGGTCGACGACGAGAGAATGGAAGTAGCTACCAGGTCCACCTACCTGCCTCTCCCGCCCTCAGACTCCTCATCTTCATCTCTCTACCCCCAATCAGCCTCCTCCTCTTCTCCTCCCCTTCCGTGCACCGCTGAAGACATAGCAAGCATACTAAACATGGAAGACCTGGACAAAGTAATAAAGATCGTGTCGAAGCTGGAGGGAAAGAGTGTCAAGGAGATACTTCACAAACTGGCAGTCAAACATGGACTGCACTTCAAGGTAAGTCGCACTCTTCACTCCTCCTCCACGCCCACCCATATTCTCTTTATGAAACGTACAGTAAAACACGATTTTGAAAAGGGGGGCGGAAGAGGTTAACAATTTACTTCGTTCCTGAAAGCGTAGAATTAAATAAGAGACATTGCACAATATCTAAACTCGACTTACAAAGACTGATTTATCCTCTCTCACGTTGTTAATATTAATGTTGCCAGAGACAAGAAACAAGATTATTGGTGAGGTAATAAAGTAATTGAAATTCTGTGGTAAGGAATAAAAGCTTCAATGATCATTTTATACTGCTACGGTAGTGACAGTGATCAATGTATACTGCTATGGAAGTGATACTTATCACTGTATGTTATTACGATAGTGATAGTGATCGCTGTTTGTTGCTACAGTAATGATCATACTGGCATGGTAGTGACAGTGATCACCACATACATCTCCGGTAGTGGCAGTGACTATCACAACCTGCACTGTTAGTGGGCAGTGACCATCACAAACTGCACTGTTAGTGGCAGTGAACATCAAAAACTGCAGTGGTAGCAGCAGTGATCACCCCACACCGCACAGCTAGTAGCAGTGTTCACCTCACATTGCACTGCTGCAGCAGTGATTGCCCCACACTGCACTGCTGCAGAAGGGATCACCCCACACTACACTGCTAGCAGCAGTGATTGCCTCACACTGCACTGCTAGCAGCAGTGCTCACCCCACACTGCATTGCCGCAGTAGTGATCACCCCACACTGCACTGCTGCAGCAGTGATCACCCCCCACTGCACTGGTAGCAGCAGTGATCACCCCGCACTGCACTGCTGCAGCAGGGATCACCCCACATTGCACTGCTGCAGCAGGGATCACCCCACACTGCACTGCTAGCAGCAGGGATCACCCCACACTGCACTGCTAGCAGCAGTGATCACCCCACACTGCACTGCTGCAGCAGTGATCACCCCACACTGCACTGCTGCAGCAGGGATCACCCCACACTGCACTGCTGCAGCAGTGATCACCCCACACTGCACTGCTGCAGCAGTGATCACCCCACACTGCACTGCTGCAGCAGTGATCACCCCACACTGCACTGCTGCAGCAGTGATCACCCCACACTGCACTGCTGCAGCAGTGATCACCCCACACTGCACTGCTGCAGCAGTGATCACCCCACACTGCACTGCTGCAGCAGTGATCACCCCACACTGCACTGCTGCAGCAGTGATCACCCCACACTGCACTGCTGCAGCAGTGATCACCCCACACTGCACTGCTGCAGCAGTGATCCCCCACACTGCATGCTGCAGCGGGATCACCCTACACTGCACTGCTGCAGCAGTGATCATCCCACACTACACTGCTGCAGCAGTGATCATCCCACACTACACTGCTGCAGCAGTGATCACCCCACACTGCACTGCTGCAGCAGGGATCACCCTACACTGCACTGCTGCAGCAGTGATCATCCCACACTACACTGCTGCAGCAGTGATCATCCCACATTACACTGGTAACAGTGATCACCCCACACTGCACTGCTGCAGCAGTGATCACCCCCCACTGCACTGGTAGCAGCAGTGATCACCCCGCACTGCACTGCTGCAGCAGGGATCACCCCACACTGCACTGCTAGCAGCAGGGATCACACCACACTGCACTGCTGCAGCAGTGATCACCCCACACTGCACTGCTGCAGCAGTGATCACCCCACACTGCACTGCTGCAGCAGTGATCACCCCACACTGCACTGCTGCAGCAGTGATCACCACACACTGCACTGCTGCAGCAGTGATCACCCCACACTGCACTGCTGCAGCAGTGATCACCCCACACTGCACTGCTGCAGCAGGGATCACCCCACACTGCACTGCTGCAGCAGGGATCACCCCACACTGCACTGCTGCAGCAGGGATCACCCTACACTGCACTGCTGCAGCAGTGATCATCCCACACTTCACTGCTGCAGCAGTGATCATCCCACACTACACTGCTGCAGCAGTGATCATCCCACACTACACTGGTAGCAGTGATCACCCCACACTGCACTGGGAGCAGTGATCACCCCACACTGCACTGCTGCAGCAGTGTTCACCCCACACTGCACTGCTGCAGCAGGGATCACCCCACACTGCACTGCTGCAGCAGGGATCACCCCACACTGCACTGCTGCAGTAGGGATCACCCCACACTGCACTGCTGCAGCAGTTATCACCCCACACTGCACTGGTAGCAGCAGTGATCACCCCACACTGCACTTCTGCAGCAGTGATCACCCCACACTGCACTTCTGCAGCAGTGATCACCCCACACTGCACTGGTAGCAGCAGTGATCACCCCACGCTGCACTGCTGCAGCAGGGATCACCCCCACACTGCACTGGTAGCGGCAGTGATCACCCCACACTGCATTGCTGCAGCAGTGATCATCCCACACTGCACTGGTAGCAGCAGTGATCACCCCACACTGCACTGCTGCAGCAGGGATCACTCCACACTGCACTGCTGCAGCAGTGATCACCCCACACTGCACTGCTGCAGCAGTGATCACCCCACACTGCACTGTTGCAGCAGTGATCAGCCCACACTGCACTGTTGCAGCAGTGATCAGCCCACACTGCACTGTTGCAGCAGTGATCACCCCCACTGCACTGGTAGCAGCAGTGATCACCCCACACTGCACTGCTGCAGCAGTGATCACCCCACACTGCACTGCTGCAGCAGTGATCACCCACACTGCACTGCTGCAGCAGTGATCACCCCACACTGCACTGCTGCAGCAGTGATCACCCCACACTGCACTGCTGCAGCAGTGATCACCCCACACTGCACTGGTAGCAGCAGCGATCACCCCACACTGCACTGGTAGCAGCAGTGATCACCCCACACTGCACTGCTGCAGCAGTGATCACCCCACACTGCACTGCTGCAGCAGTGATCACCCCACACTGCACTGCTGCAGCAGTGATCACCCCACACTGCACTGCTGCAGCAGTGATCACCCCACACTGCACTGCTGCAGCAGTGATCACCCCACACTGCACTGCTGCAGCAGTGATCACCCCACACTGCACTGGTAGCAACAGTGATTACCCCACACTGCACTGCTGCATCAGTGATCACCCCACACTGCACTGCTGCAGCAGGGATCACCCCACACTGCACTGGTAGCAGCAGTGATCACCCCACACTGCACTGCTGCAGCAGTGATCACCCCACACTGCACTGGTAGCAGCAGTGATCACCCCACACTGCACTGGTAGCAGCAGTGATCACCCCACACTGCACTGCTGCAGCAGTGATCACCCCACACTGCACTGCTGCAGCAGTGAGCACCCCACACTGCACTGCTGCAGCAGTGATCACCCCACACTGCACTGATAGCAGCAGTGATCACCCCACACTGCACTTCTTCAGCAGTGATCACCCCACACTGCACTGCTGCAGCAGTGATCACCCCACACTGCACTGGTAGCAGCAGTGATCACCCCACACTGCACTGCTGCAGCAGTGATCACCCCACACTGCACTGGTAGCAGCAGTGATCACCCCACACTGCACTGCTGCAGCAGTGATCACCCCACACCGCACTGCTGCAGCAGTGATCACCCCACACTGCACTTCTGCAGCAGTGATCACCCCACACTGCACTTCTGCAGCAGTGGTCACCCCACACTGCACTGGTAGCAACAGTGATCGCCGCACACTGCACTGCTGCAGCAGTGATCACCCCACACTGCACTGCTGCAGCAGTGATCACCCCACACTGCACTGCTGCAGCAGTGATCACCCCACACTGCAGTGCTGCAGCAGTGATTACCCCACACTGCACTGATAGCAGCAGTGATTACCCCACACTGCACTGCTGCAGCAGTGAGCACCCCACACTGCACTGGTAGCAGCAGTGATCACCCCACACTGCTCTGCTGCAGCAGTGACCACCCCACACTGCACTGGTAGCAGCAGTGATCACCCCACACTGCAATGGTAGCAGCAGTGATCACCCCATTCTGCACTGCTGCAGCAGTGATCACCCCACACTGCACTTCTGCAGCAGTGATCACCCCACACTGCACTGCTGCAGCAGTGATCACCCCCCACTGCACTGGTACCAGCAGTGATCACCAAACACTGCACTGGTAGCAGCAGTGATCATCACACACTGCACTGCTGCAGCAGTGATCACCCCACATTGCACTGGTAGCAGCAGTGATCACCCCACACTGCACTGCTGCAGCAGTGATCACCCTACACTGCACTGCTGCAGCAGTGATCACCCCACACTGCACTTCTGCAGCAGTGATCACCCCACACTGCACTGGTAGCAGCAGTGATCATCCCACACTGCACTGCTGCAGCAGTGATCACCCCACACTGCACTGGTAGCAGCAGTGATCACCCCACACTGCACAGCTGTAGCAGTGATCACCCCACATTGCACTGCTGCAGCAGTGATCACCCCACACTGCACTGGTAGCAGCAGTGATCACCCCACACTGCACTGCTGCAGCAGTAAGCACCCCACACTGCACTGGTAGCAGCAGTGATCACCCCACACTGCACTGATAACAGCAGTGATCATCCCACACTGCACTGCTGCAGCAGTGATCACCCCACACTGCACTGGTAGCAGCAGTGATCACTCCACACTGCACTGGTAGCAGCAGTATCACCCCACACTGCGCTGCTGCAGCAGTGATCACCCCACACTGCACTGGTAGCAGCAGTGATCACCCGACACTGCACTGGTAGCAGCAGTGATCATCCCACACTGCACTGGTAGCAGCAGTGATCACTCCACACTGCACTGGTAGCAGCAGTATTCACCCCACACTGCAATGCTGCAGCAGAGATTACCCCACACTGCACTGATAGCAGCAGTGATCACCCCACACTGCACTGTTGCAGCAGTGAGCACCCCACACAGCACTGGTAGCAGCAGTGATCACCCCACACTGCTCTGCTGCAGCAGTGATCACCCCACACTGCACTGGTAGGAGCAGTGATCACCCCACACTGTACTGGTAGCAGCAGTGATCACCCTACACTGCACTGGTAGCAGCAGTGATCACTCCACACTGCACTGGTAGCAGCAGTAATCACCCCACACTGCACTGCTGCAGCAGTGATCACCCCACACTGCACTGGTAGCAGCAGTGATCACCCCACACTGCACTGGTAGCATCTGTGATCACCCCACACGGCACTGGTAGCAGCAGTGATCACCCCACACTGCACTGCTGCAGCAGTGATCACCCCACACTGCACTGCTGCAGCAGTGATCACCCCACACTGCACTGGTAGCAGCAGTGATCACCCCACACTGCACTGCTGCAGCAGTGATCACCCCAGACTGCACTGGTAGCAGCAGTGATCACCCCACACTGCACTGCTGCAGCAGTGATCACCCCACACTGCACTGCTGCAGCAGTGATCACCCCACACTGCACTGCTGCAGCAGTGATCACCCCACACTGCAGTGCTGCAGCAGTGTTCACCCCACACTGCACTGCTGCAGCAGTGATCACCCCACACTGCAGTGCTGCAGCAGTGTTCACCCCACACTGCAGTGCTGCAGCAGTGTTCACCCCACACTGCACTGCTGCAGCAGTGTTCACCCCACACTGCACTGCTGCAGCAGTGATCACCCCACACTGCACTGCTGCAGCAGTGATCACCCCACACTGCACTGCTGCAGCAGTGATCACCCCACACTGCACTGCTGCAGCAGTGATCACCCCACACTGCACTGCTGCAGCAGTGATCACCACACACTGCATTGCTGCAGCAGTGATCACCCCACACTGCAGTGCTGCAGCAGTGTTCACCCCACACTGCAGTGCTGCAGCAGTGTTCACCCCACACTGCAGTGCTGCAGCAGTGTTCACACCCACACTGCACTGCTGCAGCAGTGATCACCCCACACTGCACTGCTGCAGCAGTGATCACCCCACACTGCACTGCTGCAGCAGTGATCACCCCACACTGCAGTGCTGCAGCAGTGATCACCCCACACTGCACTGCTGCAGCAGTGATCACCCCACACAGCACTGCTGCAGCAGTGATCACCCCCACACTGCACTGCTGCAGCAGTGATCACCCCCACTGCACTGCTGCAGCAGTGTTCACCCCACACTGCAGTGCTGCAGCAGTGTTTCACCCCACACTGCACTGCTGCCAGCAGTGTTCACCCCACACTGCAGTGCTGCAGCAGTGATCACCCCACACTGCACTGCTGCAGCAGTGTTCACCCCACACTGCAGTGCTGCAGCAGTGTTCACCCCACACTGCAGTGCTGCAGCAGTGTTCACCCCACACTGCACTGCTGCAGCAGTGTTCACCCCACACTGCAGTGCTGCAGCAGTGATCACCCCACACTGCACTGCTGCAGCAGTGATCCTTGTCTTTTATGTCATTTGGAAACTAAAACTGGACAACATTTCGAATATGCGGAGTTAGTGTTGGTGCTAGTGTTGGTGCTAGTGATGGTGCTAGTGTTGGTGCTAGTGTTGGTGCTAGTGTTGGTGCTAGTGATGGTGCCAGTGTTGGTGCTAGTGATGGTGCTAGTGTTGGTGCTAGTGATGGTGCCAGTGTTGGTGCTATTGTTCTTGATAGTGTTGGTGCTATTGTTGATGTTAGTGCTGGTGCTAGTGTTGGTGATAATGTTGGTGTTATTGTTTGTGCTAGTGACCGTGTTCTTGCTAGTTACAGCAACAACAGACTGCTTTGGTTGCTACATTCTCCCAGTTTTGTGTCATACGTAAATTTAACTGTCATAGATATTAGCCCTATCTCAAGATCATGTTATGCACACTGTGAAAAGGAGAGGACCAAGAACCGGCCCCTCAGGAACCCCGGAGAAGTGTCTGAGTGGATAGTTATGACGAGCGAGGTTCCTTAGGAACCCCGGAGAAGTGTCTGAGTGGATAGTTATGACGAGCGAGGTTCCTTAGTAACCCCGGAGAAGTGTCTGAGTGGATAGTTATGAAGAGCGAGGTTCCTGAGGGACCGGTTCTTGGTTTTCTTTTCACAGTGTGCATAACATGATCTTGAGATAGGGCTAATATTTATGACAGTCGGTCTAATATTTATGACCAGTCGGTCTTTAATCCAATTGTCAAATTTGCCTCATATACTGTGTGCTTTTATTTTGGCCACCACTCTTGAACTGGTACCTTACCTGGAGTATACCTGGAGAGGGTTTCGAGGGGGTTAACGCCCCCGTGGCCCGGTCTGTGACCAGGCCTCGTGGTGAATCAGGGCCTGATCAACCAGGCTGCTACTGCTGGCCGCACGTAAACCGACGTAGGAACCACAGCCCGGCTGATCAGGTACTGACTTTAAGTGTCTGTCCAGCGACTTCTTGAAGACAACCAGGGCTCTGTTGTCGATTTTTTTTTTTTTTGTAAATTCAGTCTGCATCTTTGGGACTTTCAAAGTTTTTAATAAATAAAAAACAATGAATTAGTCAGGCATATTTTGCTGCAAAATCCTTGTTGATTTCTGGATATTAAGTTATTATGCTAGAGAAAATTAAAGTTTATGTCTCTGCTAACAGCCTCTATTAGTTTACCTGCAAGTGATGTTTAGCTGATGGGACGAACATTAAGTCATAAGTCTTGTCTTTCTTGTTGAACATTAAGGTAATATTTACGAGGTCTTGAGAGAGAGAGAGAGAGAGAGAGAGAGAGAGAGAGAGAGAGAGAGAGAGAGAGAGAGAGAGAGAGAGAGAGAGAGAGAGAGAGAGAGCCTGATATATATCAAAGATGAATCTTAAAATAAAGCAGGGTAGTAGTGTCAGACCAAGGCGACAAGTGATGGGTTATTTCTGACCAACGCTTGACTCGATATCTCTCGACCGAAGGTCACGTGGGCAGTGGGTCCACACACAAGCATTTATATTCAAAGATACTTGCGGTTTGTGTCGATATATAACGTACACACACACACACACATAGGTGAAGAGGCGGGGCCAGGAGCTGTGAATCGACCCCCGCAACCACAACTAGGTGAGTACACACACTGGGCTTAGTGCTAAGACAGTTACTAATCTTATTATATGTGAATCATCTTACCTAATCTGAGAACTACACCCAGGGTCCTTAACAAGGAAAATGATAGGTGCAGAGATTTTCAACAATATTTGTCCCAGAGGAGAGCAAAGGAAATGGACCTGACGACCTTAGAGCATAGGACTATGAGGTATAAGAAATGATGACAGGGCGGATAGGGACAGACTGAAGGACAAATCACGTGAGGGAAGAGAGTACAGATGGAGGCTTGTAACATAGATGAACCACAGGGATGTTTGGAGACACCTCTTCGGTTTCAAGGTAGTAAATAAGTGGACTGAGCTAGGTAAGGCAGGAGTACAAGCAACTATATGCACAGTTTCCAGAGTAGGTATGATGATACCCAAGAGGCGAAGAGCTAATAATGACGTTGATTGTATTTTAAGGAAGTCTGAGATGCGGGACACACACACACTTGTTTGAAGACGATGTGAAGCTAATGACAATACAAGTGAACGAGGATCAGGTAAGCCTGCAAGGAGATCTGGATAGGCTGCAAGCCTGGTCCGACAAATGGATCCTGGAGTTTAATCCCAGCAAGTACAAAGTCATGAAGATCAAAGGAGATCAAAGGCTGCAAAACTCACTCAAGGAAAAAAATCTTGGGGTGAGCATCATACCGAGCACATCTCCTGAGGTGCGCATCAACCAAATAACTGCTGCAGCATATGGGCGCCCGGCAAACTTAAGATTAGCGTTTGGACATCTAAGTAAGGAGTCATTCAAAACACTGTACACTGTGTACGTCACGTCCATATTGGAGTATGCAGCACCAGGATGGAACCCATATCTGGTCAAACACATCGAGGGGACTAGTCTTGTTGCAAAGGTTTGCAATAAGACTAGTCCTGGAGCTAAGGGGTATGTCCTACGAGGAGAGGTTAAGGGAAATCGACCTGACGATACTGGAGGACAGGAGGGATAGAAGGGACATGATAACGATACATAAAATACTGAGAGGAATTGAGAAGGTGGATAGAGACAGGATGTTTCAGGATGGGACACAGCAACAAGAGATCACAACTGGAAGTTGAAGACTCAGATGAGTCACAGGGATGTTAGGAAGTATTTCTTTAGGCATAGAGTTGTCAGGAAGTGGAACAATCTGGAGAGTGTAGTGGAGGCCGGATCCATACTTAGCTTTAAGAAGAGGTACAATAAAGGTCATGGAGCAGGGAGAGAGTGGACATAGTGGCGACAAGCGAAGAGGAGGGCCAGGAGCTGTGAATCGACCCTTGCAACCACGAATAGGTGAATACAACTAGGTGAGTACACATACAGGCACACACACAGAAATGGGAAAAATGACGAATAAAAAAAATTAAAATGAGGGGAGGTGGGAAGAGAAGAAGGTGAATCATTACTTAGAGGATATAATAGAAGTCTGAAGAACAAAATCGATGAGTTTTGAGAAAGAGGGTTAAATGCTCTCCAAATGGAACACCTGGAAATATGCGAAACAAAAAGAAGATAATATGAAACGAGAGAGAAGTACAATTATGGCTGAAGAACGAGCTTCAAAACTGGATGAGAAAATGAAAAATCTGAAGAAGACTAAGGATAAAATAGGGGAAAGTAGATGGGGCAGGAAGAAAAGGAGAATCAGTAGCAGAGAAATCAGAAAGACACGGGTGATAACAGACAAGGCAATCTGAAGAGAAAGACAATGGTAAGAAGATAAAGAGAGGTAACTGATGATCCGTGGACTTGAGGATGCTGATAGTAAGTCATGAAGTAGATGTCGGGAGTAGGAGGAATATGTAATTATATCGATCATGGAATGTATAAGAGGAGAGGAAGAATTAGAGCAAATGAAAAATTTCCAGAGGATCGGAAAGTATTCCCAGAGAAAACAACTCTCAAAGTAACCTTCTGGTGTAGATAAACTCGCGTACGTACAGTTCAGACCATTTGTGAGAGGAAACAGTTCACCGTAAGTGGCTTCTCCAGTCTTAATACAGAGACATCTGAAAGCAGAGTACATATAGTGGCTGGAGAAAAGTGACATGGAACAAGAGGGTAGTGGTAGAGCTGCGAGTAGTTGTTGAGTATCATGTAACGGAAGTATTCAGACTGGGTAGTATCCTGTTTGTCAAGAGTTTGCATGTGCTGATACTTCTGGATGTCTGTGGGGTGATGTTAGTGACAGTAATAAATTGTGCACATATTTTCATCACTTTCACGAACGATTAATTAATTAGGCTTATTCCACTGCATAAGATGTCTTTTATAGTTCCTGCGTTGGACACAAGCGTTTTTATGCGTGTCACGGCTTCAGGCTTATTTATGTTTACAGTGCCTAATTTCCAATATTCTACATTTCTTTTCGCACCTTCTCCCTTCCCTCGGGGTATTAGGGACACTCCCACACTAGTCATGGAGTCGTTATGTTTCTCAACTAATTTCTCCAGGGATATCGAAGAGTTAGTAGCTATTTTAACAGGTTTATTGTCGAGTTTGTTAGATACATTAGTTGCTACTTTGCTGACTAGCAGCATGTTGTATCTAGTAGGTCCCTCTGCAACCTCGATAATGTGAGGTATCAAGCGATCTGTCTTTGGTGGAGGCAGTGAACTGGCGCTTCTGGAGGGTGATGGTAGTTTGTGTCCTAAGCCTCTTGCACTTCCTTTTTTTAATATTTTTTGAGATCGGTGGAGGACCCAGAAATAACTTTTCCGGGAGCTAAACAACTCCTCCTTTGGAAGGGATACGGGAAATATTCCCCTTTAAGAGAAATCTGAAGAAAATTACCACCAGTTGGAGCCTGAGAAGGACTACTTGGAGAGACTTTATTGTGCAGGCGTCTTAATTGAGGTGTCATAAAAGAGTGAGTCCTAGCAGGAGGCAGTGGCAGATGCTCCTTCTTAAGAGTAGGTGGGCTATCCTAGGAGGGAGCTGCCTACCTCCTTCCTGTACCTCCACGAGGACACTGAGAATGGAAGCAACCTTAGCTCCTCGTAGCCCTTCTCCTTCCCTTGCACCTTTTCTGGTAGCTAAGACACCAAGAACCAGTGGTCTCCAGAACGAACGTCTGTGCTTGACGCGAAGTTCCTGTGGACAAGAACCAAGGACCATTAGAGTGGAAGCAACAACAGTTGCAACACCAGTACAACACCAATACACGGTTTACCAGGAAACAACAACTGTAACATCAGTACAACATATGAGGCTCACAGCGTACCAGGAAATAACTGCAACACCAGTACAAGAGACGAAGCTGACAGTGTACCAAGAAGCAACAACAATAACTGAGGGAGGACTATAACTCAGGAGGTTGAATGACGGAGACACACACTGCTAAACAAAACTGGCTACACCTGCAGTGTGGTGCTGCCCTACTCTATATGATAATTACACAGCGAGGGGAAAAAAGCTAGCTGTATTTCAGAGTAATATTACACCATGATAACAACCAGGCTGGTCTACTCCCTATGAATCTACCTATTTGGTGTTTGCCCATTAAGCAGATTCGAAATAATGACCATTTCCATTCGGTCTAATAAATACGTATTACGTGTATTTTCCATGAGGGTTTAATTAGCTATGAAGGACAAAAAAATACACAGCGGAAACAATACAGAAATTACATCAGTATTAAGATAAATAAACCAGCGGCCTCAGAGAGAAATCCCCCCAAAAATTTCTTGTGACCTTTCCATGTACTTTTCCGAGGTTGTGGGTCCCCACAGTTTGCACTAAGGGGGAAACCCCAACTATAAACCTACGAAAACTATATATTTATAGATTACCCATGCAGGTTAGGTTAAGTTGATCTGGGTTAGCCTATATTACTTTACGTTTAGCCGAGCTGGGTTATGGTAGTTTACATTGCACTGTGTTGCAGGATTATTGCTCGTGTTGCAAGAATGGGTTAAAAAAATGTGAATCGTGTGGTCATGAAAACAGTTTATATTTTTTGCATAGTTGCAAGGCATGTGATATAACACAACATTATATCGTTTATATATAAAATATTTTCCGAAGAACACTAACTCATAGCAGATATATAGTAATTATATGTGACACTTTCAGTACAGGTCTAACGGGAGTAAACCTGAGATATAAGCAGACCAGGGAGTAGAAAAACTGAACAGTAACTTCCATCACATAGGCAATTAAACAGTAATTTCCATCACACAGTTAATTAAACAGTAATTTCCATCACACAGATAATTAAACAGTAACTTCCATCACACAGATAATTAAACAGTAACTTCCATCACACAGATAATTAAACAGTAATTTCCATCACACAGATAATTAAACAGTAATTTCCATCACACAGTTAATTAAACAGTAATTTCCATCACACAGATAATTAAACAGTAATTTCCATCACACAGTTAATTAATACAGTAATTTCCATCACCAGATAATTATACGTAACTTCCATCACACAGATAATTAAACAGTAACTTCCATCACACAGATAATTAAACAGTAACTTCCATCACACAGATAATTAAACAGTAATTTCCATCACACAGTTAATTAAACAGTAACTTCCATCACACAGATAATTAAACAGTAACTTCCATCACACAGATAATTAAACAGTAACTTCCATCACACAGATAATTAAACAGTAATTTCCATCACACAGTTAATTAAACAGTAACTTCCATCACACAGATAATTAAACAGTAACTTCCATCGCACAGATAATTAAACAGTAACTTCCATCACACAGATAATTAAACAGCAATTTCCATCACACAGATAAACAGTAATTTCCATTACACAGTTAAACAGTAATTTCCATCACACAGATAATTAAACAGTAACTACCATCACACAGATAATTAAACAGTAACTTCCATCGCACAGATAATTAAACAGTAACTTCCGTCACACAGTTAATTAAACAGTAACTACCATCACACAGATAATTAAACAGTAACTACCATCACACAGATAATTAAACAGTAACTACCATCACACAGATAATTAAACAGTAACTACCATCACACAGTTAATTAAACAGTAACTTCCATCACACAGATAATTAAACAGTAACTTCCATCGCACAGATAATTAAACAGTAACTTCCATCACACAGATAAACAGTAATTTCCATTACACAATTAAACAGTAATTTCCATCACACAGATAATTAAACAGTAACTACCATCACACAGATAATTAAACAGTAACTACCATCACACAGATAATTAAACAGTAACTTCCATCGCACAGATAATTAAACAGTAACTTCCATCACACAGATAATTAAACAGCAATTTCCATCACACAGATAAACAGTAATTTCCATTACACAGTTAAACAGTAATTTCCATCACACAGATAATTAAACAGTAACTACCATCACACAGATAATTAAACAGTAACTTCCATCGCACAGATAATTAAACAGTAACTTCCGTCACACAGTTAATTAAACAGTAACTACCATCACACAGATAATTAAACAGTAACTACCATCACACAGATAATTAAACAGTAACTACATCACACAGATAATTAAACAGTAACTACCATCACACAGATAATATTAAACAGTAACTTCCATCACACAGATAATTAAACAGTAACTTCCATCGCACAGATAATTAAACAGTAACTTCCATCACACAGATAATTAAACAGCAATTTCCATCACACAGATAAACAGTAATTTCCATTACACAGTTTAAACAGTAATTTCCATCACACAGATAATTAAACAGTAACTACCATCACACAGATAATTAAACAGTAACTTCCATCGCACAGATAATTAAACAGTAACTTCCGTCACACAGTTAATTAAACAGTAACTACCATCACACAGATAATTAAACAGTAACTACCATCACACAGATAATTTAAAACCCAGTAACTACCATCACACAGATAATTAAACAGTAACTACCATCACACAGATAATTAAACAGTAACTACCATCACACAGATAATTAAACAGTAACTACCATCACACAGATAATTAAACAGTAAGGTGATAAAGACATCAAACATTCCACAGGGGGTTTAGTAGCTATGAGAGTTGAACAAGTTGGCAATCAAAAACACGTGTTCACAAGTTGGCAATAAAAAAACCCACAGTGTTCAACAAGTTGGCAATCACAACACAGTGTTCAACAAGTTGGCAATCACAACACAGTGTTCAACAAATAACAAAAAATGCACAATACCGTGACTGGAACGATACACAAATAACCCGCACATAAAAGAGAAGCTTACGACGACGTTTCGGTCCGACTTGGACCATTGACAAAGTCACACTGTGACTTTATCAATGGTCCAAGCCGGACCGAAACGTCGTCGTAAGCTTCTCTCTTTTATGTGCGGGTTATTTGTGCAGTGTTCAACAAGTCGGCAATCACAACACAGTGTTCAACAAGTCGGCAATCACAACACAGTGTTGAACACAAACCAGCGGACGCTGCTACATCACCAGACAGACGACAATGGGTATCGCACATTAATATATATCCCAGGAAAACATGTCTCCTGAAGAACTAGACATGTGCAACATCTGGATATCTTTCATTTGTACGTAATCGTCATCCAGCGCCTTTATCAGTACGTAATCTGTTCAAGATGTTACACATGTGTCTAATTCTTCGTCTTGTTGGTACTTTATACTTTTCATATACATGTTTCCCAAGATAATATGTCTCCCAAGATAATATGTCTCCCAAGATAATGTGTCTCCCAAGATAATGTGTCTCCCAAGATAATGTGTCTCCCAAGATAATATGTCTCCCATTAATATGTCTCCCAAGATATATGTCTCCAAGATAATATGTCCCCCAAAGGGATAATGTGTCTCCCAAGATAATGTGTCTCCCAAGATAATATGTCTCCCAAGATAATATGTCTCCCAAGATAATGTGTCTCCCAAGATAATATGTCTCCCAAGATAATGTGTCTCCCAAGATAATATGTCTCCCAAGATAATGTGTCTCCCAAGATAATATGTCTCCCAAGATAATATGTCTCCCAAGATAATATGTCTCCCAAGATAATGTGTCTCCCAAGATAATATGTCTCCCAGATAATGTTTTCTCCAAGTAATTTGTTCTCCCAAGATAATGTGGTCTCCCAAGATAATATGTCCCCCAAGATAATGTGTCTCCCAAGTAATGTGTCTCCCAAGATAATGTGTCTCCCAAGATAACGTGTCTCCCAA
>NC_069465.1:18130603-18183103 GCF_026875155.1 Cherax quadricarinatus
GGTCGGGGGGATAGGCTAAGGGATTAGGAGGAAGAGAGACAGGAGATGAGAGAAAGTCTAGTGAGAGAGTGAGGGAGAAGTAGGATAAGAGAGAGAATAAGTGAGGCAAAGTAGATATTGTGAGGAAAAGGAAATAAGATTAAAGAGTGAAGGAGAGAAAGCAGGGTGAGAGGACGAGGAAGAGGAAATAGGGTGAGAGGGTAAGCGAGAGGCAGTAAAAATAAATTAGATGTAAAATCATAACATTGACACATATCACACTGCAACAAGGTGTGTGTGTGTGTGTGTGTGTGTGTGTGTGTGTACTCACCTAGTTGTACTCACCTAGTTGAGGTTGCAGGGGTCGAGTCCGAGCTCCTGGCCCCGCCTCTTCACTGGTCGCTGTGTGTTAGTGTGTTAGTGTGTGTGTGTGTGTGTGTGTGTGTGTGTATGTATGTGTGTGTTGTGCTTGCGTGTGTATGTATGTGTGTATCTTTTCGTCAGTGGCCTAGCTGAGACGATGCCTGGCGCTGAAATATTCAACAATTACGTGCGAAACGTGTCCAAAATACATGTACTGCGTCTGAATGAACCCTGAAATAGGGTAATGGTAAATATTTAGAAAGAAAAAACTGATATCAAACATGAAGGAAGTTGCTAACTGGCCCCTAACTATTGTCAAGGGAAACTTAGTAAGTTACTTTAAACACTTCGTCTGCAGCCTGGCTGTGGTGCCCACACTAAACTGTGTCGAGGCACCAACAGCCTCCCTGATCAGATCGTCATCCAGGAAGCCTGACTGTAGATGCGAGTAAACAGTTGTCCTATAAAAATAAGTCACAATACCGTGACTGGAATAATACACAAATAACCCGCACGTAGGAGAGAGGAGCTTACGACGACGTTTCGGTCGACTCGGACCATTTATATGTCACTCTAACACAATAATTAATAATTCGCCATAATGATGTACGGTATAGCCACGCTTAACAAATATCAAAGTGGACCTCTTGATATAACCAGTTGCAGTGAGTGGATCAAGCTCAACTAATCGACTATAGGCAGCTTCCGAACTAACGTCTCGCCTCCGCTCATCACAACAACCTCTGCAGAGTATGTTGAAAATGGCGTAGTATTCTAACATGTTGTTACAGTAAGGTACAAATGCAATATTTGGGCAGCTTTATTCTTGAAATGTTTCGTGTTAGGCTGCACTCTCTCGCCTGCGTGTTGACTGATGAAGCCTACAGCGGGGGCGAAACGTTTCAACAATGAAGATACGTAACTGATGCACATGTGTCTTACTTATCCTTCTGATGAGTATAACTACACCAATATTTCTTCACTATAACTACACCAATCAAAGTTTATTCTCTATAAGGATTACAATGCAGGGTTTGCAGATTTTGGTTATTGTGTGGTTTACATGTAATAAAATACTAATTACAGAGGGGGCCACTAGAACACCTAGCATGGCTAGGCATTTCGGGCAAACTTAGATTAATTCTTAACCCTAAATTATTACAAATTGTGGAGTAAGTTGGCTAAATACCAAGTGACTAAATACTAGTTTGTGAGTTTAGCAATGTGAATGCGTTTGTTTTGGCACAATACATAGTTTCTATATTGGAGTATCACAGGCAAACTTATGACTAGTTAGGAATCATTATTTTAAGATAAAGATACGTATTTCTGTGCTTATAGTCAAATGGGTGAGTGAGTGTAAGTGTGAACCACCAGGTGTTTTTTATGTAGTTAGTTGACGGGGTGTATCAGGGAGATAAGATGTTTTCTAACGGTAGTTTTGAAGGTGATGAATGTGTCTGCAGTTCTAGAGTTTTCAGGTAAGGTGTTCCAGATTTTAGGGCCTGTGACATACATTGAATTTTTGTAAAGGTTTAGTCGGACACGGGGAATGTCGTAGAGATGTTTGTGTCTGGTATTATGCCTGTGGGTCCTGTCGCAACTATCAAGAAAGCATTTTAGGTTCAAGGTTAATATTGGAATTTAAGGTCCTGTATATGTAGATTGCACAGTAGTAAGTGTGGATGCTCTGAACAGGGAGTAAGTTTAGATCTATGAAGAGTGGGGGGGGGTGTTGCCAGGGATGGGATTTAGTGATTATTCTTACTGCAGCTTTTTGTTGAGTTATTATTGGCTTTAGGTGTGTTGCTGCAGTTGATCCCCAAGCACAAATAGCATAGGTGATTTATGGGTAAATGAGTGAATGGTATAGTGTGAGAAGGGCATTTTGCGGCACGTAGTATCGTAACTTGGAGAGGATCCCAACTGTTTTGGATACTTTTTTTGTTATGTGTTGGATATGGGTGCTGAAATTCAGGTTGTTGTCGAGGTATAGGCATAGGAATTTGCCCTCATTATGTCTGGCAATTAGAGTGTTGTCGATCTTAATGTTAAGTTGCGCAGCACCTGCTCTGCTACCAAACATAATATAGTAGGTTTTGTCAGTGTTAAGCGTAAGTTTATTGGCTGTCATCCAAGTCGATATTTTGATCAGCTCCTCGTTAACAATGGTGTTGAGGGTGGCAAGATTAGGGTGAGAGATGACATAAGTCGTGTCGTCAGCAAAGAGAATGGGTTTCAGGTGTTGGGATACGTTTGTAAGATCATTGATGTAAATCAGGAAGAGCAGGGGTCCAAGGACACTTCCCTGCGGAACTCCAGTATCTAGTGGCCGTGTTGATAATATATCTTCATTATAACTACACCAATATATCTTCACTATAACTACACCAAAATATCTTCACTATAACTACACCAGAATACACAGAACATTGAGGGTGTTGTTTGACCCCAATGTAAATAAGTCACCTTGTTTAACTTCCTTGGATAATCCTAGATAATTTATACATGTTACTCTGTAAGATAATTGTAAACATCTAAAACTACATAACTGCACTGAAATAACCTTAGTAACTTGTCAGTTATGATGTATACATGGTAGTCTCATGAACAATGAAGTTGTGGATCAATCCACTTCTCCACAGTGAGGCTGAGGATCAATCCACTTCTCCACAGCGAGGTTGAGGATCAATCCACTTCTCCACAGCGAGGTTGAGGATCAATCCACTTCTCCACAGTGAGGTTGAGGATCAATCCACTTCTCCACAGTGAGGTTGAGGATCAATCCACTTCTCCACAGTGAGGCTGAGGATCAATCCACTTCTCCACAGTGAGGTTGAGGATCAATCCACTTCTCCACAGTGAGGTTACGGATCAGTCCACTCCTCCAGTGGGGTTGAGAACTGATCCACAAACTGTAAAGTGAATGAAAGGGAGGGAGAGAGAAAGAGGGAGAGACAGGGAGGCAGAGAAAGAGAAAAGGAATGAAGGAGAGGGAGGGAGATAAGGAATGAGGAACACTGAGGGAGACGAAGGAAGGGAGGGAGAAATACAACACCGACAAACTGATGAAGAAAACACGTGCAGCACCTGGGTATCTTTATTGGTGAAACGTTTCACCCACCAGTGGAGTAACATGCAGGTTAGGAAGTGTCTTGTTCTAGATGCTAAGATTTCTTATCGTGTTGAGGTCTCCGGAGTAGCGGAGGTGTGCGTGGCTGACAGTGCCTAGCAAGGTGGAAAGGAATTACTGTGTTCTCTAGCTCAGTTGGTAGCGCACTCAGCTCACACACTGAGGTCCGAGGTTCGATCCCCGGTAAAGGTGGAAACATTAGGATGTGTTTCCTCAAGACACCTGCTGTTCCTGTTCACCTAGCATTAAGTAGGTACCTGGGTGTTGTCCGACTGGTGTGGGTCGCACCCTGGGGACAAAATTAACTTAAGTTGCCCGAAATGCTCTGCATAACCAGGAGCTTTCTATAAAGTATGTCACTGATGCCAGCTATGGTCTGTATACATTGTACATTTACTTGTAGAAATAAGGATTATTATTATTGTTATTAGTAGTATTCGTAACTCGGCTAGTATGTATAGTTCGCTGTCAGTTGTAGAGTTAATGGGTCATGTGGGTACGTCCAGCTTAGAAGTTTTAGTAAGTCCATCCATGCTTGGTAGTTAAGGGTTGTAAAGTAAAAGAACATAAGTGCAACTAATGTGACATTTTACTGTGGCAACGTTTTGCTCTCCAGAAGCTTTGTCAAACTTGACAAAGCTCCTGGAGAGCGAAACGTTGCCACAATAACAATGTCACATTAGTTGCACTTGTGTCCTTTTACTTTACATATTGTCGGTAATTCTACCAACATATATACTTAAGAGTCGCTAGGCATAACATACGATATATATTTAAGTTTAAAATCCATGTGGGGGCTGTGATAGCATCATGACGAGAGTTTAACACCTCACAAGGCCAGTGGAATGTTAAAGCTATTGCTACTTTTGCTACGATAGTCTCTTTTTGGTCGAGATAGTTTAGTGTGTGTGTACCTTACGTTGTTCCTTACCTACTTACTGAACCTGACTTGTGTCTTTTACGTGGCCTGTGTATATATTCTGATATTTTTTATTTTGTTATTCTGCTTATTCGTAACTCACATGTAGATATGATAATGGTATACGGGACCTACACGTTGATAAGACACATGTGCAATAGTTAGGTATCTTTATTCCGAAACGTTTCGCGTACACAGTAGGCTTCTTCAGTAGAATACACAGGAGGCAGCAGACGCAGTAGACACGTAAAGACGATGTAATCAGTCTTCACATCTCTACTAATTCTGCTGCTTCCTCTGTGTGAGTTGGAGATTGAGACACTTGTGCAACATATGGGAATCTTTATTGAGGAAACGTTTCGCCACACAGTGGCTTCATCAGTCCAATACAAATCAGAAGGGTGTAAGGAGAGGAGGAGTTTGAGGTAATCAGTCCTTCAGCCTGGAGTCGATGTGTTCAGTCCATAAATCTTGCAGAATGTACAGCATAGGGCCGTAGACGTGACTTATGTACTGTGGTCAGGTGAGGCGAAGCAGTAGGAGGCGGGGTCATAGTGGTACCATCCACTAGACGAAGTAGATCTTCGTCCAAAGATTGGACGAGGTTGAAGAATTCTTTGCATCAAGATCCCATGATGTTGCAGTGTCTGATAGATGTGATAAATGGTGTAGGTAAAACGTTCCGTGATAAACATACCTAACTGCTGCACCTGAGTCTTAATTATCTCCTCACATGTAGACTAAAATACACAGTACACTATTCATATATTTTATTATTTTCTCTTTGTTAGATCGAGTGTATCATATAAATATATCTTTGCTATATTTTAGATCTCTTAATAACCCTTATTCTAATAGTGTTTCTACAGGAGAAATGGGTTAGAATCCTTCCACTGTAAATCAAGTAGGTCGTAGTAGTCGATCATGATGTCACAAACGATAGGTTTGTAACCTGACTCTATCCATTATTAAAAAAATTATATTGGATTGTATGAATATTCTTGGATACAGTATTATTATTAAGAACAATTATCAATGTTATGAAAGAAAGTAATCTACAGGTAAGTAAGCAAGCAAGCTACAGGTAAGCAAGAAAGAAGTTTATTCAGGTACAGGTACATATAAATGCAGTTACATAAATTATCATACATAGCAGCATATGTGTAGATTACCTAGGATAACCACCAAAAATTAGACAGACTTATTTCCATTGGGGTCCTTGTAATAACTTATTAATTAAACCTCAAAAGTTAAAACAGTTAAGTAAATAAACGATGTGAAAAGCACAGGTGCCAACACAGAGGAGAGGGAGAGAGAGAGAGAGAGAGAGAGAGAGAGAGAGAGAGAGAGAGAGAGAGAGAGAGAGAGAGAGAGAGAGAGAGAGAGAGAGAGATGAGATGAGATGAAATTATGTCACGTGAATCTTAGAAAACAAGCGCTAAAGGAGGAAGTAATAGCAAACCAACAATTGTGATGGTTGCCATTTTCCACCGAGGAAGGGTGAGCCATAAATAAAATGTAGTCTGTATCATAACTCAACAGTTGTCTGGCTAGAAGACTGCTGACATCACGACTGAAATGATCCAACTGAACGATACTATCCTCACCCCTCCTTCATAGTGCAGGCGCTCGTCTTCCCATTTCCACGACACATGGCTCTTTTCCCCGAATCACTTCATAAACGTTACCTTTCTCACACTCCAACAGCACGTCAAGCCATAAAATCCACTGGTCCTCACTCATTCCGATCTAACACGCTCACTCAAATCCCTAGCACTCGAAATCTCTTGTACCACCATCCCTCCATCCCTTCCCGGGACGACCCCTACGACTCCACTTAGGTTTAATACATCCTGCTGATCATCCTGTTCTACTCTATCCTCTGAGTGCTGAGACACCTTCAACAACCCGTCCTCAGTCTTCTGAATTATGTCATTCATAACTCCACACTAAGATGGAGTGGAAAAAAAAGCGAAATGGGACAAGTACGTTAAAATGTTTGTTCACCTGTAGGTGAAAGAAGGGAGGGAAAGGGATAAGGATGAGAGAGAGAGAGAGTGAGAGACAGACAGAGACAAGGACTAGGAACCACGGGGCTTTGTGATCGTTTTTGTATCCAGTTTTGGATGATCACACTCCGTCAGGCTAATTCCTGCACATCTCATTTCTCAGATATTAAACACGATATTAAATATTTGCGTTATTTAGTCGGTGATATAATTTCGTGGAATCTTTATTATTTTAAGAGCGATTTGAATAACAAGGGTTATCATCTCTCAGTGCTTCTCTAATCTCTCTCATTCTCTCTCTCTCTTTCCAAACCTCCCTCCCTCCTTCCCTCCCTCCCTCCCTCCCTCCCTCCCCTGCCCTACTAATCAGGCAGCGTCAACGGAGGCCACCGGTGATACAAGGAGCCCAGATTACATCCTTCACCCACGCAATATAATTTTACCTCTAGTAAAAGGAGAGAAAAGGGTTATGCGTTTTCTTGGTCAAGTGATCAGATATTGCATGAGCCCAGAGCAGATCATTATTTCCTTTAGCAAATAATTCTCATTACCTAGATATTTTTGTTACTCTCACCTCACTCTGTCCCATGTTCACGTTTAATTTCCTTCTTTTAGATTCCCTCAGATTCCTTCATTAACCTTCGTAACTTCTCAACAGTTTCTCTCAAAAGAATCGGGTTTTGTTGCTCAATGATGCTGTTCTGGTGAGCTTATTGCACGTCCTCATGCCCATGTTGGCTCGTGATAAAGCACTCATGGCCAGTTTTTTCCGTTCATGTTGTTGTCGAATATTACGGCATTTATCGTACAAATACTCATGTTGATTCATGGTCCAGTATTCACGGTTTCTGTGTTTGATATCATGGATACACAAGACCGTGTCGTAGACAGCAATGAAGAAATCACAGGTGCAGAACAAGATATATAGTGACGGTGTCGCTCTGTATAGAGATTTATATATATTTTTTATATCTTTATATCTACATGTACATATACAAGGTATACAGTCCTAGCTGACATCAGTGACATACTACTATACAGAAAGCCCCTTGTTATGCTGAGCATTTCGGGCAAATTAGGCCAAGTTTATCCCAGGATGCGACCCACACCAGTCGACTAACACCCAGGTATCCATTTTACTTATAGATGAACAGGGACAGCAGGTGTCTTATGGAAACACGTCCTAATATTTTCCAGCCGTACCGGGGAATCGATCCCCGGATCTCAGTGTGGGAGCTGAGTGCACTAACGATCGAGCTACGGGATACAATGCTCTCTGTCAAATATCTGTTTTTAATTTATATCTTTACATATGTGACTTACGTGATGACAGAGTTGGATGGTGAGTGTTACGGAGATGTTACGGAGATGTTACGGAGATGTGCTGCAAATAAGGTTCCCTTAATGGTAATTCATCTTTATAAATGATACCCAGAAAATATATCATGTTCTTGGTAGTTGGTAGTATAGAGGATCTCTGAGGACAAGTAACTACTTCAGCTACATAGAGTTTCCGTAAGGATTCTCCAACCCAATAGAAATATCAAAATCAAATAAGATCATGAATTATGTCGGGCTTCCAGAAGTATACCCGGAGGGTATTCCGGGGGTCAACGCCCCCGAGGCCCGGCCCATGACCAAACTTCAGTAACATTATTAAATGCATTAGTGACCCCCGGCACCTCACCTGGCAGTACGTATATACAGTTTCCTCACAGGTCTCAGACATGACCCACATCTAACACACAAGTAGATATAATAAAGACACTTAAAAATTTATAAAAGGATGGGAAAATAATAGAAAAAAACTTTCTGGTGGCAGTAAAACAATGAACAAAAGACGATAAATTTAATTTATTTATGAAAACAAGTCAGAGGAGAACATTGGGTGTGATTTGTACACAGAGATTGATAATTCAGGCAAGATAAACTATGGATTATATACCATAATAAAGAAATTATTGATGAAAACCTACTGAGGAAAAAAGATAAGATTTGTTCGGATTTTTAACTAGGAGGGTTAGCCACCCAGGATAACCCAAGAAAGTCAGTAAGTCATCAGGGACTGACTGTCTTATTTCCATTGGTGTCCTTCAGTCTTGTTCCCCAGGATGCCACCCACACCAGTCAACTAACACTCAGGTACCTACTTAGTATCAGTCGAACAGAGACAGGAAGTTTTTACCCGTGCCGGGGATTGAATCATGGACACTCAGTGCACGAGGCGAATGCTCTGCCAACCGAGGCACGGGACACTGTAATTAGCTTGAAAGAAAATAACTGGCTGGTCTACGAGGTCGAAGTGGCTATAAATGGTCAGCAAAATTTTTAAATGTAATAATTTGTTTCTTTAAGCATCAAAATATTAAAAAGTGATTTATAAAGGAGAAAGCAAGTGACCTTTAGAGTTAGATCTTATATTTACTGGAAGAGAAGACGTGTCGTCCCATTATCCAGGTCTTCCTGGTGACGAAAAAAAGACATACAAATGTATTATAATGCGATCCTTTATTGGCAATATTTCTCCCACACAGTGGGCTTTATCAGGTCACGAACACATCTGCTTGTGACTTGATCAAGTCCACTGTGTAGGCGAAACGTACTCAATAAAGGATATTATACTGCATCTGTGTATTTTTCCATGGTGGTGGTGAGGAGAGAGTTGTCCCTCTGGCGGTACATAACTCAAGCTGTGGAAAGATGTTTCTTCTTCCATTATTTTACCTTTATAATTAATCTAAAAGTATATGAAACCAATTACGAAAATACATTGTATTGAAAAAATTAATATTAATATAAATTTCTCAGCATAATCTATACCTGGAGCATACGTGGAGGGTATTCCGGGGGTCAGCGCCCCCGCGATCCGGTTCATGATCAGGTCTCGTGATGGATCAGGACCTTATCAACCAGGCTGTTATCGCTGGCCGCAAGCAATCCTATCTAAAACTTACTGGAAAGAATAACAACAATCCTTTGGAAATAATGCAGGTTTCTATACGTAATCTAAAGTTGATTGTAACTAAACCAGGTTCATACAAAAAGTACAGATCTAAACCAATATTTTACAGGAATCAACTAGAATAAATAATGGCAAGAGACGGATATAAACATGATATACGAGGCACTCGGCAAAAATATAGGAAAAACATATCAGTCATTTTATTCCAAAACAAGGGAATAAACCTGTAAAAAAAAGATTTAGCTGGAGAACCATGAATAAAAAATAAGTACTTTATAAAATATATAAGAACCGTGTTAAAAAGAAACAAAAAAAGTGAGTTTGAAAAGGAATAGTGAACAGTGTGTGAGCTGGAATTTAATATTTTTTTTTTTAAACTAAACTATGTGGAAGACAGAATAATGCAAATTGTTAATTATTAAGACAAAACCCTGGAACAGGAGGAGGAAATGTGTGTGACGGTAAAAGTGATATGACTCAAGAAATCGTAATGACACGATTGCAAAGAAATCATACCCCCGGCCGGGATTGAACCCGCGGTCATAGAGTCGGGTCATAGCGACGGGCTGGAGTTTTGAGACTCTATGACCGCGGGTTCAATCCCGGCCGGGGGTATGGTAAAAGTGATACTTTACGCATTTTAACTAAAAAAATGAACATTTCAGAAAATTCCTCCAACTACTCCAAAACGTCGAAATATGTAAGAATATCGATTTGTTTTATGAAAATTACAAGCTATTCTTTGAAACAGAAGACACTAAAATATATGATATTGAGTGTCACAACCTACTTGTGAATATTAACAAGAAAGTGAATAACACCAAACAAGACAGCGCAGAGTATCTTAAATGAATGTACGGACGAAGAAAATTATCTTTTCAGTAAGAAAAATGCAATTTTACTTCGAGGTAAAAGTGGCGGACAAGTGGGGAAGTGAAGCTCATTGTGTTGCTAATAGAACATCGCGACGTTCAAGATCGGTCAAACTCCAGTCCTGTGTCACTGTCAACCGTTGTGGGGAAATTACTAGTGAACTTCATTAGAGAACAGCAGATAGAACACCTGATTGTAAAAGCAACTAGCAAATAGTTCTGTTCTCCATCAGCGAGTTCTTCTTAATAAACTCTAAATTGTTAAAGAAGGGTGTAGATACGGATTGCAGTTACACATAGTTTTCAAGAAATATTTTAGATTCTGTTCCTCGTAAGAGATTGTTCTGTAAAGTGTAAATAAGAAACATAAAAGGTAAACAATTATATAATAATAATAACCAGAAAACGAACATTTGGCTTAAAAAGGTGTTCTCAGTGGAGTTAGATAAACCATACGGACAGAGAGAGAGAGAGAGAGAGAGAGAGAGAGAGAGAGAGAGAGAGAGAGAGAGAGAGAGAGAGAGAGAGAAGCTCAGAGGGTACTGTTGTTGTTATGATATTCATCACGAGATAGAACAGTCAGGATCTGAATCATATCGATGACCCGTTGAGTTATTAAATTTAAATTAGAAACAACATGGGAAGAAGTGAACAGGTTATTAAGAAAACTGGACGTATCAAGTATAGTGGGATGAGACAATGTATTATCATGGACTATTATAAAGAGAACAGAACTGTGTGAAAGCCTAGCTAAACATCGACCAATAACTGATTATAGGGTAATTGTCAAAGCAGTGGAAGAGAACCATTGTAGATTGAACATTCCTGCAGTGGAGTAGACTGGTATCGCTGAAATACCAGTTAGTATCCTTGACCTGTGCATCATGTAAGGTGAGGAAGAGGATAATGGAACGGAGACTAGTGGAAGAACGGTATTAAATACGGTAAATCGTCTTTCATAAACCTGCTGAATTTCTATGAAGAAGGGAAAAATAATGCAGGAAAAAAGAGATGGGAGATTGTATACCTCTGGACTCCAAAAAGGCATTTGACATCTGTACTGAAAGATAGATCGAGCCAAAACAGAAACGACAGCAATGACATTAATAGATATGAAAAAGTAACTAAGGAAGAGAGAGAGAGAGAGAGAGAGAGAGAGAGAGAGAGAGAGAGAGAGAGAGAGAGAGAGAGAGAGAGAGAGAGAGAGAGAGAGAGAGAGAGAGAGAGAAAGAAAGAGAGAGAGAATACTGATCATAGATATTGGAATAGACAAAAATAACGCACGAGGCTTCTAAAGGAACTTGATTTAAGAGTTGAGAGAAAACCTGAACCGGAAGACATTTGAAAATACAACATGGGTAGATATAACATAGTACTAAATAATAAAAGAACTTAGTCGGATAGACAGAGATAGCATGTTCGAGAGATGTGAAACTAGTATACGAGAGCACAGCTAGGAAATATATGGCTCAGATAAGACAAGTCAGTAAGTATTTCTCCACCCTCAGATTGATCCAGATGTGGAATTACCTGGATGAAGAGACAACGGAGACTGACTACATACTCAACATCAATAAGAGAAACAACAGAATCCGCGAGGCTAGAAGGCAAGGAAACCAGACATTGAAAATTCAGATGGTTCAGGAGCTAAAACTTTACCCTCCACATCCACAACCGAGTATATCTCGGTGAGTGCAGCCCCACACAGGCGCGGGTACACACCTTCACCAGTGTTCGCCTCTCTGGAAGAGCGTAGATCAAGAGGACACATGATCATGACATACACAATATTTTATTGAATAGAAAATGTAAACAGATTCGTCTGGGACGCTCGGGAGACAAAGACGGAAGCTGTGCACTACAACGTGCCATAGAAATGAGGCACAATAGGCATAAAGCAGAAAATAGGCAGATGGATATTCAGCTTTTTCATAATTAGACCATACAGTGTAGTAGTAAACATAGCAAAAGCCTGCATTAGCAAAGTAAAAAGTTCAGCATTCCAAGGCACGATGTTGATGCCTCTGCTGTTTATCATCCTCATGGCGCATATACATACAAACATTGCCTAGGTACACAATTTTTCACTGCCATAAAAATAACGAAGATGACATTATTGTGAGCAGATCTCTTGGTTTATCATATTCACGGGGAGCACAAAACCCACAGGGGAATGTGGGTGTTAAGCCTACTTCAGATAGGCCGGTGGATGCTAACCATTTAACTGGTTATTATCTGACAAAGATCCGTGTCAGTTTCGTGTTTCCTGAGAAACAAGCACTATCATCATTGTCATAAATAATGCTTTGAAAATAAGTGCGAGTTAAAGAAATTACAACCGTAGAGCGGAAGTTATGAGGTGAACCTAAGCCTGGAGGTCAAAATTCGCAAACTTCATTAATTAGAAATAGATAATTTCAATCCATTATCCACCTCCTCACTACCCAGATATTAAAGCCTGATATTAAAATTCAGTTCAGTGGCCGTTCTAATTGTGTCCTTCACGCAGCTAGCTGCTTGTACGACCTGGCAAGCTAATGAGCACTTTGTTAACCACAACCAAGTTACACCGTCTCTTTCAACAACTGAACAAAGTTGTATTCATTGAACGCACGTTATAGAACATTATATACACACACTTTATATAAGTATAAATGCACACACACACACACACATAATATATATATATATATATATATATATATATATATATATATATATATATATATATATATATATATATAATATTACATCGGTCGTTTCCCACCAAGGTAGCGTGGTTCGAAAAAGAAAAACTTTCACCATTATTCACTCCATCACTGTCTTGTCAGAGGCGCACTTACACTACAGTTATATATATATATATATATAATATATATATATATATATATATATATTATACATGGGACAATGAATGCTTCATCATGGGCCAACATGAACATGATGACAAAAATGAGGCTTGATCACTTGATCACTTGATCACTTGATCGAGATCACTCACACCAAAAGAAATAATTAAAAAAAAAACAGCATTCTGTATTATTATGTGATTAGAGGTAAAATTATATTTTGTGTGGGTGGGGGATGTAATATGACTCCCTGTATCACTGGTGGCCTGGGTTGACACTGCCTGATTAGTAGTTGGGGGAGGAGAGGAGGGAGGAAGAGGAGAGAGAGAGAGAGAGAGAGAGAGAGAGAGAGAGAGAGAGAGAGAGAGAGAGAGAGAGAGAGAGAGATTAGAGACAGAGGTCAAAAGTCACGAACCATGATCCTAGGAAGAACTTTTTCGTATTAGGTGAATGTGAAGGGCTTCAGTAGGATTCAACAATTAAACAACTTTTTGGTAGACAGGAAGCCAGATTAAGTGGCCTGACCACTTTGGCTGCTATTTCTCACGTTAGTGATTTCTGTCACAGTGGCGAGTAGAGGATTTCGATGATCCTGTTAGTCACTAAATGTGATTCTTTCACTCGCCGAATATATTTGATATACCCAACCAAAACGAACTATTTATAATGCCAAAGAAATCAACAACGTGACACAATGGAATGAAACTTCGAGGCAAAAGATGCAACACAAACTACGGGAAAGCACCTAAAATTATTGGTACCCAGCAGAAATTATTTGTTAGAATCACAAAATCAGTTCCCAAACATAAAATATATATATATATATATATATATATATATATATATATATATATATATATATATATATATATAGAGAGAGAGAGAGAGAGAGAGAGATAACTGCAGTAGTACGAGAAATCATTACCGCTTTCATCTACTACGTGTTTAACTTAACCTGTCCAGGAAATCCATGCAAATTAAGGGCCCTGAAGACTGGAGCTTCCTTCCAGAATATGAAAAAAAAAAATTACCTTCAACCACCTTCTTCAAAAATATAGTTAAAAAGCCGGCTATAGTTAAAAAGCCGGCTATAGTTAAAAAGCCGGCTATAGTTAAACCTGCCTAAATTAATTACGTTAAAACCTGGTTTATCAAAAGCAACACTGTTGATCCAAATAATATTAGCATATTTAATTATGTTCACACTCTTATTAATATAACTCAACATATATAATAACCAAATATGTGTTCTAGTTCAGTGTTCACCACTACAATTGTTATACCAAATTGTTTTCAAAACGTAAACACACAAATTATTATAAGCAGAACAACTACAGTGAAAAAAAAATAGTGAAATCACGAAAGGTGTTGGAAGTTACTGTGATTTTAGTGCATCAAAATATTATAAATCGTAACTCAGATTGTTATATACAGTGTGAAAGGCTGCAAACCATAGCATTCTAGCAAGCTAACCTAATTAAATAATTTAGTTATAGGTTAATTATAAGACTGAAATGCTCTATATAAGAAGGGGCTATATATAACGTAGTTTAATCTGTCAGTTGTATACTGTGATGCATTATGAAGCATGAAATGCGTGTGAAACGTTTAGGAAACATTTTTACTTAAACGTTTCGCCAGCCAGGGGCTTCTGTCCATTACGGAGAAAAACGTTTTTCCTTGGAATGGACTGAAGAAGCCACTGACTGGAGAAACGTTTCTCTAATAAATGTTCCCAAATGTTACACAAGAGTCTCATTCTTCAACTTGCAGGTTTTCGAAACCATTTACATCATAAATAAAGTTTTCCTCTTGTCATTTGTCATCACTGTAACAGATGATCTACTGAAGCTGTAAGAGGAACAGCAACACAGTCATATATTTTGGCAAATTCAGGATATAATTAAAGTGTGGAAGCGGACCCTGAACATCTAAAGTCTGAATTTCAGACGCTACCACTGGCGATCAGTTGACAATGTGCTGCCCAGGTTGTTACACTGTAGATATTCTTTCTAGGCAGACAGCCTCGATATGAACCATGGTGCTCTCTGGTATCTGCTGTCCCAAATTCTCTCTCTCTCTCTCTCTCTCTCTCTCTCTCTCTCTCTCTAATTATAGTATCACAATACAATTTCCAGCGGGAATTCAGCTTTCATGTATTTAACTTTTTGTGTCCCTAAAATATCTTCATTACACAGACTGTAGTTTAGTCGACACCTAAAATGTTCTCGTTTTTGCTAAGGTGTGGAAGTTAATTTGCATACAGAATTTGTGTGTGTGTGTGTGTGTGTGTGTGTGTGTGGTGTGTGTGTGTGTGTTCTCGCAGTTGTGTTTGAGGGGGGGATATCGAGCCTTCTAGACTATTGTCTTCGGCATCACTGGTCGCTGAATCTCTTTGGTCTTCAAATTACTCAAAGTTACGGACTGAATTTGCCTTCATCACTTCCTGGTCTAAATCATTCAACTTTTCGACAACCCTGAGAAAAAAAAAACTTCCTTGCTTCCATATGGCTTATTTGTGAGATGAGCTTCCACGTGTGTTTCCTTCATCTTGGTCCTCCTATTTCACTCTGTCTATTTCCCTTAAGTTTAGAGTGTCGGAAAACATAACCCTGTTATGCTGATCATACTTACTTTCTTGGGTTCCTGTATTTTAGGGGTGGATAATCTGCTAATTTTACTTCCGTCTCTTGAGACATACTAGTAACTACTACGTAATTCTTGCCATCCACAATTTCCAGGCTTGAAAGTCTCTCAAAATCTTCAGTGGCTTCTGATCATTGCTACTTCTCCCTTCCTTTGTTATTCTTTTTCTTATTATTTAGTATCTCTCTAGGAATAGTACACGTGTTCGCATTCCTGAGATTTTCATATCCGCAATAGCGTCTGTATCAAGGATTTCCCTCTCTAAACTCTCTTTTATGACTTGTCTTGATTCCATGTACATTTGAGTACCACACTTTCATACATCTATCTCTTACTGCCTTTTCAGAGGCATTTCCCAAACTCTTTTTTCCTTTTGTATCTCCCTTTCAAAATAGGTGGTGTATTACCTGTTCTGTTTCTCCCTTTCCTTGCCTGCCTTTCAGTTTTGTGTTCCTCCTTCATCTGCTTCCCTTTGATACACACTGAGCTGAGGTTCCGAGAACGCTCGAGATTATATTTTCTTCTCAAAACCAGGCTTCTTTTTATTCTTCCTTTGTAAAGAGAATTTGCGCTGGTCTTGTTTTCCCATCTACAGAATCTTCTACCACAATAAAAAAAAAGTCGTATATGGGTTTCTGGTTAATCGCTCAGCGTGTGTCGTTCACTTCCATCAAGTGGCTGGTGGTGTTCCAATGTTATACACTTGTGTTGCTCGGGTTGCTGCATATTCATACGTAGGTGTGTTTGTTTAGTCGCATCCCTAGGGTTTTGTTTTTCCAACGTAAGCCTTGTCACAGCCTCCACGCGAGATAATGCAAACCCCCTGCATCGACAGGTTTAAAGTTATTGTGGCCCAAATTAGAAAACCTTGAACCAATCAGTTCAGGAATGAACGTTAATAAGCACTTTTATAGAGTAAGATAAATAGATTAATGGAACAACTTAAAGATTACCTGTTGACTGCCTGTAGATGGTATAAAGAGTCATTCTCTCCGTAGCCTGATATTTGACCATACCTCCTGGCTGCTGGCAGGAGGTATGGTCAGCCACTGCTCACCTTTTAGACTACTACCCTGGAGTCTACCAGGAGGGTGTTCCCAGGGGTCAACGCCCCCGCGGACCGGTTCATGACCAGGGTTAAGGAAGTGGGTGAGAGGCAGGCTTGAAAATACTGTGTAACTCAGAAACAGAGAGACCTGCTGAGGTAGGTTGCTTTATTATCAAGGTGCTGAGGGAGCCATTTAAGTCTACTGAGCTCCTTCAGGTTAGGTTAGGTAAGATTCGTCAGGAAACAGAACGTGTGTTTCCTGATGCGGGTCTTAATCACATGATGCCCCATCCCCCACTGGAGCTTTCGGTCATCTGATCGAGGCCTTCTGCTGGCTTACCAGGCCACACACACACACACACACACACACACACACACACACACACAGGGAGAGAGAACCTAGTAGCGTTCAGTGAAGAGGCAGGGCCAGGAGCTGAGTCTCGAGGTGAGTACACACACACACATACACGCACACCTGTTATTTAGTTAGGTTCGTTTATTAAAACTTTTGTCCTGCACCATGTGCTGTGTGTCCTATAGACTTGTCTGATTATTATATATATATATATATATATATATATATAATATATATATATATATATATATATATATATAATATATATATATATATATATATATATATATGTATATAATATATATATATATGAATCTGATAAAGGAAAAAAATTATTGAGTGGGAGCCGAGAGAAGTGTGGCTGCTGGCAACGCCTTCCCGGAGTCACTCTTGCTATTTTCTTGTCAAGAATACCCATAATTTTGTAGATGACAGGAATAACCATGCTTGCTGATACCTCCGTCCACGGCTATAATTTACCTTTTGTTCATAAGCCGGTGAGCAATGGCCAGAGAGTATATTTAGCTCTTATGACTTAAAATAACTTAACAAATAAATTACCAAAAAATTTAGATCTAAAAATGTTTCTTTTTTTTTTCCTCTCTCTCTGGCTTAGCGAGGGTTGCTAGAAGTTAGCGGTGATCACGCACGTCGCGTAGCGGGTCTCGCTACTCTAATTCGGCAGTGATGGTAAGGGGTACCACCACTCCCCTACCCATTCCCCCCCCCGCAAGTCATTACCGCCAACACAACTCCCATTACTACTACTTCCCTCCACTACTCCCTCACCCCCTACATTTTTCGTAGTTACAGTACTGACGCATTGCCTTACAAAATAAATGTGTACGGCGTACTTACACACACACACACACACACACACACGCACACGCACACACCGAGGGCAGCTGCTAGAAAACAAAGTAGGAATGGTAATGGGAATTTGGTAAGCTAAAGCGAAATTCCACATTCCTGTTCGAATTTTTCATTCCAAAATCCAAATTATATCTGAATGTTTATACTCTAAGATATCTCAGTGTTTTCACTCCACTATACATATATTTTTTTAAAGTTTAAAAAGAAATTCGGTAAAGCGAGCACATAATTAGTGGATTTTTAAAGCAAGGTGAGTGGGAGGCTACCTCCAGACCCTGAGCGGAAAGGGGAGAGAAGATAATAGAATTGATTAGAAATGGTGATGGAAGTGGATAGCAGAGTACAAGGTTTTCAAGAGAGCAGAGAAAGGTGAGTGTGGACACCTCCGTGTATGGCCCACGGTGATCACCGTTACTGCCAGACTACTGTGTAGTTATTATGGCCCACGGTGATCACCGTTACTGCCAAACTACTGTGTAGTTATTATAACTCACGAGATCGTGATAACACGATTGCCAGCAAACCACGGTACGAGTGGGACTTGAACTCGTGGCAAGTTAGTCAGTCGTAAAACTCCAGGTCAGTGAGTAAGCCACTGGGCCAGCTGGCTACAATAAGATCCATCCAACTAGGTATATTTGTACACCATAGGAAGGTTAGCAGGGGCCCCACTGTGACCACAAATGTAATTTTTTTTATATCTGTAAAAACTTGCATTTGTGGTCACAGTGGTGCCTATGCTATCCTCTCTATGGTGTAAAAATATACCTAGCTAGATAAATCCTATTGTAGCCAGCTGGTCCAGTGGCTTACGCACTGGCCTGGAGTTTATGACTCACTTGCCATAGGTTCAAGCCCCACCCGTACCGTGGTAGTGTATAGTACCCAATAACTAGGCAGTACCACACCGAGCTCTGAAACGCCGTATTTCTGAGCATAAGGGACCGTCTTTCGGTACGTTACTTAGTAATCATACAACATTGTGAATTAACCAGCCACCTTCTGACTTCTGGCAACACCACACTTCTTCCTTCTTGCTTAAGATGCATGATTTAAGACGTTATTAACACCACAAATGCATCAACAAGAACACTTTTTCAAAATTGATGGACTGAACACGTCGACTCCAGGTTGAGAGAATGATTCCCTCGAACTCCTGATCTTCAACCTGTCTTCACTGTACTGGACTGAGGAAGCCATTAATTGGCAAAACGTTTCCACAATTAAGATACCCAAGTTATGCACAAGTGTGTAACTCATCAACCTGTTGATTCTCTGTACGGGTTATCAACATACCAATGAGACTGAAACTCATCATCTCGGGCTATGTTACTAGTGCAGTCGAGGCCTCAAATAAACAATTGCGCTGTGTCTGCACATTTGTTCACATTTCAATTATCATTTTTATGCCTGAGTTTAAATTTGTTTTAGATTGGTTGGGTCAGCTATTTTGATATTAAGCTAATTTGTCAATTTAATTAAAATTTTAAGTTTAATGTAGCACTGTTGATGGGGTTTGAGTATCCGAAACGTTCGGAACTGAAAATGAAGTTTTTTATTCAAATTTGGTATTTTATATATATAATATATATATATATATATATATATATATATATATATATATATATATATATATATATATATATATATATATATATATATATTTATAATGTCGTGCCGAATATGTAAAACTGGTCAATTAGCAAGAACTCATTTGAAATTAAGTCCTTTCTAAAATTTTCTCTTATACGTTTAAAGATCTATTTTTTTCATTAATGTTGATTTAAAAATTTATAATTTTGAACTAAAAGGAACTTAGAAAACTTACCTAATCTTATTATAACAAGAACAATTTATTTTAACCTAATCCAACAAAATATATTTTAGATTTGTTTACAGTAATTTAATACTAAACAAACACAGCGAAATATATTTTTTTCGTAAGGTTCAGAATGATTTTGACGAAATTATTGCATATACAAATTTTCACTTGTCCTATATGGCAAGATGAGCGTTGCTATTTAAGCCAAGATCGCAAGTTCTGCCTATTCGGCACGACATATATATGTATGTATATGTATGTATGTGTATATATATATATATATATATATATATATATATATATATATATATATATATATATATAATATATATATATATTTAAGTCTTTCTTTTTATATTTAGTAATTCATACAGGAGAAGGGGTTACTAGCCCCTTGCTCCCGGCAGTTTAGTGGCCTCTTACGATATGCATGACTCAGGGAGGAAGAATTATCTTCCACTTCCCCATGGAGATAAGAGGAAATATAGAATAACAGAAACTGTTAAGAAAATAGAGGAAAACCCAGATGGGTGTGTAAATGTATGTGTGTGTACATGCATGTGTAGTGTCACGTAAGTGTAAACAGAAGTAGCAAGATATACCTGGTATCCCACTTGTTCATGAGACAGAAAAAAGACATCAGAAATCCTACCATCATGTAAAACAATTACAGGTTTCCGTTTCACACTTACTTGGCAGGACGGTAGTACCTCCCTGAGTGATTGCTGTCTACCAGCCTACTACCTAGCATATATAATGTATACACTGAATAAACAGAATGCTAGGAGGGGAGTCGAACAAGCTGGTGGACACACATTTTGTGATCAACATACTCGTTGGTCATTTAATCAACTGGAAGGAGGACAGGTCTGCTTGTTAACCAGTCTTGGGCAGCCTTCCTGGTGTACTTCAGAGGTCTCCTGCGACTCACAGAAGAAATGTGGAGGAAACTGAAGACGTGTGAACACTTGAAAAAATGAAATCACCTAAATCTACGAAGACCTGGGGGACTGCAGGTTCTATACGGTCTAAGGGTTGGGGTGAGGTACACTGATGATATGAACAGGGGCGTCAAAACTATCTTTTTTATCGTGAATACTCTATATTCATAGGCTAAGAACATATCTCCAGTTTTGTAAATTGTCTAAGGGATGATTATTGAGGTACATAAAATACTATCTGCTTTATTAAATATTGGAATTTTTGGGTTTCCATTCATTTTGCACTCTGCCCTTTACTAATAATACGTTCAATTACTCGATATACTTTTTTATAATTCACTTCTATATTTCTATTTTTTTATAATTCTACTATTTTTATAATACTAAGAAGCTATTAGTCTGGTTCGCTTCTGTACACCTTCTCTACGTATTGTCTAGATTGCTAATTTCTATAGTTTTAATATGCCTGAGTGAGGTTCTAATATTGAATGCTTGATTGGGATGTTCATATAATGTTCAATTATAAATATAATGATGAAAGATGTGTTGAGTATTAAACATTGTCATGTTGTTTCTGCAGTTTATCACTGACGTTTAAAGGTTCACTCGTTTCTCTCACAAATTTTCTCCCATGGATGAATGTGATAAACAAAATTGTGTTAACTTCGTGCAATGTGGATTTTAACTCAAATTTCTGTTTCGCTTTCTTGTTATTCTCCTGCTGTCTCTCTGAAACTCCGTGTAGTTAGTATAATTTTTCCGAATTACCAATCATTAACAGTTCCTTAAGGTTGTTACGTTATTACGTTTCTCTCACATGCTCTCTGCTGGTAGTGTGTCACCTGAGGCTTTTATGCTTCTATGTTATTCTCTTCAATATTTAGAATTTTTATTTAAATATGTTTCTCATTTCCTATACTTTGTATCCAGAAGTTAGATCAAATTAACCAGACTTAAATCTCGACACATTCTTTCCCTCTTTGCTACTCGAGTCGAAAACCAGGTAAATCCTTTCATCCTCCAAAAGGTTTTTATAATGGTTTCAATTTCTTTTTGAAACAGGCAGATCCGGATTAAGATTTTGTAGGCCTCTGGGCTACAGGTACTGTGAAGCCACCAGTGATATTTCCAAAAGGAAAAAGAATTAATCACAACAGTCAATAGTTCATTATATACGTAATGTAATAACATACAATAATTATAAACTTACAGTGGTAACTGTGAACACTTTTCACTTAATCTCTGGAGGCCTTCCAGCTGGCGGAGGCCCCTGGGCTGCACCTCCTAAAGCCCATTCCTTAATCCGGCCCTGGAAACAGGTAATTTTGTAGTCAACTATTGTTCTGTTTCCCTTGTGCCTAGCATGAATGATTGAGGTGGTAGTCGGTGGTCAGAGTATTGTTGGTACTGGTGCCAGAAATGACAGTGTTGATAATATGTCAGCTGCCTGCCATCCTAACACATTACTGCAGTTTATATTAAGGGTATTAATATTACTTTGTATTGCTGTTTATTTTTTATTATGCAGAGAGAGAGAGAGAGAGAGAGAGAGAGAGAGAGAGAGAGAGAGAGAGAGAGAGAGAGAGAGAAAGAGAGAAGAGAGAGAGAGAGAGAGAGAGAGGAGAAAGAGAGACATACAGACTGGTTGACAAAAAGACAGAGACAAAGAGAAAGACAGTAGACGGACCTGAAATTCAGACAAAGAGACAGAATAACAAAGACAGAGAAAAAAAAGACACGTAACTACAGACACAGACAAACAGAGACAGAAAACGATAGTCAGACAAACACAAAAGAGACAGAGTGACAAACATACAGGAAGACAGTGAGAGAAAACACAGATAACAACAAACGATGACAATAACTCACATTTTGATAGTCTGTATAGACAGTCAAAATCTGAGACTAAGAAGATATTTCACAAGAAATAAGTTATTCGAGACTCAGATGAATTAAGACATCCCGAGGAATCTTTACGAAAGAACCTATGTAAGCTGACAGCTCTAATTGCCGTTTTTTTACCTTTGTAAATTAGGAACGAATTTCAAATTATCCTACGACAGCAGTGTGACTGTTGGTGGAGTAACTCACATGGAGGGAGAGTAATGACAGCAGTGTGACTGTTGGTGGAGTAACTCACATGGAGGGAGAGTAATGACAGCAGTGTGACTGTTGGTGGAGTAACTCACATGGAGGGAGAGTAATGACAGCAGTGTGACTGTTGGTGGAGTAACTCACATGGAGGGAGAGTAATGACAGCAGTGGACTGTTGGTGGAGTAACTCACATGGAGGGAGAGTAATGACAGCAGTGTGACTGTTGGTTTAGTAACTCACATGGAGGGAGAGTAATGACAGCAGTGTGACTGTTGGTGGAGTAACTCACATGGAGGGAGAGTAATGACAGCAGTGTGACTGTTGGTGGAGTAACTCACATGGAGGGAGAGTAATGACAGCAGTGTGGACTGTTGGTGGAGTAACTCACATGGAGGGAGAGTAATGACAGCAGTGTGACTGTTGGTGGAGTAACTCACATGGAGGGAGAGTAACGACGCAGTGTGACTGTTGTGTGGAGTAACTCACATGGAGGGAGAGTAATGACAGCAGTGTGACTGTTGGTGGAGTAACTCACATGGAGGGAGAGTAATGACAGCAGTGTGACTGTTGTGGAGTAACTCACATGGAGGGAGAGTAATGACAGCAGTGTGACTGTTGGTGGAGTAACTCACATGGAGGGAGAGTAATGACAGCAGTGTGACTGTTGGTGGAGTAACTCACATGGAGGGAGAGTAACGACGCAGTGTGACTGTTGGTGGAGTAACTCACATGGAGGGAGAGTAATGACAGCAGTGTGACTGTTGGGAGTAACTCACATGAGGGAGAGTAATGACAGCAGTGTGACTGTTGGTGGAGTAACTCACACGGAGGGAGAGTAATGACAGCAGTGTGACTGTTGGTGGAGTAACTCACATGGAGGGAGAGTAATGACAGCAGTGTGACTGTTGGTGGAGTAACTCAAAATGGAGGGAGAGTAACGACGCAGTGTGACTGTTGGTGGAGTAACTCACATGGAGGGAGAGTAATGACAGCAGTGTGACTGTTGGTGGAGTAACTCACATGGAGGGAGAGTAATGACAGCAGTGTGACTGTTGGTTTAGTAACTCACATGGAGGAGAGTAATGACAGCAGTGTGACTGTTGTGGAGTAACTCACATGGAGGGAGAGTAATGACAGCAGTGTGACTGTTGGTGGAGTAAACTCACATGGAGGGAGAGTAATGACAGCAGTGTGACTGTTGGGTTTGGGGTAACTCACACGGAGGGAGAGTAATGACAGCAGTGTGACTGTTGGTGGAGTAACTCACATGGAGGGAGAGTAATGACAGCAGTGTGACTGTTGGTGGGGTAACTCACATGGAGGGAGAGTAACGACGCAGTGTGACTGTTGGTGGAGTAACTCACATGGAGGGAGAGTAATGACAGCAGTGTGACTGTTGGTGGAGTAACTCACATGGAGGGAGAGTAATGACAGCATGTGACTGTTGGTGGAGTAACTCACATGGAGGGAGAGTAATGACAGCAGTGTGACTGTTGTGGAGTAACTCACATGGAGGAGAGTAACGACAGCAGTGTGACTGTTGGTGGAGTAACTCACATGGAGGGAGAGTAATGACAGCAGTGTGACTGTTGGTGGAGTAACTCACATGGAGGGAGAGTAACGACGCAGTGTGACTGTTGGTGGAGTAACTCACATGGAGGGAGAGTAATGACAGCAGTGTGACTGTTGGTGGAGTAACTCACATGGAGGGAGAGTAATGACAGCAGTGTGACTGTTGGTGGAGTAACTCACATGGAGGGAGAGTAACGACGCAGTGTGACTGTTGGTGGAGTAACTCACATGGAGGGGAGAGTAATGACAGCAGTGTGACTGTTGGTGGAGTAACTCACATGGAGGGAGAGTAATGACAGCAGTGTGACTGTTGGTGGAGTAACTCACATGGAGGGAGAGTAACGACAGCAGTGTGACTGTTGGTGGAGTAACTCACATGGAGGGAGAGTAATGACAGTAGTGTGACTGTTGGTGGAGTAACTCACATGGAGGGAGAGTAATGACAGCAGTGTGACTGTTGGTGGAGTAACTCACATGGAGGGAGAGTAACGACGCAGTGTGACTGTTGGTGGAGTAACTCACATGGAGGGAGAGTAATGACAGCAGTGTGACTGTTGGTGGAGTAACTCACATGGAGGGAGAGTAATGACAGCAGTGTGACTGTTGGTGGAGTAACTCACATGGAGGGAGAGTAACGACGCAGTGTGACTGTTGGTGGGGTAACTCACATGGAGGGAGAGTAACGACGCAGGTGTGACTGTTGGTGGAGTAAAATCACATGGAGGGAGAGTAATGACAGCAGTGTGACTGTTGGTGGAGTAACTCACATGGAGGGAGAGTAATGACAGCAGTGTGACTGTTGGTGGGTAACTCACATGGAGGGGGAGTAACGACAGCAGTGTGACTGTTGGTGGAGTAACTCACATGGAGGGAGAGTAATGACAGCAGTGTGACTGTTGGTGGAGTAACTCACATGGAGGGAGAGTAATGACAGCAGTGTGACTGTTGGTGGAGTAACTCACATGGAGGGAGAGTAATGACAGCAGTGTGACTGTTGGTGGAGTAACTCACATGGAGGGAGAGTAATGACAGCAGTGTGACTGTTGGTGGAGTAACTCACACGGAGGGAGAGTAATGACAGCAGTGTGACTGTTGGTGGAGTAACTCACATGGAGGGAGAGTAATGACAGAAGTGTGACTGTTGGTGGAGTAACTCACACGGAGGGAGAGTAAATGACAGCAGTGTGACTGTTGGGGGAGTAAACTCACATGGGGGGAGAGTAATGACAGAAGTGTGACTGTTGGTGGAGTAACTCACACGGAGGGAGGGTAATGACAGCAGTGTGACTGTTGGTGGAGTAACTCACATGGAGGGAGAGTAATGACAGAAGTGTGACTGTTGGTGGAGTAACTCACACGGAGGGAGAGTAATGACAGCAGTGTGACTGTTGGTGGAGTAATTCACACGGAGGGAGAGTAATGACAGCAGTGTGACTGTTGGTGGAGTAATTCACACGGAGGGAGAGTAATGACAGCAGTGTGACTGTTGGTGGAGTAATTCACACGGAGGGAGAGTAATGACAGCAGTGTGACTGTTGGTGGAGTAATTCACACGGAGGGAGAGTAATGACAGCAGTGTGACTGTTGGTGGGGTAATTCACACGAGGGAGAGTAATGACAGCAGTGTGACTGTTGGTGGAGTAACTCACATGGAGGGAGAGTAATGACAGCAGTGTGACTGTTGGTGGAGTAACTCACATGGAGGGAGAGTAATGACAGCAGTGTGACTGTTGGTGGAGTAACTCACATGGAGGGAGAGTAATGACAGCAGTGTGACTGTTGGTTTAGTAACTCACATGGAGGGAGAGTAATGACAGCAGTGTGACTGTTGGTGGAGTAACTCACATGGAGGGAGAGTAATGACAGCAGTGTGACTGTTGGTGGAGTAACTCACATGGAGGGAGAGTAATGACAGCAGTGTGACTGTTGGTTTAGTAACTCACATGGAGGGAGAGTAATGACAGCAGTGTGACTGTTGGTGGAGTAACTCACATGGAGGGAGAGTAATGACAGCAGTGTGACTGTTGGTGGAGTAACTCACATGGAGGGAGAGTAACGACAGCAGTGTGACTGTTGGTGGAGTAACTCACATGGAGGGAGAGTAATGACAGTAGTGTGACTGTTGGTGGAGTAACTCACATGGAGGGAGAGTAACGACGCAGTGTGACTGTTGGTGGAGTAACTCACATGGAGGGAGAGTAATGACAGCATGTGACTGTTGGTGGAGTAACTCACATGGAGGGAGAGTAATGACAGCAGTGGACTGTTGGTGGAGTAACTCACATGGAGGGAGAGTAATGACAGCAGTGTGACTGTTGGTGGAGTAACTCACATGGAGGGAGAGTAATGACAGCAGTGTGACTGTTGGTTTAGTAACTCACATGGAGGGAGAGTAATGACAGCAGTGTGACTGTTGGTGGAGTAACTCACATGGAGGGAGAGTAATGACAGCAGTGTGACTGTTGGTGGAGTAACTCACATGGAGGGAGAGTAATGACAGCAGTGTGACTGTTGGTGGAGTAACTCACATGGAGGGAGAGTAATGACAGCAGTGTGACTGTTGGTTTAGTAACTCACATGGAGGGAGAGTAATGACAGCAGTGTGACTGTTGTGGAGTAACTCACATGGAGGGAGAGTAATGACAGCAGTGTGACTGTTGGTGGAGTAACTCACATGGAGGGAGAGTAATGACAGCAGTGTGACTGTTGGTTTAGTAACTCACATGGAGGGAGAGTAATGACAGCAGTTTTGACTGTTGGTGGAGTAACTCACATGGAGGGAGATAATGACAGCAGTGTGACTGTTGGTGGAGTAACTCACATGGAGGGAGAGTAATGACAGCAGTGTGACTGTTGTGAGTAACTCACATGGAGGGAGAGTAACGACAGCAGTGTGACTGTTGGTGGAGTAACTCACATGGAGGGAGAGTAATGACAGTAGTGTGACTGTTGGTGGAGTAACTCACATGGAGGAGAGTAACGACGCAGTGTGACTGTTGGTGGAGTTTAAATCACATGGAGGGAGAGTAATGACAGCAGTGTGACTGTTGGTGGAGTAACTCACATGGAGGGAGAGTAATGACAGCAGTGTGACTGTTGGTGGAGTAACTCACATGGAGGGGGAGTAACGACGCAGTGTGACTGTTGGTGGAGTAACTCACATGGAGGGAGAGTAATGACAGCAGTGTGACGTTGGTGGAGTAACTCACATGGAGGGAGAGTAATGACAGCAGTGTGACTGTTTTGGGGGAGTAACTCACATGGAGGGAGAGTAATGAACAGCAGTGTGACTGTTGGTGGAGTAACTCACATGGAGGGAGAGTAATGACAGCAGTGTGACTGTTGGTGGAGTAACTCACATGGAGGGAGAGTAATGACAGCAGTGTGACTGTTGGTGGAGTAACTCACATGGAGGGAGAGTAACGACAGCAGTGTGACTGTTGGTGGAGTAACTCACATGAGGGAGAGTAATGACAGAAGTGTGACTGTTGGTGGAGTAACTCACATGGAGGGAGAGTAATGACAGCAGTGTGACTGTTGGTGGAGTAACTCACATGGAGGGAGATAATGACAGCATGTGACTGATTTGGGGGAGTAACTCACATGGAGGGAGAGTAATGACAGAAGTGTGACTGTTGGTGGAGTAACTCACATGGAGGAGAGTAATGACAGAAGTGTGACTGTTGGTGGGGTAACTCACATGGAGGGAGAGTAATGACAGCAGTGTGACTGTTGGTGGAGTAACTCACATGGAGGGAAGTAATGACAGCAGTGTGACTGTTGGTGGAGTAACTCACATGGAGGGAGAGTAATGACAGAAGTGTGACTGTTGGGGGAGTAACTCACATGGAGGGAGAGTAATGACAGCAGTGTGACTGTTTGTGGAGTAACTCACATGGAGGGAGAGTAACGACGCAGTGTGACTGTTGGTGGAGTAACTCACATGGAGGGAGAGTAATGACAGCAGTGTGACTGTTGGTGGAGTAACTCACACGGAGGGAGAGTAATGACAGCAGTGTGACTGTTGGTGGAGTAACTCACATGGAGGGAGAGTAATGACAGCAGTGTGACTGTTGGTGGAGTAACTCACATGGAGGGAGAGTAATGACAGCAGTGTGACTGTTGGTGGAGTAACTCACACGGAGGGAGAGTAATGACAGCAGTGTGACTGTTGGTGGAGTAACTCACACGGAGGGAGAGTAAGTCTCATATATTCCACTGTCGACTCGTGTCCAGTGACTTCGTATTTATGGGGCAGAGATGTTGACATTTTTATGTTGTGAGGTCGAGAGATGAAGCTTGTGGCTCATCAGTGAGAGAGCTTTATATATATATATAATATAATATATATATATAATATATATAAAAATATATATAATATATAAATATATAATATATATATATATATATATATATATCAAGAATGAATGAAGACTCGAACCGGTGTTCGTGCGCATACCACCAGGCCCATTCTCTTGATGAATCATTGACAGTGGTTCATTACGACTATCGGTCTGTTTCTTCCTCTCTCTGTCTCTGTGTCTGTCTCTCATGTCACAGTTGGTGCCGGTGATACAACCATGTCACAGTTGGTGCCGGTGATACAACCATGTCACAGTTGGTGCCGGTGATATAACCATATCACAGTTGGTGCCGGTGATACAACCATATCACAGTTGGTGCCGGTGATACAACCATGTCACAGTTGGTGCCGGTGATACAACCATGTCACAGTTGGTGACGGTGATACAACCATATCACAGTTGGTGACGGTGATACAACCATATCACAGTTGGTGCCGGTGATACAACCATGTCACAGCTCTACTGGCTGTTAAATCCTTGTATTTGTAAGCTCCGTGAGCGAGTGCTTGCAGCAGCATTGGGACTGCTATATTCGTGGACCCCGGTTCAAGTCCCCGTGAAGGTGATGGAGATAGATGCGTCGTGAGTAGATGTGTAGGTGAAGGAATTTGTGATGGATGAGTGGTGATGGAGTAATGGAAGATGGATGATGGAGGAGGTGGTGGAATTGGGTGGATTTTGGAGGTGGTGGAGAAGTAAGTGGTGAAGGTGGAGGAATGAACAAGGAAGTGGTAAGTAATGGAGGAAGTAGAGATGGAGAAATGAAGACAGTGGAGGATTGATGGAGGAAGTGGAAGTACTGAGATGGGCAACTGTGAAGGTTGTGTGTGTGTTTGTGTGTGTGTTTGTGTGTGTGTACTCGCCTATTTGTGGTTGCAGGGGTCGAGTCACAGCTCCTGGCCCCGCCTCTTCGCTGATTGCTACTAGGTACTCTCTCTCCCTGCCCCATGAGCTCTATCATACCTCGCCTTAAAACTATGTATGGTTCCTGCCTCCACCACATCACTTTCTAGGCTATTCCATGGCCTGACTACTCTATGACTGAAGAAATACTTCCTAACATCCCTTTGATTTATCTGAGTCTTCAACTTCCAATTGTGACCTCTTGTGTCTGTGTCCCATCTCTGGAACATCCCGTCTTTGTCCACCTCGTGTGTGTGTGTGTGTGTGTGTGTGTGTGTGTGTGTGTGTGTGTGTGTGTGTGTGTGTGTGTGTTTGTGTGTTTGTGTGTTTGTGTGTGTGTGTGTGTGTGACTGAGTTGGTAAGGTGGAGGGTGATGGAGTGGGTGGTGGTAGAGGGGTGGTGGTAGAGGGGTGATGGAGGAGGGGTAATGGACGGGGTGATGGAGGGAGTGATGGAAAGGGGTGATGGAGGGAGTGATGGAAAGGGGTGATGGAGGGATGATGGAAAGGGGTGATGGAGGGAGTGATGGAAAGGGGTGATGGAGGAGTGATGGAAAGGGGTGATGGAGGGAGTGATGGAAAGGGGTGATGGAGGGAGTGATGGAAAGGGGTGATGGAGGGAGTGATGGAGGGGTGATGAGGGAGTGATGGAGGGAGTGATGGAGGGAGTGATGGAGGGGTGATGGAGGGGTGATGGGTGGTATGCTGCACACTGCGAATGTATATAAAAAGAACTTGCTCAAAAGAGTGTCGGTGATGGGCTCATTTTGCAAGGAAATAGACTTACCCTATTCCTTGGATCAAATTTGAATGTATCCCATTCCCCTACGGGTTTAGCACTTTCTGATCAAAATAAAAATCCAAGTCGGACCGAAACGTCGCCATAAGTTTCATTCTCCTATGTGCGGGTTATTTCTGTATTGTTCCAGTAAGTCACGGTATTGTGACTGTTTATTCTTTAAGACATAGTCAGCAAATTAGCGTACTTTATAAATTTGTCGAAAGTAAAAACCTGTGTCAGTAGAGATGAAAGTCACGACGAGGCTGATCACATCGACCAGAAAGTATCGAACAAGATCCCGAGAAATGAACAGAACACAACATAAACCGAAGCCAAAGACTTAGACAAAAACTGTAAAAAAAAAGTCGCACATTTGTAAGAGCATCAAAGAGGTGCGTGTGGCGTGTGGCTGTGAGTCACTGACTGGGCCTCAAAGATCAATATTTAGAGACCAAACTATAGACTGCAACAAGAAAGGGTTCTGATGCAAACATTGGTCAGGTACAAGCAATAGTCTGATGCAAACATTGGTCAGGTACAAGCAATAGTCTGATTCAAAAAATTGGTCAGGTACAAGCAATAGTCTGATTCAAACATTGGTCAGGTACAAGCAATAGTCTGATTCAAACATTGGTCAGGTACAAGCAATAGCCTGACATTAACATTGGTCAGGTACAAGCAATAGTCTGATGCAAATATTGGTCAGGTACAAGCAATAGTCTGATTCAAACATTGGTCAGGTACAAGCAATAGCCTGACATAAACATTGGTCAGGTACAAGCAATAGTCTGATTCAAACATTGATCAGGTACAAGCAATAGTCTGATTCAAACATTGGTCAGGTACAAGCAATAGTCTGATTCAAACATTGGTCAGGTACAAGCAATAGTCTGATTCAAACGTCCACTACAAGCAATAGTCTGATACAAACATTGGTCCACTACAAGCAATAGTCTGATACAAACATTGGTCCACTACAAGCAATAGTCTGATACAAACATTGGTCCACTACAAGCAATAGTCTGATACAATCATTGGTCCACTACAAGCAATAGTCTGATACGAACATTTGTCCACTACAAGCAATAGTCTGATACGCATGTCTTGTAAGGCAAATAAATGAACTGGAAGCACGAATCAACTTTGGATTTGAGAAATTATAGTTTTCGTACAAAAACAATATACTAGGACTTCCTAAAAAAAATATGAGAAATACCTAAAAGATTCCCCTGTGTTCCGGACCAGGTCTGCATTGTTTACTCTTAATCTAAGATCGTCTCAGTTAAGGGAACATTATATTATATATTGTGTAGTCATTGCTTGAGTAATGGTGGTGATAGTGGAGGAAGGTGCAAGTACAGATGAGATATATATATATATATATATATATATATATAATATATATATATATATATATATATATATATATATATAAATATATATATATGCAATAAGATCACAGTAAACAGGTGATTTCAAAATATGCAAAACAACCACTCTGAAAGAATAGTTTTCCCTTTATAATGTGAGTAGTCACGAAAGCGCTTGGAATTTCTCTATTCTTTCAGAGTGGTTGTTTTGCATATGCATATATATATATATATATATATATATATATATATATATATAATATATATATAATATATATATATATATATATATATATAATATATATATATGTGTGTGTGTATATATAATATATGTGTGTGTGCGTGTGTGTGTGTGTGTGTGTGTGTGTACTCGCCTATTTGTACTCACCTATTTGTGGTTGCAGGGGTCGAGTCCTAGCTCCTGGCCCCGCCTCTTCACCGGTTGCTACTAGACCCTCTCTCTCCCCGCTCCATGAGCTTTATCAAACCTCGTCTTAAAACTGTGTATGGTTCCTGCCTCCACTACGTCATTTTCTAGGCTATTCCACTGCCTTACAACTCTATGACTGAAGAAATACTTCCTACTATCTCTCTGACTCATTTGTGTCTTCAACTTCCAATTGTGGCCTCTTGTTTCTGTGTCCCCTCCCTGGAACATCCTGTCCTTGTCCACCTTGTCTATTCCACGCAGTATTTTATATGTCGTTATCATGTCTCCCCTGACCCTCCTGTCCTCCAGTGTCGTCAGGCCGATTTCCCTTAATCTTTCTTCATAGGACATTCCCCTTAGCTCTGGAACTAACCTTGTCGCAAACCTTTGTACTTTCTCTAGTTTCTTGACGTGCTTTATCAAGTGCGGGTTCCAAACAGGTGCTGCATACTCCAGTATGGGCCTGACATACACGGTGTACAGTGTCTTGAATGATTCCTTATTAAGGTGTCGGAATGCTGTTCTCAGGTTTGCCAGGCGCCCATATGCTGCAGCAGTTATGTGTGTGTGTGGTGTGTGTGTGTGTGTGTGTGTGTGTGTGTGTGTGTGTGTGTGATGAATATAACAATTTATGAAGGCTAAAATACAATGAATTTTGAGTCTTTTCTACAGAACAATGAGGATACATATAATAACAATAAATTTTACGATGATATGTGTCGCACACGAGGATCGAATGCTCATTATAGATTCCTACGGTTGGACATGTGTTATCATATTTATACACTCGTAGGATTAATCCATCTTGTCTTGATACCAAACACACAGGTTATCGTGTTTAAAAGGTTATCGTAAAATCTATAAATTATCTTACCTAAGAAATTAAGCTTTTGTGTTCGAAAGGTTATTAGTTATCGTACTGAAACTCAAAAGTTTATCATGATCAGCATGTTATCATTCTCAACAGGTTATCATACCTAAGGAAGCAATTGTAGAAATGCTAAAGTTATCATCCTAGAGTATGATCTCCCTCAAAAATGAGTTATCAGCAGGTCATCGCATCTGCACCCATCAAATGGTCTATTTCCTCTGGGTAATCTACCGTATTGAACGTGCTCAGAATATCGGTTTCATTTCCAAATAACAGCCGTTACCCAATAACAATAGAATTCAGAAAATCCTGCTATTAACGTAATATAATAACTATTACCTTCGGGGAGGGAGAATACTGTATGGGGATGAAGTAATCCCCACATCCCTGGGTTCAAAGTCAGCTTCTAAATCCTTACATCCCTGGGTTCAAAGTCATCTTCTAAATCCTTACATCCCTGGGTTCAAAGTCAGCTTCTAAATCCTTACATCCCTGGGTTCAAAGTAAGCTTCTAAATCCTTACATCCCAGGGTTCAAAGGTAGCTTCTAAATCCTTACATCCCTGGGTTCAAAGGTAGCTTCTAAATCCTCACATTCCTGGGTTCAAAGGTAGCTTCTAAATCCTTACATACCTGGGTTCAAAGTCAGCTTCTAAATCCTTACATCCCAAGGTTCAAAGGTAGTTTCTAAATCCTTACATCCCTGGGTTCAAAGGTAGCTTCGAAATCCTTACATCCCTGGGTTCAAAGTCAGCTTCCAAATCCTTACATCCCTGGGTTCAAAGTCAGCTTCCAAATCCTTACATCCCTGGGTTGAAACTTAGCTTCCGAAACCCCGCATCCCAGGTTCGATTTCAGCTTCCTAATCCCCACCTCCCAGGGTTCAAACTTAGCTTCCTAATCTCTAGGTATTAAGTCTCACTCCTGGAGATATCTTGTAATAATGTTCTGTTATTATTAGGTATCCTCAAAGAGGGACCTTTAAGTAGGTGCCTGAATTTTTAGGTATCTCAAAAAGGGGACCTTTATGAGGTTGCCTGAATTTTCTTTTTTTTTTCCTTTTTTTTTGTGTGTCTTTCTCCAGTTTTTTTAATTTACTTGGCTCATGATTCAAGAACGCCTCATCCAATCGGCTTAAATTTTTCAAGACTTGAGCAAGGTAATGAGGACCACATTTTTGAAACACCTGGAATCTTTACATGCTCCATGACCAACGTAGTTGAACTTGTCCCTAACATCCAAGGATAACTTCGATAACTCACAGTGCCTTAGCTTCAAACATTCGAAAAAGGTGCCCAAAAAATGAGACGATGGCGGAGAGTGAAATTCAAATGTGTCGGTGCAGATGTGACCACTTCATGTGCAAATTATTGTGATATTTTGTAGTCACGTTAAATCGCGCTAAATAAATTTCAGGCTGCCTCTTCTGAAAGGTTTCAGTATTTAATGGTTGGTGCATTTTAGGGCCAGGATACTACCTATTAAGTTTCGCTTGAGTGCATTATGATTTTAATCAAGGGGGAAGTGCTAAACCCGTAGGATTATACAGCGTCTGTGGGGTAAGGGATGTGGAAGGTATTAAGGCTTAATTCAGGAACCTGGAGCACAGATCCAATTCCCTAGATCAAGAGCCCCTCACCAGCGTCAAGGAACCTTCCTTGAAGGGTCGTTTGAGTGCAGTCAAATTTGTTGATGTACTCACGAAATCGTAATAACACGAGTGCCTGGGTTCAAACCTCACCCGTTCCGTGGTTTGTTGTAGTAAAATAGTCAGAAGTTGGCAAGCAAAGAGACCATATAAAAATGGACAGAGTTTGAAATAACTGAGATTCATGTCTGTTGCTGTATCTCAGAAGTTCTGAATTAAACAGGAACCAGAAATATCACAGTTTGTAAGGTGTTCAGGTAAAATTAGAGCAGTCGCAGACCGCCACTCAGTAAGCTGAGAAGTGATACTCAAATTTTGGATACAAGCACTCTAATGCTATTCTTTCATATATATATATATATATATATATATATATATATATATATATATATATATATATATATATATATAATATATATATATATATAGATAGATAGATAGATAGATATAGATAGATAGATTGTTAGATAACATATACATGCATATAAAAGGATGGCACTCTGGTACGAAGATCAAAGACGGCTTATCTAACTAGCCGAGGATCAAGCTGCAGTTTCTAATGATTTTACAATCACTGTGATGCTTTTTGTGTGTGTATTTGTGTAAATTTCTCTTAGTTCACTATTATGACCTGCACTGGCGTGTTTCACTCATTCTCCGTCCTCACACTGAATATATTCCTCAGATTAGACTCCATTCAAATTAGTAACCCTGAAGTAGTTAAAAGAAAGTGTTGCTAGCTTCCATGGTGCTCCTTTGTAGTAGTTCTATCGTTTGATGCGACATTTACCTAATACGTATATAACTGCTGCTAGGTTAATCGGAGCTAATGGTATCTATATCTATAAACGTCTCGCCTCGATATGTAACTGTACCTATTGATGTACAAGTTCCTACATACTCTGATATTGTGTGTACATATAAACACACTAAACTAAATCACAAGACTATAACCAAGTAAAGGGAGTAAATGGGTTAAATACATAATTGCAAATCCAGCAACATCTGTGTGGAGAGTCTCTCCGACCTGGTAAACAAGAATAATATTACGTTCATGATAAACACAAAGATCCAGGACCAAAGGAATAATATGAAAGTTCTCAAGCATAGAGCTCCAACCTATGACAAGATGTAAACTGTAATCAACTACTGCATATAAACAGCAATCAACACATCATCAGGAGCTTTTTACATTCAAGCGAAGACGCTTCCTCTGAACGTATTTGCTGGGAAGTCCTATTCGTTTCTGCAACACTGCAAGCTCTTGATGATCTGTTGATTATAACACGAAAGGCCTAGAGCTGTCACTCAACTTCCCCTGGTTGTTTTATATATATATATATATATATATATATATATATATATATATATATATATATATATATATAATATATATATATAATATATATATACACCAGCAAATCGTGTGATTCGTGTTCCAATAACTGAATAAATCCCTTGATAACCGTCTCTGTCATTAACATTTCCATTATAAATCTTTAATTTCTCTGAGTATAATACTAAATAAAATTGATTTTTCTCATTAAGACATTGACAACGTTTACCATCCGAAAAATGCGTACGACCACAACATTCACATTATCCTTATCAAAAATATTTCACAATTTAAGAAAGATATTTCCACTGAAGAGGTATGGGGTAGGTTTAAAAATGTAGTGTTGGAGTGTTCAGCAGAAGTTTGTGGTTACAGGAAGGTGGGTGCGGGAGGGAAGAGGAGCGATTGGTGGAATGATGATGTAAAGAGAGTAGTAAGGGAGAAAAAGTTAGCATATGAGAAGTTTTTACAAAGTAGAAGTGATGCAAGGAGGGAAGAGTATATGGAGAAAAAGAGAGAGGTTAAGAGAGTGGTGAAGCAATGTAAAAAGAGAGCAAATGAGAGAGTGGGTGAGATGTTATCAACAATTTTTTTTGAAAATAAGAAAAAGTTTTGGAGTGAGATTAACGAGTTAAGGAAGCCTAGAGAACAAATGAATTTGTCAGTTAAAAATAGGAGAGGAGAGTTATTAAATGGAGAGTTAGAGGTATTGGGAAGATGGAGGGAATATTTTGAGGAATTGTTAAATGTTGATGAAGATAGGGAAGCTGTGATTTCGTGTATAGGGCATGGAGGAATAACATCTTGTAGGAGTGAGGAAGAGCCAGTTGTGAGTGTGGGGGAAGTTCGTGAGGCAGTAGGTAAAATGAAAGGGGGTAAGGCAGCCGGGATTGATGGGATAAAGATAGAAATGTTTAAAAGCAGGTGGGGATATAGTTTTGGAGTGGTTGGTGCAATTATTTAATAAATGTATGGAAGAAGTAAGGTACCTAGGGATTGGCAGAGAGCATGCATAGTTCCTTTGTATAAAGGCAAAGGGGACAAGAGAGTTGCAAAAATTATAGGGGGATAAGTTTGTTGAGTATACTGGTAAAGTGTATGGTAGAGTTATTATTGAAAGAATTAAGAGTAAGACGGAGAATAGGATAGCAGATGAACAAGGAGGCTTTAGGAAAGGTAGGGGGTGTGTGGACCAGGTGTTTACAGTGAAACACATAAGTGAACAGTATTTAGATAAGGCTAAAGAGGTCTTTGTGGCATTTATGGATTTGGAAAAGGCGTATGACAGGGTGGATAGGGGAGCAATGTGGCAGATGTATGCAGGTGTATGGTGTAGGAGGTAGGTTACTGAAAGCAGTGAAGAGTTTTTACGAGGATAGTGAGGCTCAAGTTAGAGTATGTAGGAAAGAGGGAAATTATTTCCCAGTAAAAGTAGGCCTTAGACAAGGATGTGTGATATCACCGTGGTTGTTTAATATATTTATAGATGGGGTTGTAAGAGAAGTAAATGCGAGGGTCTTGGCAAGAGGCGTGGAGTTAAAAGATAAAGAATCACACATAAAGTGGGAGTTGTCACAGTTGCTCTTTGCTGATGACACTGTGCTCTTGGGAGATTCTGGAGAGAAGTTGCAGAGATTGGTGGATGAATTTGGTAGGGTATGCAAAAGAAGAAAATTAAAAGTGAATACAGGAAAGAGTAAGGTTATGAGGATAACAAAAAGATTAGGTGATGAAAGATTGGATATCAGATTGGAGGGAGAGAGTATGGAGGAGGTGAATGTATTCAGATATTTGGGAGTGGACGTGTCAGCGGATGGGTCTATGAAAGATGAGGTGAATCATAGAATTGATGAGGGGAAAAGGGTGAGTGGTGCACTTAGGAGTCTGTGGAGACAAAGAACTTTGTCCTTGGAGGCAAAGAGGGGAATGTATGAGAGTATAGTTCTACCAACGCTCTTATATGGGTGTGAAGCATGGGTGATGAATGTTGCAGCGAGGAGAAGGCTGGAGGCAGTGGAGATGTCATGTCTGAGGGCAATGTGTGGTGTGAATATAATGCAGAGAATTTTCGTAGTTTGGAAGTTAGGAGGAGGGGGCGGGATTACCAAACTGTTGTCCAGAGGGCTGGGGAAAGGGGTTTTGTTGAGGGGGTTTCGGACATGTAGAATGGAGCGAAACAGAATGACTTAAAGAGTGTATCAGTCTTAGTGGAAGGAAGGCGGGTAGGGGTCGGCCTGGGAAAGGTTGGAGGGAGGGGATAAAGGAGGCTTTGTGTGCGAGGGCTTGGACTTCCAGCAGGCATGCGTGAGCGTGTTTGATAGGAGTGAATGGAGACAAATGGTTTTTAATACTTGCCGTGTTGTTGGAGTGTGAGCAAAGTAACATTTATGAAGGGGTTCAGGGAAACCGGCAGGCCGGACTTGAGTCCTGGAGATGGGAAGTACAGTGCCTGCACTCTGAAGGAGGGGTGTTAATGTTGCAGTTTAAAAACTGTAGTGTAAAGCACCCTTCTGGCAAGACAGTGATGGAGTGAATGATGGTGAAAGTTTTTCTTTTTCGGGTCACCCTGCCTTGGTGGGAATCGGCCAGTGTGATAATAAATAATAAATAAAAAATTTCCACTGAATGATGCGTCCTCTCTCTGCGTTACGGAAATTAACTCACACGGAGACAGAAAAAAAAAAACTTGTTTTGTATATTTCGACTTCATTCTGGGGTCTTCTTCAGCAGAATACAAAACTAAAAAAAAGGGATATGTTACATGGTGGTGTCTCGTGAAAGGTCAGATCAACATATATGAAGCAGAGTCTTATAGTGTCAGTTTGATGGTTCTTGAATTCCCAGATAAACATGTCATTTCCTAATACAAAGTTGTCTGTTACCTCTGGGTTTAGTTGTCCTCATGAAATATTAGTTTTGTAGATTGTTAATTGATGCTGCATCTAGTAATTTTCCAGTTTTGTAGGTAATATGACCACCTTCCCAGATGATAGTGTGAGTGTAGGATTCGACGTGTTGTAATATTGCAGATCTTCCTTGTGTGTAGCTGACTGACTGTCCTCTGTTAAATTAGTTCTGAAATTACCACCCGTCTCGCCAGTATGATCCAAATCACAGAGACTGGAGAGTGGTAGGTCGTAATTTAAGTAGGAACAAAACAACCTTTCATTCAGTCAAACACATAAAAATCGGTATTCTTCCAGTGAATCTAACCATACCCAAATGAATATAATAATAGCAGAAATAACAATAATAAAAATAATAATAACAATAATAAAATAATAATACTAATAATAATACAGCTGCTTCAACAACCAATTCTACTACCACTACTATTGCTATTAATAATAATAATAATAATTTTAATAATACAATTAATAATAATACCACTACTAATAAAAACTATTATAATACCCCAAATAATAATAATAATAATAATAATAATAATAATAATAATAATAATTTGCAGATCTTAAAATTCCTGTCCCGATGACATATTGTTGATTAATTGGTCTTGTAAAATTGAAAACATAATCCTGTAATTAGACCCGACTGATTTAAATTTACTGAAATTGTTAGTACGAAAAAGGGCCCAAATAAAAAAGCGGGGTTGGTCTCGCATGTTCAAAAAATTTTACGGTATGATCCCCTGAAAAGAGATTTATTTTTAAAATTTTTAAATATTTTTTTGGGAAAACGTTAAACTCTTGGGGGTCTTTTCAGCTTGGAGAGGGGGGGGGCTTTGGTTTTGATCCAAGAAAGGAGCATCGTTCAATTCTTGGATTAAAAGCCTTGTCATCGCAGTCGGCGTTCCCTTGAAAATTATATTTTGTACTACGTAACCCAAGCCAGATATTGAAAATTTGTTTTATAACACCGAAAAGGGCGTATACTTTTAGTGTATGTCATTGATAATTTCGGTGTTTACACTGAGGTATGTACATATTCATGTTTGATATAATGTATATATGATAATTCTCAGTGTATATAAATGAAAAGTGTAGATCCCCAATACATACACGAAAGGTAATAAAATAAGCAAATAGGGAACACTTAAATATCATCTTTCCCGAAACGGCTCCTTGCGCCACCCCCTACCGGGGCAGGAAAACTGATCCCTTCAAAAACTCCTCGTTCTACGTTTCCCATCGATACAGTCCTTGTTTTTGACTGAAGAAAAATGTGCAGGCGGAACTTTTCTTCCTTAAATTCCCAAATCTCCATGAATTTTAGACATCAACTTGGGGGTACTCTATACCAATAAAGATACACCGAGAATGAGTTCCTCGTATTATATTCAAAAGGTATGGTGAAAGCCCCCTTTGGCAAGACAGGGATGGAGGAATGGGGAAATTTTTCTTTTTGGGGCCACCCTCCCTTTGGTGGGAATCGGCCAGTGTGAAAAATAAAAAAATAAAATATATTATTATATATATATTTATATATATATTTTTTTTTATAAAAATTTATATATATAAAATAATATTATTATAATATATATATTATGGAGTTAAAAGAAAAGAATCACACAAAGTGGAGTTGTCACAGTTGCTCTTTGTGTGCATGTGCTTTTGGGGAATTCGAAGAGAAGTTGCGAAAATTGGTGGATAAATTTGTGGGGTGCAAAAAAGGGAAAATTTGAAAGGAATCGGGAAAGAGTAAGGTTATGAGGAAAACAAAAAATTAGGTATGAAAGATTGGATATCGATTGGAGGGAAGAGTATGGAGGGGGTGAATGTATTCGATATTTGGGGGGGACGTGTCAGCGAGGGGTCAAAAAGAGAGGTGAAATAAAATTTGTAGGGGAAAAAGGGGGATGGTGCACTTTGGAGTCTGTGGAGACAAAAAATTTGTCCCTTTGGGGGCAAAGAGGGGGAAATTTTGGAGTATGTTTTTTCCCAAAGCTCTTATAGGGTGTGAAGCATGGGTGAGAATGTTGCAGCGGGAGAAGGGTGGAGGCAGTGGGGAAATTTATTCGAGAGCAATGTTGGTGTGAAAAAATGCAGAGAAATTTGTAGTTTTGGGAAGTTAGGAGGAGGGGCGGGTTACCAAAACTGTTGTCCAGGGGGAGAAGGGTTTTTGAGTGGTTCGGGCATGTGGAGAGAATGGAGCGAACAGAATAAATTCAAGGTGTATACTGTAGTGGAAGGAAGCGGGGTAGGGGTCGGCCCAGGAAAGGTTGGAGGGAGGGGGTTTAAAAGGGGGTTTTTTGGGGCGAGGGGCTTGACTTTCCCGGGCAGCGGTGAGCGTTTGATAGGGGAAAAGGAGAAATGGGGTTTTTTAAAATTGACGTGCTATTGGAGGTGAGCAAAGTAACATTATGAAAGGGTTTTAGGGAAACCGGAGGCCGGACTTGAGTCGGAGTGGGAAGTCAGTGCCCGACTCTGAAAGGGGGGGGTTTTAAAGTTTCAGTTTAAAACCTGTGTGTAAAGCACCCTTTTGGGAAGAAGTGATGGAGTGAAAGATGGGGAAAGTTTTTTTTTTTCGGGCCACCCTGCCTGGGGGGAATCGGCCAGTTGGGGTAAAAAAAAAAAATAAAATATATATTATAATAATAATATATTTATATATAATAATTTATATATTTTATTATATATTATATATTATACATAAACAAACTCGGTATTAAAAATACACTGAGCGTAAATATAAAAATCATTTTAATGATAAAAATATTTCTGACTGGAGGTTAAAGGGGACATGCACCTTAATGGCCTTTTTGCAGTTGATACTTAAAACCAACCCAAATTTATCAACTTTTTTTGCATGCTAGGGGACAGGAAAGTCGAGAGGTTTGCCGTTAGATGGAACCCTTCTTCAGCTCTTTATTTCGGATATAAGAAGTACTGCCGGAATGGGAAAAGAAAAGGTTTTTTTCAGGCCAAAGGGGACCTTGCTCTTCTGGTTTTGTAAACTACGCAAAAATGCCTGGTTTTATTCCCGTAGGTCGGCTAGGCTATTTGTCATCTCAGATTTTACCAAGGGGGCTCCTTTTTTTGCCGAACCAAATCAAGCAGTGTACTTACCCCTTTCTTGTGCTCTCACAAAATTATTGTAAAAATGTGTACGTAAAGAACTATTTTCAGAACTTAAAAAGTTCGTCACCTTTAAAAGTATTTTTTAAAGTAAAAAACTTTTTTGCAAAGTTAAACTTTTTAGTTTTTTGAAATTCAAAATTTTTAAATTTTAGCGAAACCCTCAATATCACTGGTTAAATGGCTAGAAGTTAGGTCACTAGAAACACCGGGAAAAACGAAACACTCAAGTTATCGCACTCTAGTCAGGGGCGTAAAGCAATTTCTATTCACCCCAGGCACCTTTTGAAAATGCTTGCTGGGAGTGTTTTGTTTTTTTAGGACAAAAAAGGAAAACCCCTCCTAACCCCGGTTCGGTCACTTAAAAAAAGGGCAAATTCGAAAAACTGGGATACCTCCACACAGTAGTTTACCAGTCCAATTGAAAGAAGAATATTATTTCCACAGTAAAGATACCCACGTGTTGCACATGTGTTTAAATTATAAAATAATATACATCATAAAAAAACAAAAACATATTTACGCCAATATCTTAAACATAAGCAAGTGGAAAGTATCAGTAAGAAAGTGTGAAGACTTAATTTACATATAAATTTGAGGGTAAATGTAATTAGGCCCATCTGCAAGTTATAACTAAACAACCCTCACAGACATAACTGAAGGTAACAGATATAATCAATATAACAGATATTCCTGGAGTATACCTGGAGAGGGTTTCGGGGGTCAGTGCCCCCGCGGCTCGGTCTGAGACCAGGCCTCGTGGTGGATCAGGGTCTGATCAACCAGGCTGTTACTACTGGCCGCACACAAACTGATCGGACAAAAAATGGAGTTGATATGGACAAAAATGGAGTTGGATTGGACAAAAATGGAGTTGGATTGGACAAAAATGGAGTTGGACTTAGCGCATTATAATCACAGGCAACACAAGACCAAACACACACAGATATTTTTTCCCAAACATTAAACTCCATTAGATAATAAAAACTGCGTGCCGCTACTGGGACCTTGCTAATATTATCGTTGTCTCCACACCAAAATACAATTAAAAACACCACCTGTGACCCCACCAACCTTAAAATAGAAACAGCTGGTGATTCATATGTGAGGGTGTGTGTATAGCTGTGTGTAATGTTATAGAAGGTGTGTGTGTGTGTGTGTGTGTGTGTGTGTGGTGTGTGTGTGTGTGTGTGTGTGTACTCACCTAATTGTGGTTGCAGGGGTCGAGACTCAGCTCCTGGCCCCGACTCTTCACTGATCGCTACTGGGTCCTCTCTCTCTCTGCTTCCTGAGCTTTGTCATACCTCTTCTTAAAACTATGTATGGTTCCTGCCTCCACTACTTCACTTGCTAGGCTATTCCACTTGCTGACAACTCTATGACTGAAGAAATACTTCCTAACGTCCCTGTGACCCGTCTGAGTCTTCAGCTTCTAGTTGTGACCCCTTGTCCCTGTGTCCCCTCTCTGGAACATCCTATCTCTGTCCACCTTGTCTATTCCCCGCAGTATCTTGTATGTCGTTATCATGTCTCCCCTGACCCTTCTGTCCTCCAGTGTCGTCAGTCCGATTTCCCTTAACCTTTCCTCGTACGACATTCCCTTGAGCTCTGGGACTAGCCTTGTTGCAAACCTTTGTACTTTCTCTAACTTCTTGACGTGCTTGACCAGGTGTGGGTTCCAGACTGGTGCTGCATACTCCAGTATGGGCCTAACATACACAGTGTACAGTGTCTTGAACGATTCCTTATTAAGGTATCGGAACGCTATTCTCAGGTTTGCCAGGCGCCCGTATGCTGCAGCAGTTATGTGTGTGTCTGTGTGTGTGTGTTTGTCTGTGTACTCAACTATTTGTGGTTTTAGAGATCAAATCCTAGCTCCTGGCCTTGTTTCTTCACTGGTCGCTACTATATCCACTCTCTGCTCCAAGAGATTTATCGTGTGTGGGGGGGAGGGTTGTGCGCCGTACTGGAAGGCTGTGTGCGTAGGTGTACACCATGTATGAGGGTCTTTGCATACCTGTACGTTATAGTGTGTGTGTGTGTGTGTGTGTGTGTGTTGTGTGTGTGTGGTGTGTGTGTGTGTGTGTGTGTACGTCATATAAGAGTGTGTGCCTCATAAAAACTGCTGCATTGATTGTAGTGCTTGGGCGTGTATCATAGCATCTGTTGTATATCGTTTGTTTATTCTAGAGCGATTACTCCTGCAGCTGTGTCCTAGATTAGGCCTCCTGGTTGATATCGTGATCCATCAAGCTTTTGGCGTTTGAAGTAGTCTAATGTAGGCACCACAGCCCTGTTGATTCCGAAATGATCTGAGGAACTGATCTTGTTTCCTCGTGCAGACAGCCGAGGATTTGATTCATCTTATATATAGAGAGATGGATTTGAAAAGTCTATAACTACACTTGTTAATATCTCTTAGCGTACTTGTTGCACATCTGTTTAACATTAGGGAAATTCTGGTTGGTCTGCCTAGCCTCCCGTTCCCATAAGGAGAAATTTCAGTGTACAGATTTGGATCTAGTATCTTAAAAGCAATCCAGGTATAAATTACGATGCATTTTTCCCCGTGTGTTTAAAGGAATATACTTTAAGGGTCTTAGTCATTCCCAAAAATGTAGATGTATGACTGATATGTTACAGCGATAGTTCTTTATACATTCTCCAGATATTCAGTTTAACCTGCTTCAAATGTGCTGTTAGTGAACAGTAATATTTCAATGGAGAGAAAACAGTTGTCTTTAAGAGTATCATCAATGTCTTGGCATCTCTTGTTATGAAGGATCATATCCGGTCTATTACAGTCCTTGTAGTTCAGATAGTAACATCGTTTTGATACTTGAATGTAAGACTTTGTGACATCATTTCTCTTAAGAGTACTGACATTCCTCTTCCACTTTCTTGAATGGCTTATGTGTGTTTTTTACTCTGATCTATTTTTTGTCTTAATTTTTTCCATAAGAGAGAAACTTAAACTTGTCTTTCTTGGAGATCATGGCATTGTCTGTAGTCCACTGGCATGCTGGATGCCAGTCTCAAATTCTACTGTCGGCTGCGAAAAATTATTCGGTACTTGGAATTCCGGTTCTATTTAGGTCAAATATGATAATGCAAAAAGTGAATTTGGGCGAGCAGTGTACCTTGAGAACCGGAGCCTTTTTCTGTGATGGCTTTAGAGATTACTTTTTTTTGACAACCATTATTGGGTTCGACATGGAAATTATCGAGTTCGTTGGAAAATTAAAGATACATCATGACTCAAGAAATCGTAATGACAAGATTGAAAACAAACACGGTACGGGTAGGGTTAGAACTCATGGCAAGTGAATCGTAAACCTCCAGGACAGTGCGTTAGCCACTGGGCCAGATGGCTACAATAAGATTCATCCGACCAAGTATATTTATACACCACAGGGAGGTTAGCATAGTCACTACCGTGACTACAAATGCAAGTTTTTAGAGTCTAATCTCCCGCTAGCGTGACCGTGACGAACTCTAGCTCAAGTCTCCTCAAAGATGTCATCAGTGTGACCCATGCTAACCTCCCTATGGTGTATAAATATACCTAGTTTTAAGAGTGTCAGACAAACCTTGATGAGTGCCATACACCCCTGGTGAGTGCCAGACACCCCTTCTGAGTGCCATATGCTCCTGCTGAGTGTCAGACACCCCTGGTGAGTGCCAAACAGATACCCCTGCTGAGTGACATATCCCTGCTGAATGCCAGACGCCCCTGCTGAGTGCCTGACACCATTACTGAGTGCCAGACACCCGTGGTGAGTGCCAGACACCCCTGGTGAGCACCAGACAGCCCAGGTGAGTGTCAAGCACGCCTGGTGAGCGCCAGGCACCCCTGCTAAGTGCCAGCCACCCATACTGAGTGCTAGGCACCCTTGGTGAGTGTCAGACACTTCTGTTAAGTACCAGACACTCCTGGTGAGTGCCAGACACCCCTGGTGAGTGCTAGGCGCCCCTTGTGAGCCAGGCGCCCCTGCTGAGTGCCAGATACCCCTGAGAAGTGCCAAACACTTCTTGTTGAGTGCCAGACACCCTTGATAACTTCCAGACACTCCTGCTGAGTGACAGGCACCCTGCTGAGTGACAGACACCGCTGCTGAGTGCCAGGCACCCCTTCTGAGTGCCAGACACCCCTGCTGAGTGCTAGGCACCTCTGATGAGTGCCAGGCACTCTGATGAGTGCTAGACACCCCTAGTAAGTGCCAGACACCCCTGCTGAGAGTTCCAGGCACCCTGATGAGTGCCTGATGAAGCACTTCCTGTAAGAACAGTTAGATAGGAAATACCAGAGAACCTCGGAAATGTAAGGCATGTATTGTAGGTCATGAATTATGAAGGCATGTATTGTAGGTCATGAATTATGAAGGCATGTATTGTAGGTCATGAATTATGAAGGCATGTATTGTAGGTCATGAATTATAGAGAAATGTATTGTAGGTCATGAATTATGAAGGCATGTATTGTAGGTCATGAATTATGAAGGCATGTATTGTAAGTCATGAATTATGAAGGCATGTATTGTAGGTCATGAATTATAGAGAAATGTATTGTAGGTCATGAATTATGAAGGCATGTATTGTAGGTCATGAATTATGAAGGCATGTATTGTAGGTCATGAATTATAGAGAATGTATTGTAGGTCATGAATTATGAAGGCATGTATTGTAGGTCATGAATTATGAAGGCATGTATTGTAAGTCATGAATTATGAAGGCATGTATTGTAGGTCATGAATTATAGAGAAATGTATTGTAGGTCATGAATTATAGAGAAATGTATTGTAGGTCATGAATTATAGAGAAATGTATTGTAGGTCATGAATTATAGAGAAATGTATTGTAGGTCATGTTTATAGAGAAATGTATTGTAGGTCATGAATTATAGAGAAATGTATTGTAGGTCATGAATTATTTAGGTTCGTATTATTGGCCATGAATTATTTAGGCTTGTATTATTGGCCATGAATTATTTAGGCTTGTATTATTGGCCATGAATTATTTAGGCTTGTATTATTGGCCATGAATTATTTAGGCTTGTATTATTGGCCATCAATTATTTAGGCTTGTATTATTGGCCATCAATTATTTAGGCTTGTATTATTGGCCATGTATATCGGCGTGTAAACATTTACAGTTACCTGGGTCGTAAAGTAATGATCCATCACCTAAGGCTGTTACATTATCCTCATTAGAGTGCCTGAGAATGGAGCATCAACACTAACTTTATGAGATACACAAAGGCTGACTTCAATACCTTGTTTTCCTAACATTTTTGAAACTCTTTCTGCAGGTTAAGGAAATATTTACTTCTTGCTGTGAATATTCAAAAGAACCTGTTGCATATTGGTTGGTTAGTTGATTAATGGAGTTTAAAGCCTGTCGACTACACGAGGGTCATTAAGGCTGCTCGTAATCTTTTCACTACACTACAAGAATACTAGATTCTCGGTATACTAGATTCTCGGTATATATACGCTGAGAGAAATTCACCCCAAAGTGTATATATTCGCTTTTCAAATTACTTTCATTCAGTTAACGCAACTCAACACATGTTATGCTTCCCTTTTGCGTACTCCAGCACCTAGGATCTTCGTTCTCTTAGGTACCATACGGAAGACAACAAAATTTAACGTTTTCTCCCGTTCAGAAACCTAATTGGTTCTTTTAAACTAACTCTGGTGCGCTGCCTGAAACAATAAGATTTCAGACTGTGTCCACTCGCTGGTAACTCGTTCTTCAGGACGAGCTGCTGCTAATGACTGTCATTACCAAGGGCCCTCTGTCGATATCTGGCCACTCTGTTTGTGAATTATTATCCTGTTAATTAGGATTTATGAGGCGGCCGTTTTGAAGGAGACAGCATGTGTGTGTGTGTGTGTGTGTGATTACCAGGTCGTAGACAGGCAGGAGCTAAGCTAGGGTCGTCATGACCTGTCTCAAGACTTACTGTCAGACATTTCTTTTCATTACGTCATTGTATTAGTGTATACTCACATATTTGGGTATTGCTCACATATTTGTGTGTATTTATTTGCAGTCACCTATTTGTGGTTACAGGGAAGGGGGGGATGAGGGTCGAGTCTCAGATCCTGGCCCTTGCTGCCTGTAAGATATACACACTGCTAGCCTCATCCAGGTCATTCCACTTTCTGACCACTCTAAAGCTGAAAAAAATTCTTCCTGACATCCGTATGACTTATTAATGTCTATAGCGTCCAGCGGTGTTATTGTGCTCCCAAGCTCCGCCTCTCGAACAGTCTATCCTTGTTCACCCTATCAAGTCCTCTGAGTATTTTGTATGTCATTATCATATTTTCCCGGATTTTCCTATCCATTAATGCCATCAAGTTCAGTTTCCCTGTCCTTTCTCCAGAGGAATATGTTTATGTATATGTAATTACATATGTGCTTACGTGTGTCTATGTGTAAGTGCTTATGTGTTTATGGGTGTATATGCTTATGTGTTTGAGTATATGTTTATGTGAATATGTGCTTATGCATGTATATGTGTATATCATCATGTGTGTATCTCTGGTTATGTGTGTATATGTTTGTGTGTGGATGTGTGTATTAAAGTATAGATTATTTTCCCAAGAGATGGTGGAGCTCTTGAAAAATAGAAGATTATGCTATATTATTTACAGAACAATAATATTAACCATACTCTACGAATATTACTGCTAGTATTACTGCTGCTGCTGCTATAATAATAACAATTATTATTTATATGATCATCATTATTATTACATTAGAACCAATAGGAAGCAAAATTAAAGAAACACTTATCTAAAATACAGAGAATATACGTACTAGTGAAGCAGACAAGTACGTACAATGATTCAGTACAAGTATATATTATTATGTATTTTGTATTAATGTGTGAAATCTCTTTCTTTGCAGGACAAGGAGTTGCATCATGAAAAGAAGCCACAGTTTGACAACGCGGTACGACCTGTCTCAAATAACGTGATATATTTAACCTGTCTCTGTCAACGTGATCAACCTGTTTCTCTGCATGTGATACACTCAGTCTACCTCTCATAACGTGATACACTCAATCTACCTCTCATAACGTGATACACTCAATCTACCTCTCATAACGTGATACACTCAATCTACCTATCATAACGTGATACACTCAATCTGCCTCTCATAACGTGATACACTCAATCTGCCTCTCATAACGTGATACACTCAATCTACCTCTCATAACGTGATACACTCAATCTGCCTCTCATAACGTGATGCACTCAATCTATCTCTCATAACGTGATACACTCAATCTACCTCTCATAACGTGATACACTCAATCTACCTCTCATAACGTGATATACTCAATCTATCTCTCATAACGTGATACACTCAATCTGCCTCTCATAACGTGATACACTCAATCTGCCTCTCATAACGTGATACACTCAATCTACCTATCATAACGTGATACACTCAATCTACCTCTAATAATGTGATACACTCAATCTACCTCTCATAACGTGATACACTCAATCTACCTCTCATAACGTGATGCACTCAATCTGCCTCTCATAACGTGATACACTCAATCTGCCTCTCATAACGTGATACACTCAATCTACCTCTCATAACGTGATACACTCAATCTACCTCTCATAACGTGATACACTCAATCTACATCTCAAAACGTAATACACTCAATCTACCTCTCATAACGTGATACACTCAATCTGCCTCTCATAACGTAATACACTCAATCTACCTCTCATAACGTGATACACTCAATATACCTCTCATAACGTGATACACTCAATATACCTCTTATAACGTGATACGCTCAATCTACCTCTCATAACGTGATACACTCAATCTGCCTCTCATAACGTGATACACTCAATCTACCTCTCATAACGTGATACACTCAATCTACCTCTCATAACGTGATACACTCAATCTACATCTCAAAACGTAATACACTCAATCTACCTCTCATAACGTGATACACTCAATCTGCCTCTCATAACGTGATACACTCAATCTACCTCTCATAACGTGATACACTCAATCTACCTCTCATAACGTGATACACTCAATATACCTCTTATAACGTGATACACTCAATCTACCTCTCATAACGTGATACACTCAATATACCTCTCATAACGTGATACACTCAATCTACCTCTCATTCAACCTGTTTCTTTCAACGTGATTCACTTGATCTGTGCTTCAAATAAGAGGTGTGTAGTAACATCACAGGTCACAGTACCTTGTCTAGATCAATTTACAGTTGATTCAGACTGCGTGAAGGAAACGTTGGGCAGAAGACGTTTCGATCCCTTCAAGAATGTAATCAAGCCACTACTCCTACCTGGAGTATACCTGGAGAGGGTTTCGGGGGTCAACGCCCCAGCGGCCCGGTCTGAGACCAGGCCTTGTGGTGCGTCAGAGCCTGATCAACCAGGCTGTTACTGCTGGCCGCACGCAAACTGACGTACGAACCACAGCCCGGGTGGTCAGGTACTGACTTTAGGTGCCTGTCCAGCGCCTTCTTGAAGGCAGCCAGAGGTCTATTGGTAATCCCCCTAATGTATACTGGGAGGCAGTTGAACAGTCTTGGATCCCTAACGCTTATTGTGTTGTCTCGTCTCTCAGTGTACTCGTGGCGCCTCTTCTTTTCATTGCGGTCATGAACTGACCAATTCATTCTAATGAAGACACTAGAGTACTCCAGGAAGATTTGAATAGACTGATGCAATGGTCGGAGAAGTGGTAGATGCAGTTTAATATAGACAAATGCAAAGTTCTAAATATTGGACAGGAAAATAACTATGCCACATATAAACCACATAATGTAGATCTTAATACTACTGATTGCAAAAAGGATTTAGGAGTTCTGGTTAGCAGTAATCTAAAACCAAGACAACAGTGCATTAGTGTTCGCAATAAAGCTAACAGAATTCTTGGCTTCACATCTAGAAGTATAAATAATAGAAGTCCTCAAAGGGTTTTTCTTCAACGTATATCCTTGGTTAGGCCCCCTTTAGACTAGCTGCTCATTTTTTTTGGGCACCGTATTAAAAGAATGGGTATAAATCCCCTGGAAAAAAGTAAAAGAGGAAGGGAAAACAAAGATGATCCCATGTAAACAAAAAACTTCCCCATGAGGAAAAAGTTTGAGGGCCCGAAACCCCACTCTCCCCGAAAAGGGGTAGAATTGGTGGGGATATGATCGAAAGGGGTAAAAGGGGAAAAAGAATAAATAAAGGGGATGTAAATAGCGGCTGAAAATTTCCAGCCAAGACAGGACTTTTAAACAATTTGGGTTTAAGTTTGGGAAAAATTCAGATTAAAGGGAAGGATAAGGAAAAACCCAAAGGTTTTTTAATAGAGTTTTGGGATGGGGTTTTAACAAAACTCCCGATACCCTTATTGAAGCTAAAAATTGGTTAAATTTTTAAAAAATAAAGGTTTTTTAAAATTTCATGAGTGGGGGGTTGGGGGGGTTTTGAGTTTTCACCAAAAAGCTTTGCTGCCTTTGGGGCTGGGTGCTGTGCCCCTTCCTTGAGTTTAGGTGGGCCCAACTGGGGGGGTCCTTTGGGCTTATCGGGGGGGGGGACCCCGGACCTTCCCGTTGGGTTTAGCAAGGCCCCCGCTTGAAATGTTCCTTCTTTCTTTATGTTCTTAATTTTCATCTCAACACCACACATCCCCATCACTGCAACCACCCTTTACCTCACAATACCTTTACACCCCATCACTGCACCACCTTCACACCCCATCACGCCCCCACCTCCCCCTACACCCATCACGGGGGCCCCCCTTTACCCACACCCCCATCACTGCAAAACCCCCTTCCCCCTCACACCCCATCACTGCAAACCCCCCCTTTACCTCAAAACCCCCCTCACTGCCCCACCCCTTCATCTCCCCTTTCCCATCACTGCAAACCCCCTTCACCTCAACCCCCCCCAACACTGCACCCTTCAAACCCCCACACCCCTCTCGCACCCCCTTCACCTCACACCCCTCACTGCACCACCTTCACCTCAAATAACCCCCTCACGGGAAACCCCCTTCACAATTCCCCAACCCCCATCACTGCACCACCTTCACCTCACAAACCCCGCCCCTGCACCCCCCCCCTTTAAACCCCACACCCCGTCTCTGCGCCACCTTTTACCTCCCCACCCCATTTTCTGCACCACCTTTCACCTCACACCCCCCCACTGCCCACTTTCACCTTTACAAACCCCCTCAAATGCAACCACCTTCACCCCCACCCCGTCCCCTGCAAACCCCCTTCACCTCCACACCCCATTTACTGCAACCCCCT
>NC_069465.1:18188176-18229998 GCF_026875155.1 Cherax quadricarinatus
TGAAAAAAATTAATCGAGGCACCTTCATACTTTCCACTGCATTTTTATCCATTCTGCAATGTGGAAGTCGATATGTTTTCCTAACCACCACAGAGGTAACATCACGGGTCATATTTTTAAATTGGTGTGCCAAGGAGCCTAATTCATTCTTGTCAAAATAACAAGTACTCCATCATGACTAGTGAATCACCAACCTTTACTAAGTCATCTGAAACAATAATATCCCCATTGAGCAATGAGTATTATAATTTCATGTAACGAGTGAATGCTCATCGCCTACGAATCTCTGCAATGAGGAGAATTATGAATACGCCTCATAATAATATAGACTGGCAGTATAACATTGTGGTTGCTGTGATTTTTTAAAATAAATATAAACAGGGTAGTGCTGCTCTGTCTTGTACGTGTTACGTTACAGCTGCCACTTTCCCGACCACAACATTAAGACCTTTCCAAACACATTAACATTTCTCCAGCCGCAACACTATTTTTTTTCAAATCACAACATTAACAACGGTTTCCCACCACAACATTGACAACTTTTCCAACTTTAAGATGAAACACTTTCCAAGTAACATTCTCTGGAAAAAAAAATTAACATTCCGTAGTTCATTAGTGTTCATGCCAGTGACTTTTCACCTTCTCGTTAAATACTGCGAAAAGAAACCCTTGGTACAGTTCAGTACATTTATTTAAAGGCAACGTTTCGCCACGAGTGGTTTCAGCAGTCGATGAATAACACACGCGTGCAACGATGGATATCTTTATTGTCGAAACGTTTCGCTTACACAGTAGCTTTTTCAGTTACATATAGAGGTGACAGCAGAAGCCTATATATACTGGCTCACTCGGCCTCCAGTGCGATTTGTAAATGGTCCAAGTCGGACCGAAGCGTCGTCGTAAGCTTCTCTGTCTCTATGTGTGGGTTATTTGTGTATGATGTGATTAGTCCATCAAGTCCTGTAGGAAATAATTTGAGATGATCAGTTCTTAGTCTGGAGAAGAGTTCAGCTCCAGAGTCTCGAACAATGCAGGAAGCATGAAGATTAAACTTTATATTCTGCCAGAGTTAAGTTGCAACACTACACAAGAAGTCACGGGACTGGAGACAGGGACATGTGTGCAAAATCTGGGAATCTTTTGGGAATCAATAAATATTCCTAAATGATGCCAAAAATTCTATTTTTTCAACTTGTGGGTTTTTCCAAATCATTTACATTACATAGCAAAAGACTCATGAAACCACTCGCGGTTTCCTCTGAAGATTAACTGAGCTGTTGATATCACAATACCGACAAACACTGATCAAACGAAGCTGTGTATAGTGTTGCTAGAAAACAATATAATTGCTAGCTCGAACGCTAACAGTAATATCCCAGGAGAAAAGTCAATCCTTTCAACCTTATTCCTGCCATTGTCTGAAACAGATTATTTATATTTTCTGGTATAAAGTTATTGTCAGTGTAATGAAGACACATATTCCCACTGAGGAACGTGATTCTCTCGACCTTATGTCATTTGTGCATTTCGCACTGTGTTGCTTTCCTTTTCTGCTCAGCTGAGGTGATGTTCTATCCTCCAGAGACTTCTTAATGGATGCTGCCGATGCTCATCCCTAAATTTTCTCTCTCTTGACACTTCATCACTTATCCCCCCTCTCTCCCTTATTCCTTCATCACTTTCCCATTCTCTCTCTCCCTCCCCTCCCTCTCCCTCTCTCTCTCTCTCTCTTTCTCCTCTCTCCTCTCTCTCTCTCTCCCCCTCTCTCCCCACTAACACTCAGGAAGTTTGCTACGTCTCGTTTCCGGTTCCTTCATTTGCATTCTCCCGTCCAAGATTTCTCCATCGTTTCTCAGAAACTTTTGCAAGTCCCGACAGCTCAGATTTTAAAGCAGTTAAAGTTATCTGAACCATTTTATTTTTTTCTCGAAGCCGATAACAAAGTGAGCATCGCTGTATGGAACACGTTCAGGAACAGCAAACTACCCACAGTAATGAAGAACTGACACTGGTACAGAAAAACTTAAGTAAGCTTTACAAATTGACTTGATAACGTTCTACACAAAGCCTTCCTAATACATTAAATACTTTTTTCTTCGTTGCCAATTAATCACTGAATCCATGTTAAATTTTAATGTACGAAGCATAATCAGAAAAACGGACAAGGTAACGAACTGACCTGCGTCAAAATAACAGATTTTTCAACTCAAGGAATGGGTAGTATTCAAGACTGGAACCATAACTATGGCCTGGTAGTCCTGAGGTATCCTCGCCGGGCCATGGACCACCACACACTCCGTACCTTGTTTATCTTAGAGAAATACGATTTTTTCAAATCTCTCCATTTTTTGTGTGTATGTGTGGAAGATGAAACAAATGAAGATATAAAAGTACACACAGACAACAACAACGATAGGGAGGGATGGCACTATTGATTAGAAAAAAGTTTTGAAGAGACGTATAACCTTTATAAGGGAAACTTCAGATACTATAATATGTACATGTACTTGCAGAAGTAAATGTTATTATGGAAGCAAAAGGATGATAGGCAATAATAATTGTAATTTACCTCTTTCTCAGATTATATGACAACCACAGGTGGAATATCATGATATCTAACAAACTTTGGCTCAGTATTCATACGACCTTCTACATTGTGTTTGAAATATTCATACCACCTTGTACATTGTGTTTGAAATATTCATACCACCTTGTACATTGTGTTTGAAATATTCATACGACCTTGTACATTGTGTTTGAAATATTCATACGACCTTGTACATTGTGTTTGAAATATTCATACGACCTTGTACATTGTGTTTGAAATATTCATACGACCTTGTACATTGTGTTTGAAATATTCATACGACCTTGTACATTGTGTTTGAAATATTCATACGACCTTGTACATTGTGTTTGAAATATTCATACGACCTTGTACATTGTGTTTGAAATATTCATACGACCTTCTACATAGTGTTTGAAATATTCATACGACCTTGTACATTGTGTTTGAAATATTCATACGACCTTGTACATTGTGTTTGAAATATTCATACGACCTTGTACATTGTGTTTGAAATATTCATACGACCTTGTACATAGTGTTTGAAATATTCATACGACCTTCTACATAGTGTTTGAAATATTCACACGACCTTGTACATTGTGTTTGAAATATTCATACGACCTTGTACATAATGGTTGGAAATAAAGCTATAAAAAATAATTTGATGCTAAAAGGTTTATAACACACATATTGAATGATAAGATGAAGGAAATTCTAAGTAGTCGCCATGACGGCAGACTAAGAAAACTTCTACATGAACATTCATTTAAAAAGGGGCTGACTAATGTGTCCCCTGGGGATCTACGGTCATGTGTTCTGGGACTACAGGTCATGTGTCCGGGAGATCTACATGTCATTGTGCCTGGAGATCTACAGTGTCATGTGTGCCGGAGATTAAATGCAGTGTGCCTGGGGATCAAAAAGTTTGGTGCCTGGAGATCTACATGTCATGTGTGCCTGGAGATCACAGTGTCATGTGTCCCTGGAGAATACAATGTCAGTGTGCCGGGGGATCTACGGCCCCCCAATGTGGCCTGGGGATCTACTTGTCATGTGTCCTGGGGACTAAAATTCATGTGTGCCTGGGACTACATTCATGTTCCCTGGGATCACAGTGTCATTGTGCCGGGAGATTACAATGTCATGTGGCCTGGAGATCTACATGTCATGTTGCCTGGAGATCACAATGTCATGTGTGCCTGGGGACAACAGTTCAGTGTGCCCGGGGATCTACATGTCATTTGCCTGGGATCTACATGTCATGTGTGCCGGGGGACTACAGTGTCATTGTCCGGAACTACAATTATGGTGCCGGGGGATCTCAATGTTAGTGGCCGGGAAATCTACATGTCATGTGTGCCTGGGGCTAAAAATTCAGTTGCCTGGAGACTACAGTCATGTGTGCCGGGGATCTAAAATGCAGTGTCCTGGGGATCACAATGCCCATTGTGCCTGGAGATCTACAAGTCATGTGGCCTGGAACTACAATGCATGTGGCCTGGGGATCTACAATGTCATGTTCCGGGAGATCAAACAGTGTCATGGGGCCGGGGATCTACAATTCATGTGGGGCCCTGGGGATCTCAGTGCATTGTGCCTGGAGATCTACAATGCATGTGTGCCGGAGATCTACAGGGGTCAGTGTGATAGGGGATCTACATTCAGTGTGCCTGGGGTCTCAATGTCATGGTCGGGGGATCTAATGTCATTGGCCGGGGGGACACAATGTCAGGTGCCTGGGGATCTACCGGTCATGGGGCCGGGGAAAATCTCAATGTCATGTGTCCTGGGTCTACAGGGTCATGTTGCCGGGGGACTACATGTCAGGGGTTCCTGGGGATCTACATGTCATTTGCCGGGGATTACAGTTCATGTTCCTGGGATCTACAAGCATGGTGCCGGGGTCTACAATGTCATGTGTGCCGGGGGACTACAATGTCTGTGTGCCGGGGGATCTAAAAAAGTCAGGTGCCTGGGGACTACAGTGCATGTGGCCTGGGGATCTACGTGTCATGTTGCCTGGGGATCTAAAAGCGGGTGCCTGGAGATCACAATTCAGGGCCCTTGGGATCACAATTCAGTGTTCTGGGGATCTACAATGTCTGTGTGCCTGGAGTCTAAAATGTCATGGGGGGCCGGGAATCTACATGTCATTGTGCCTGGGGATCTACAATTCATGTGGCCCTGGGATCTAAATGTCATGTGGCCTGGGATCTCAGTCAGGGGCCGGGGACTAAAATTCAGTGTGCCTGGAGATCAAATGTCATGTGTCCCTGGGATCTACATGTCATGTTGCCTGGGACTACAGTGTCATTGTCCTGGGACTACGTGTCTTGTGTCCGGGGGACTCATGCAGTGTCCTGGGGTCACAGTCATTGTGCCGGGGACTACAGTTCTGTGCCTGAGATCTACGGTCATGGTGCCTGGAATCTACAGGTCAAGGTGCCGGGGGACCATTCAGGGCCGGGGGAATCTACAGTTCATGTTGCGGGGGGATCTACGTGTATGTGTCCTGGAGATCTACAATGTCATGGTGCCTGGAGATCTACTGCATTGTGCCTGGGGATCTACAGTGTCGGTGTCCCTGGGATCTACAATGTCATGTGTGCCTGGGGATCTACGTGCATGTGGTCTGGGGACTACAATTCATGTGGCCTGGGATCTACAAGTCATGGGGCCGGGATCTACAATGTCATGTGTCTGGAGATCTACAATGTCAGTTGCCTGGGGGCTACATTCATGTGGCCGGGGACTACATGCCAGTGTCCTGGGGCTACATGTCATTGTGCCTGGGACACAGTGAATTTGCCGGGGATCTACGTGTCAGTTGCCTGGGATCTACAGGTCATGGTGCCGGGGATCTACAGTCATGGTGCCTGGGGATTTACAATTCATGTGTCGGGGGATCTACAATGTCTGTTTTGGGGGGACTACAATGTCAGTGTGCGGGGATCTACATGTCAGGGTTCCGGGAGATCTACAGTGCATGTGTGCCTGGGGATCTCAGTGCATTGTGCCTGGGGACTACAATGTCATGGTGCGGGGGACACAAGTCATGTGTGCCTGGGGACTACAATGTCATGTGTGTCGGGGATCTAAAATGCCCCATGTGTGCCGAATCAAACAATGCATGTGGCCTTTGGATCTACGTGTCAGGTCCGGGGGATCTAAATGTCATTGTTCTGGGGATCTAAAAGTCAGTTGCCGGGGGACTACAATTCAGTGGCCTGGGGACTAAAAGTCATGTGTGCCTGAGATCTCATGTCATTTGCCGGGGGATCAAAAATTCAGTGGCCGGAGATCTAAGTGTCAGTGTGCCTGGGGATCTACAGTGCATGTGGCCTGGGTCTACAATGTCATGTGTGCCTGGAGTCTACAGTGTCATGTGTGCCTGGCGTTAAGTGTCAGGTGCCTGGGGATCTACATGTCATGGTCCGGGACACATGCCCGGTGTGCCTGGGGATCACAATGTCATGTGTGCCTGGAGATCTACAGTGCAGTGTGCCGGGAAATCTACAATGTCATTGTCCGGGGAGACCTACAGTGTCGGTCCTGGAATTACGTGCATGTGTGCCTGGGATCTACTGTCAGTGTGCCTGGGTATCTTATGTCATGTGGCCGGGGATTCATGTCATGTGTCCCGGAATCCAATTCTGTGTGCCGGGAGACAAATTTCATGTGTCCGGGGATCTACAATGTCAGTGTGCCTGGAATCTAAGTGCATGTGTCCCGGGGGGATCTAAAAATTCATGTTCCTGGGATCTACCATGTCATGTGGCCCCTGGGGTCTACGTTCAGGGGGCCTAAAATCACATTGTCATGTGTGCCGGGGGATCAAACAATGTCAGTGGCCGGGAGATCTACATGTTATTGTCCTGGAATCTCAGTGCATTGTCCGGGGGATCACAAGTATGTGTGCCTGGGGACTACAGTGTCAGTGTGCCGGGGGACACAATGTCATGTGTGCCGGGGGAATCTACAATGTCATGTGTGCCGGGGGATCTACAATGTCAGTGTGCCTGGGTCACAATGCATTGTGCCGGAGACACGGGGCGGGGGTTTCCCGGGGAGATCTCAGGTCATGTGTCCCCGGGGGCTACAATTATTTTGGCCGGGGATCTCAATGCTGTGTGTCGGGGTTCTACAAGTCATTGTGCCGGGGGGAATCTACAATGTCAGGGGTTCGGGGTTTCAAAACAATGTCATTGTGCCGGGGGATCTACAAGTCATGTGTTCGGGGGATCTACAATGTCATGTGTGCCTGGGATCTACAAGCCCATGTGTGCCTGGGATCTACAATTTCAGTGTCCTGGAGATCTACAAGTCATTGTGCTGGGGATCTACAATGTCGTTTTCCGGGAGACTACAATGTCAGGTCCCTGGGATCTACAATGTCATGTGTGCGGGAGATCTAAAATGTCATTGTCCCTGGGGTCTACAATGTCAATGTGGTCGGGGACTACAATTCTTGTGCGGGGACTAAAATTTGGGCCGGGGGATCTACAATGCTGTGTGCCGGGGGATCTCAATGTCTTTGGGTGCCGGGAAAATCTACAGTGTCAGTTGCCAGGGGACTACAGTGCATTGTGACTGGATCTACAGTGTCAGTTGCCTGGGATCTACAATGTCATGGTTTTGGGGACTAAAATTCATGTTGCCTGGGGATCTACAATTCATGTGTGTCGGGGGATCTACAATGCATGGTGCCTGGGATCTACAATGTATGTTGCCTGGGGTCCCCAATGAAAAATGTGGGCCTGGAGATCTACAATGTCAGTGTCCGGGGATCACATGTCAGTGGGGTCGGGGGTTACAATTCAGTGTCCCTGGAATCACAATTCATTTCCTGGGATCTAAAATGCAGGTGCCTGGGATCTACAATGCAGTGTGTCGGGATCTAAAATTCTTTTTTGGGTCGGGGGATCTCAAGTATGTTGCCTGGGGATCTACAAGGGCTGTGTGCCGGGGGATCTACAAGTCAGTGGCCTGGAGATCTAAGTGTCAGTTTGCCGGGGATCTACAGTGTCATTGTGCCGGGGGATCTACATGTCATGGTGCCCGGGGGTTACAATGTCTGGGGGCCTGGGATCTACAGTGCATGTGTGCCTGGGATCACGTGTCATTGTCCCTGAGATCTAAAAATGTCTGTGTGCCGGGGGACTCAGTGTCATGTGCCTGGGGACTACAATGTCATGTGGCCGGGGACTACAATGTCAGTTGCCGGGGGACTACAATGTCATGGGGCCGGGGGACTACATGTCATGTGGCCGGGAGATCACAGTGTCATGGTTTTGCCGGGAGACACATGTCATTGTGCCGGGGGATTACAATGTCTTGGGGCCGGGAAACTACAGTGTCAGTGTCCGGGGACTAAAATGTAAATTGTCCGGGAGATCAACAGTGTCATGTGTGCCTGGGGATCTACAGTGTCATGTGTGCCTGGGGATCTACAGTGTCATGTGTGCCTGGGGATCTACAGTGTCATGTGTGCCTGGGGATCTACAGTGTCATGTGTGCCTGGGGATCTACAGTGTCATGTGTGCCGGGGGATCACATGTCATGTTGCCGGGAGATCTACGGTCATGTGTGCCGGGAATCTACAGTGTCATGTGTGCCGGGGAACTACATGTCAGGTGCCTGGGATCTACGTGTCATGTGCCTGGGATCTCAGTGTCAGGGTGCCGGGGATTACAGTGCATGTGCCTGGGGTCTACAGTGCATGTGGCCTGGGATACATGTCATTTGCCTGGGATCTACAGTGCATTGTGCCGGGGAATCACAATGTCATGTGTCCCGGGGGATCAAGGTCATGTGTGCCTGGGGATCTCATTCTTGTGCCTGGGATCTACAGTGTCATTGTGCCTGGGGATCTACAGTGTCATGTGTGCCTGGAGATTCTACAGTGTCAGGTCCGGGTCACAAGTCAGGTGCCGGGAACTACATGCTGTGGCCGGGGGCTACATGTATTTGCCTGGAACTAAAAGGCAGTGTCCGGGGTCACAAGTCATGGGGGCCGAGACTACATTTCATTGTGCCTATCACATGTCTGTGTGCCGGGGATCACAGTGCTGGTGCCTGGGATCTACAGTTCATTGTCCTGGAGATCTACAATGTCAAGTTGCCGGGGGATCTACAGGTCATTGGCCGGGGACTCAGTGTCAGTGTGCCGGGGATCTACATGTCATGTGTCCGGGGGATCTACATGTCATGTGTGCCTGGAGATCACAGTGGCATTTCCCGGGGGATCTACAATGTCATGTTCCGGGGGACAAGTGTCATGTGTGCCTGGGGATCTAATTTCATGTTGCCTGGAGATCACATGTATGTGTCCCTGGGATCTACAATGCATGTTGCCGGAAATCTACAGTCATTGTGCCGGGGGTTTTACAGTGTCAGTTGCCTGTTTTTTCACAATGTCAGTTGCCGGGGGACTACAGGTCATGTGTGCCTGGAGATCACAATGTCTTTTGGTGCCGGGGGGACTACAATTAGTGGCCGGGGGGACTACAATTCATGTTGCCGGGGACACAGGCATGGTGCCGGAATCTAAAATTGTCTTTGCCGGGGGATCTACAGGTCATGGGGCCCGGGGGACAAAGTGTCAGTGTGCCTGGGACTACAATGTCATGTGTGCCGGGGGTTTAAAGTGTCATGTGTCCTGGGATCTACAATGTCTGTGTCCTGGGATCTACGTGCATGTTCCCTGGGGATCTACAATTCATGTTGCCTGGGGATCTACGTGTCAGTGTGCCGGAGTCTACAATGCCCTTGTGCCTGGGGTCTACAGGGGCTTGGCTGGGGATCTACAATGTCATGTGTGCCGGGGATCTAAAATGCATGTGTCCCGGGGGGGCTACAATGCCTGGTGCCTGGAGATCTAAATGCAGTGTGCCGGGCATCTAAAATGTCAGGGTCCCTGGAGATCACAATGTCATTGTGCCGGGAGACCCTACAATGTCGTGTTGCCGGAGACTACAATGTCTGGTGCCTGGGAATCTAAAAAATGTATGTGTCCCGGGGGGATCTACAATGTCATGTGTGCCTGGAACTAAAATTCATGTGTCCGGAGACTAAAATTCTGTGTGCCGGGGGATCACAATGTCATGTGTGCCTGGATCTACAATTCATGGTGCCGGGAGATCTAAAATTTCATGGGGGCCGGGGATCTACAATGCTTGTTGCCTGGGGATCTACAATGTCATGTGTGCCGGGAACTCGTGCTTTGGGGCCCTGGGGATCTACAATTCAGGGGGGGGCCCGGGAAAACACAGTGCCATGTGGCCGGGGGATCTACAATGTCATTGTCCCGGGGGACTACAATGTCATGTGTGCCTGGGGATCTACAGTGTCATTGTGCCGGAAATTTCTACAGTGCCCATGTGTGCCTGGGATCTACAGTTCGTGTGCCGGAATAAAACAATGTCAATTTGGGGGCCGGGATCACATGTCTTTGGGGCCTGGGACCCAAAATGCAGGGTGTGCCTGGAGATCTAAGTGCCGTGTGCCGGGGGAACAATGCATGTGTGCCTAAGATCACAGTGTCTGGTCCCGGGGGATCTACAATGTCATGTGTGCCTGGAGATCCACAATGTCATGTGTGCCTGGGGATCTACAATGTCATGTGTGCCTGGGGATCTACAATGTCATGTGTGCCTGGAGATCTACAGTGTCATGTGTGCCTGGGGATCTACAATTCATTTCCGGGAGATCTACAATGCCATGTGTGCCTGGAGACTACAATTTTATTTGGCCGGGACTACAATGTCATGTGTGCCTGGGACTACAGTGCAGTGTCCGGGGACTCAATTCTGTGTGCCTGGGACTACAATGTCGGGGTTGCCGGGAGATCACAAGTTATGTGTGCCGGGGATCACAATGCATTGTGCCTGGAGACACAGTTCATTTTTGGGGCCGGGGTCTCAATGTCATGTTGCCGGGAGACTCAGTGTCATGTTGCCGGGGGGATCTACAAGTCATGTGTCCTGGGGCTACAATGTATGTGTCCCTGGGGATCTAAGTGTCAGTGTGCCTGGGGTCTACAATGCAGTGTCCGGGGAGATCTAAAATTTTCATTGTGCCTGGAGATCTAAAATGTTATGGTCCTGGGGATCACAATGCATGTGTGCCTGGGATCTACAGTGCATGTTGCCTGGGGATCACAGTGCCATGTCCCGGGAGATCTCAATGTCATGTGTGCCGGGGGACTACAGTGTAGTGTGCCTGGAATCTACAATGTTCCATGTGTCCGGGGGATCTACAATTCATGTTGCCTGGGGATCTCAGTGCATTTTGGCCGGGGGATTACAATGTCATGTGTCCTGGGGACTCAAGTCAGGGTTGTCGGGGGATCACAATTCATGTTGCCGGGGATCACAATGTCATGTGCCGGGGGATCTACAATGCTTGGTCGGGGGACTACAATTCTGTTCCCGGGGGTCTACAATGTCATGTTGCCTGGGATCTACGTGTCATGTGTCCCGGGGATCTACAGTGCAGGGCCTGGGATCTACAAGCAGTTCCGGGGGACTACAGGTCATGTGTGCCGGAGATCTCAATGTCTGTGTGCCGGGGGACTACAATGCAGGGGGCCGGGGGACTACGGTCATTGTCCAGGGATCTACAATGTCATTTTGGCCAGGGGACACAATGCATGTGTGCCAGGGACTAAAAATGTCATTGTGCCTGGGTCTACGTGTCATGTGTCCCCCTGGGGATCACAATGTCATTGTGCCTGGGGTCTACAATGTCATGTTCCGGGGATCTAAAATTTTCATGTGTCCCAGGGGACTACAATGTCATGTTGCCGGGAACTACAATCAGGTTCTGGGGATCTACAATGTCATGTTGTCTGGGATCTACATTCATGTTAACTAAAATCATCATACTTCAACAAATCTGTTATCAAGGGATACAAATTCGGGTTCCGATAACAACTTTCCCCCGTTCTCAGAAATTCCATTACCCAACAACTACACTGCTGAGCAACAAAATTGCAAAACAACTACAAAAGGGGTAAAAAGAAGCTCAGGACATAGTTTGCTTAACCATAAGGGGACTGCAAGTTGCAGAAGGAAAAAACCAGCAGATTTTCCCTTTAAGGGGAAAGTTTCTAACTCGAAAGAGGCTCTTGTAAAAAGCTTGTTCACATTTTGCATACTAGCATATATATATATACTGTATATTAATTTTAAACACCAATACAAATATTTTAAACCATGCTGTGCTCATTGGGGTGCTCTAACAGAAGTATACCAATACTAAAAACAAATATTTTTTATGCCCACTGTTCAACTCAACCTGACGAAAACGCAACTGCGTGGCTGGGGAACTGAACAAAACTACACCCATACCCCCCAACCCACCCCCTCTACCACACTTCACAGGAGGAACATAGGGCCCAAACCCAAAGGCGAAAGCTGCAGCTAAACTCCTTTAGGGGGTCGGAACTTGGCCAAAAATTCTCAAAGGAAAACAGGAATTGGAGTTCTGACCTTAAGAGGCCCACAGCAATCAACCCTATAAGAAAGAAGAGAGGGACCCAAAACAGGGAAATGTTTCCCCAAGTTGAACAAACCTTTTCCCGAGATGACCACAAAAACATTGTTTTCCGACCCCGACGACCCCCAGCGCCGGTACATGCTATTATTTTCATTATTTTAAAGTAGTCTTACATTTGTTAAGACCTTTAATTTAAAATCAAAAACTGAAATATCAAGCCACTACCAACTGACACACCAACACTTTTCACCATCTATCACTACCAAACCCACCACTTTACCACCAACACCAAAACCCTTATCACTCCAACCAAACATCACCACATCACTACCAAACACCACCACTATCACCACCAACACATCACCACACACCACCAAAACCCCCACCACCATCACCCCCACAAAACACCACCATCATCACCACCAACCACACCACACCCCCCCGCACACCCCCCACACACTCACCAACACACCCCAACACTCACCACACAACCATCACACCACCAAACACCCCCATAAACACTCACCAGCACACCCCATCTACCCCAACACCCCCACCACCACCACTCAACACACCCACATCACTCACCAACACACACCTCTATCCCCAAACCAAAACCCCCACCCCTATCACCACCCCCCACCACCACATCACTCCCAACCACCCCCTCAAAACCCAACACATCACCCCATCACTCCCAAAACCCCACCTCTACACCAAAACCAAAAAACCACCACACACTCACCAGCACACCCCCCATTATCCTCACCAACACCCACCACTCACCCCAACCACCATCCACCCCAATCCCCCCCATAACCCACCCCCCACCAACTATCACTCACCAACACAAACCACCATCTATCCCCACCAACACAACACCACTTCACCACCCAAAACATCACCATCTATCCCACCAACACACCACCATCACACTCACCAGCACACCACCATCTATCACTCCCCCAACACACCACCCACATCACCCCAACACGCCTCACACTCACCAAAAACCACCATCTTCCTACCAACAAAAACCACCATCTATCCTCACCAAAAACCACCATCTATACCACCAACACAAAACCACCACTACACCACCAACACCACTATCACCCCAACACACCACCATCTATCACTCCCAACACCCACCACATCACTACCAAAACAAAACCACCATCATCACTCACCAACACACCACATCATCACCCCCAACCCCCCCCTACACCACCACACACCACCACACACCCCACACACCACCCCTTCACTCACCAAACCCACCAACTATACCACCAAAAACCACCTCATCACTCACCAACACAACCACCATCTTTTCAAATCACCAACACAAAAACCATCATACTCACCCCAAAAACCCCCACAAACACTCACCAACAACCACCACTATCACCCACCAACCGCCACACACCCCCAACACACCACCACTAACACCACCCCACCACCATCTATCACTCCCCAACACACCACCAACATCACCCCAACACACCCCATCTACACTCACCAATACACCACCAAACCCCCCAAAACCCCACCACATCACTCACCAAAAAAAATCACCACACACTCACCACAACCCACCCTCTACACCACCCAAACACTACCATCACACTACCAACACATCACCAACTTTACTCACCAACACACCACCATCTATCCCCACCAACACAAAACCCCCATCTATCACTCCCAAACACTCCATCAATTTATCACCAACACATCACCACTATCACCACCAACACACACCATCTATCACCCCAAAACACCACCATCTACCCACCACACAACACCACACACCACCAACAACCACCATCATCACTCCCAACCCCCCCCACTACCCCCACCAACACACCACCAAAACTCACCAACACACCACCATCTATCACTCCCAACACACCACCACATCACCACCACACACCACCCCTATCATCACCACCACCACCATCATACCACCCCAAAAACGCCACTATCACTCACCAACCACCACCATTTTTCACTCACCAAAAAACCACCATCTTCCCCACCAAAAACACCCCCAAACATCCCCCCCCACCATCACACCCCACCCAAAAAACCAAAAACACACCCCAACCATCACCCTCTTTCCTCCCCAACCACACCATCATCACTCACCAACACCCACCTCACATCCCCACACACCCCCCATCTATCACCACCACACCACCAACTTCCCACCCAACACGCCTCACACTCACCCCCCCCAACCCCCCACATCACCCCCCACAATCTACACTCCCAACACACCACCACACACTCCCAGCCACCCCCACTACAAATCACCAACCACCACCTCACACCACCAACACATCACCATCTATCATCCCCACCAACACCAATTTTCACTCACCAACACACACCTCTATCCCAACAAACCCCCACCTACCCCACCCCCAAAAACCACCATCTAACCAAACCCAACCCCCACACACCACCACCCCCATCACACCACCAACACCCACCTTAAAACACCACCAAACACCACCATAACCCACCAACCCCACCCCCACTTTACCACCCACACCCCCCCCTGTCCCACCAACCACACCATCACCTCCCCCCCAAACACCCCAAACCCCCCCAAATCACTCACCAACAAACCACCATCTATCCTCACCAACACCCCCAAAACACTCACCAAACCCCACCAATCACCACCAAAAACCAAAATTTTTACTCACCCAAAACCCACCCTCTGTACCAAACCAATTTTTAAACCCCCCTTCAAAAAACCAACCCCTTCACCCCAAAAACCATTTCACTCAAAACCAAAACCCCTTTTTTCCTAAAAAACCCCCATTTCACTCACCAAAAAACCACCATCCAACCAACAAAACCACCCTTTTCCTCCCAAAACCCCCATTATACTCACAAACAACCACCACAATCCCCAACAAAAATTAAAACACTCAGAAAAACCACCATATCATCACCAACACACCCCCACTATCATCACAACACACCACCATTATCACCACCAACAACCACCACTATATTTCCCAAAAAACCACCAAATTTTCATCACCCAAACCCCCCACCATCATATTTACCAAACACCACCCTTACACCACAACCCCACCACATCACTCACCAACAACCATCATTACCAACACCCCCACCATTATCACTCACCAAACACCACCACTACACCACCAACACCCACCATCAAACCCACCCAACACACCACCATCTATCAACCCCCAAAACACCACCCATCAACAACACCCACCACATCAACAACCAAACCCCCATCTACAACAACCCCACCATCTAACAAAAACACCCAAACCCCACAAAACCAACCCTCTTCAAAAACCCCAAACCACCCTTTAACAGAAACCTTGGGCAACTCCCACAGGGGGGAACAAAAGCGGGTTTTTCCTAAAAGGCCCCAAAGCCAACCCCCCCCCAACCCCCCCCCGGGCAGGTCCCCTTTTTTTTGGGTTTTAGAGACAACCAAAAAAGCAGGTAAGCCTCCGTGTCGGCTCTAAGCATTACTAAAGAGCTGCATTTTTTTCCGCTAGTTCTAGGTAACACACCTTAAACTACTTTAGACTATGAACTGGTTGGCGAACTTTTTTTGCTATTTCCCCCCCAAAAAAAAATTTTTGTACAGCTTTCCCACAGATAAAAAATTATTTGTTTGAAAAAAAATAACTTTCATAATTTACCTCGCTACTAAAAATATATTTTTTGCAATTTTATTTAAAATTTTTTTTTTAGCCTTTAATTTTCCCCCAAATTTTAATTTTCCCAATTGAGGTAATTTACCCAGGTTCCCCCGACCCTGCGTCTAGATAAAACTAATAAAAACTGAGTGTCTTTGCTAACTTTTCCCACTAACTATAAACACGACCAACACACCACGTCAGCTTTAAATATGACTTCGCTGCCTCAAGCTGCAACGTTTAAAACCCATGCCTCACGCTCAGCAGTGTTGGTTCCACTGTACTATACAGTCTTTAACAAAGGATATATTACACTCCATATAATGTACTCTTCGTTAATTTATTGTAATTAATATTCCAAAGTCTTTATGTTATTAATGTATCCTTTGAACTCTGAGTATCATATTACGTAATAAAGTACACTTACACACTAATTAATACATTTATGAAATATGATGTTGTAGAAATAGAATATTCAAATCACGTCAGGGTGACATAATATTTTTGGTGCAAGCATCTTCGTCTTCTGCCAGCCTACACCTCCCAACAGTTGCATTAAAGACATAATAACCACAGTGGAAAAAATAATGAAATTCCAAGAGCCTAACTGATACCTCACATTATCAAGGAAATCACGAAAGAGCTTGGAATTTTGCTATTTTTTCAATGTAGTTATTTTGTATATTGTAATATCACCGGTATACCCTATTACTAATATATATATATATATATATATAAATTTATATATATATATATATATATTATATATATATATAAATAATATATATTTTATATATAATATATATGCAAAACAACCACTCTGAAAGAATAAGAGAAATTCAAGCGCTTTCGTAAACTACTCACATTATCAAGGAACTATGAAAGTGAAGCATCCAAGGGAAAGCTATATAAGGGGTCGGCCAGCACCTCACTATCAGATCCCACAACGGTTAAACACGTGACGCGCGGCGAGCCAACTTGGACAGGTCCTTTGCAAAACTCACCCCAAGCTATTTATTTGTCCAGTGTATTATTAAATTCTACCCAAATTCTATTAATTATAAATGGATCTAATTTATATAAACCAAAGGAAATATTCATATTATTGTCAAAACTGCTTTTTATGAAACAAGATTCAATTATATTCCTGTCGACCATGGACTTGCTTGATACTACTTTCTCAACTTTTTGAAAATCAATTGGATGGTTAAAATCTCTTACATGAATAAATAGAGCATTGGAATCTTGTCCAGTTTCTAATGCTATATTTATGTTGTTTTAATCTTAGTTCGAGATTTTTACCAGTTTGACCGTAATAAACTTTATCGCAAATTTTACAAGGAATCTTATAGACACATCCATCAGCATTTTGGGGGGAATTCTTAATCAAAAAGTTTTTTTACTGTATCAAGATTTTTGAGTACAACTTTAATATTAAAAGTCTTAAGAAGAGAAGGCATATCAACCAAGTTTTCATGGTAAGGGAGAACCAACATATTTTTAGTTGAATAAGGCTGGTTGCCCTTTTTTGGATTATAAAAAGTGTTCCTAGCAACTTTAAAAGATTTATCAATTACATTTCTTGGGTATTTTAAATCATTACCTATTTCATAAATTTTGGATATTTCCTCATCTATGAACTCAGGACTACAAATTCGTAAAGCTCTCAAAAACATTGATGAGAAAACAGACAGTTTGACTATCTTGATGCGAGGAACATAACATAAATATAGCATTAGAACTGGACAAGATTCCAATGCTCTATTTATTCATGTAAGAGATTTTAACCATCCAATTGATTTTCAAAAAGTTGAGAAAGTAGTATCAAGCAAGTCCATGGTCGACAGGAATATAATTGAATCTTGTTTCATAAAAAGCAGTTTTGACAATAATATGAATATTTCCTTTGGTTTAGATAAATTAGATCCATTTATAATTAATAGAATTTGGGTAGAATTTAATAATACATTGACAATAAATAGCTTGGGGGTGAGTTTTGCAAAGGACTGTCCAAGTTGGCTCGCCGCGCGTCACGTGTTTAACCGTTGTGGGATCTGATAGTGAGGTGCTGGCCGACCCCTTATATAGCTTCCTTGGGGAAATGCTTCACTTTATATTTCCTTGATAGGTGGTAGCCCACAAAAGCCCCTTGGGAATTTTTTATTTCTTTTTTAATTGGTTTTTTGCTTATTTTGAAATCCCCTTTTTACTGTGATCTTTTGCAAAATATATATTTATATATATTATATATAAAATATAAAATTATTTTTAAAAATATATAAAAATTTTTAAAAATTTTATATATTTATATATTTAAAAAAATATATAAAAACATAAGTTTAAAACCCAGTTGATACAACTAGTGTAATTTTGTGTGTTGTTAAATAGATAGGAAAAACTTTTTTAAAATTTGCTTTTTTCTTTTCTTTTTAAATATCTTCATTAAACGTTTAAAAGGTCTTCTACATTTTTTAAAACCCTTAAATTAAAGGGCCCAGAGTATTATTTAAGTTTCCGTGTATTTTGGGTTTTTTCCCGGGTGGTGTGGGGTCCATCTGTCTGCCTCGCGCCTCAGACCTGCTGGTACGCCCTGGGGCTTTTTTCAAAAGGGGCCCACGTTGACTTAAACCCCTTCCCTGCCGCAAGCCACAACACGTCCCCCGGGGTGGGGGTTTTAAAAAATTTGGGGGTAAAGGGGCATTAAAAATTTTTAAACCCTCTACAGAAAAAGAAGTAAATCAGTTTAAAAAGCTCCCCCAGGGGAGGATTTTTTAAATTCTTCTCTCATAAAATCAAGGGGGTTCTTTATAGAATAAAAAACCATCAACCGCGGGGTTTTATTTAAATATTTGACTCAACAGTTATATCAAAAAGAAAAAAAAAAAAAAAAGTCTGAAAATTTTATCCCAAAATTATACCCAAAGGTTTAAAAAAATTTTGTTGTGGGGTTTTCCTTCTGTCAAAAATTTCCTTTGGAAGATATCGAGTTTTTTAACGCACGCCCTGTTTTTTCAAGTTAAATAACAAATTTTTTAAAAATAAAAATTTCTAGACCAAACAAAGTGTCCCTTAGAAGGGAATTTTGCTGAAATTTTTTGGCTCATTTTTTGTAGTTTGGGAAACCCCCTGATGATGGGGGGGGGGTTTTGAAACAAAAAGGCCAACAGCTATTATTCATCTCTCCCGTGGTCTTTTGATATATAAATTTATATAAAAAAAATTTAATTATAAATATAATTTATTTTTATATATATATATATATATATATTTTTTTATAAATATAATGAGTTAAATATTTTTCGATATTTAAAGAGGGGAAAGGGTCAGCAGAGGGGTTTTTCCCTATGAAAGAGGGGTAAACCCTTAAAATTGACGAGGGGAAAAAAGTCTTTGGTGCAGAGGAGCCCTGTGGAGAAAAAAAAAAATTTACCCAGGGGAACCCAAAGAGGGAAATTTGCATGGAGCATATTTTATGCCAAAAATTTTGTTTAAAAGGGTGTGAAGCATGGGGGGTGAATTTTTTGCAAACGAGGAAAAGGGCTGGGCATGGAGAGGGTGTGTCTGGGGGAATGTGGGGGTATGAATAAAATGAAAGAGAATCCGTAGTTTCTAGTTTTAGGGTATGGGATTCCCAAAAAACAATTATCCAAAAAGCTGGAGCGTTGTTGAGGGGGTTTTGGGGACATAAAAGGAGGAGGAAAAAAAATTTAGAAGGGTTTTTCTAGAGTATAAATCTGTAGGGGAAAGGGGTGGGGGAAAGTAAGGTCGGGCCAAAAAAAAATTTTTGGGAGGGGGTATGGGGAAGGTTTTTTTTGTGCGGGGGGCTTGAACGTCCGGGAAAGAAAGTGTGAGCGTGTTAAATGGGAAATGAAGGGAGACAAATGTTTTTTTAGGGATTGATGTTTTGGGAGGTTTTTGTGACCCTGGAACATTTATAAAAGGTTTTCGGGGGGAAAAAACCCGGCACCGGACTTGATTTCCTGAAGGGGGGGAAAGTACGTGCCGGCATTTAAAGGGAAGGGGTGGTAATGTTGCAGTTTTTAACTTTAGTTTTAAAGGGGCGCCGCGGGGAAAAGCAGTAAAAGGGGTAAAATAAATGAAAGTTTTTTTTTTCTCGGGCCACCTGCCTTGGGGGGAAGGGCCGATGTGTTAAAAAATAAATTATTTTGGGAAGCAACAGGTGCGGTGGTAGCACCAAAACTTTCCCGGTACAGAATATGTCAATAACCAAATCGGTCTACACCGCCAACTCTGGTGAAAATTTTTTAAAAACGTTTAATTTGCAAATGTGCAAAATTTTTTTCCCCAGTGGGACAAATTTGAGGATGTACCGAGAAAAATATTCCCCCATTTAAAAACCGCAGTTTTTTGAACAATGTACGTAATAAGAACAGTGTAGAGTGCGGCATAGATTTGTAATGCAGGTAAATATTAACGTTGAAGATTAGAAGCGAATCATAAAGGGCATTCAAAGTTACCGCACGGAAGCTAGCATCCAAATTTCTTCAATAAATATGACAAATTAGGACATACACAGCCCAGTCCTAATTCTAATTTTCCGCTACGTAACACCAGCTTGGAAGCTAAACTGAAGAGACATCCTCATGTTATCTCAGAGACCAATTTTCCAAAATACACCAGCACATAAAGTTTGATGCTGCTCGGAAGCTGCATTCTCAAGGTATCAGAAAGGTCGAAGCCACCGCAAGAAACACTTAATTTTTCCATTTTTTCCATACAAAGGGAAATTGAGAGTTGCATATACCAAAATAAAATAAATCCGTTTCCTAAGTAAGAGTTAACAGAGCTTAAGGAATAATTAAGCAAGTAATTGTTATTTAGGTTTAACTGAATATTTAATTTTTACAATAGTCTTGGGAGGACACAGATGTTATGTACACATTAAAATATACAAATTTAACTTAAGATAACCTAATGAAGTTAAAACCTGACATTTCTGATCAGAAGAGACATTCTTCAACACGAGTGTTATTAAGATTTGATGATACTGGTGTAAGGTTTGACATTAAAACTTAATGGTTATTTCACAAAAACTAGTTTAATTAATAAAACCGGCCCAATAAAACAAAACCTGAAATCAAGAGGAATGTTTCTTTGCGGGGAGGAAATAGTATCAACACAAAGTTTGAAGCCGACCAGTAAATGCAATCTCTAGTTGTTGTACTGAATCCAACGAAAAAAATTTGCACTTACACAGCCTAAATTCTAAACATGTTTCATGTATTTGATGACATTCATCAGTCATTAAAAATTTATTCTGATCAGAATATTTTAATCGGAAGAAGTGCTAAACCCGTAAGGGTTTAGCACTTCTTCCGATTTCGATGCGTGGGAGGCATCGAGATACAGTCCAAGGAAAGGAGGGGGTAAGTATAAAATTTCCCGGGTCAGAACCACTCACCAGCATCAAGGTAAATCTCTGGGAGAAGGAATACCTAGTTATTTGATGTAAAATTTTACCGTATCATTTTGAAATTAAATGTTGGGAAACTGACCCAACACACTCCATTAAAGACACACAGTACTCTCCATTAACAATAGTGACCTTCTAAGACACACAGGTACACTACAGAAAGTTAATCTCAATTCACTGGAGGAGGACCTTGATGTCCTCCTCCCCTTTAGATAAAGAAGTTCATTATATTCCTCAAGGATGAAAAACATACTCAATAACCAAGACGACCGAAGGTAATGGTATGGAATCCTCGATGTGGAAATTTACCGGGGGAAAAGTCTGGATTTCAGACGACTTGAAAGTTTCGTATACGAACTAAAAGATACGTAGATTTTCCTTAATTCGGGAAACCTCAAGGACAACTTGTGTGACATATTTACTTACCTACTGATGGTGACTTAGCTGTCACTTGACGAGCTGTTAACTTTCACTTATCTGGAAGGTAAACAATTATAATGATTAATATAAGTGTGCAGCTGCAATTATACCATTCAGCTTATACCACATTTCAAGTACCCCCGTTATACCCCTTCAGAATGTACCTTTAAGAGGTATCCCAGTTATACCCTCCAGCCTGCACTTTTTACAAATATTTCAGAATATATTTTAAAAAAAAATTTAACGACTGGTTTTCTTGTGTGATAAGTAATTCTCACCTTCCATTGATGGTTAAAAGAGACTGGCGTAGCCAGGTGGTGCTGCAGTCCAGGGGGTGCTGCAGTCCAGGTGGTGCTGCAGTCCAGGAGATGCTGGAGTCCAGGAGATGCTGGAGTCCAGGAGATGCTGGAGTCCAGGAGATGCTGGAGTCCAGGAGATGCTGGAGTCCAGGAGATGCTGGAGTCCAGGAGATGCTGGAGTCCAGGAGATGCTGGAGTCCAGGAGATGCTGGAGTTTCCAGGAGATGCTGGAGTCCAGAGATGCTGGAGTCCAGGAGATGCTGGAGCCCAGGTGGTGCTGGAGTCCAGGAGAATGCTGGAGTCCAGGGGATGCTGGAGTCCGGAGATGCTGGAGTCCAGGAGATGCTGGAGTCCAGGAGATGCTGGAGTCCAGGAGATGCTGGAGCCCAGGTGGTGCTGGAGTCCAGATGCTGGAGTCCAGGAGATGCTGGTCCAGGAGAAAGCTGGAGTCCAGGGATGCTGGAGTCCAGGAGATGCTGGAGTCCAGGAGATGCTGGAGTCCCAGGAATGCTGGAGCCCAGGTGGGTGCTGGAGTCCAGGAGATCTGGAGTCAGGAGATGCTGGATTCCAGGAGATGCTGGAGTCCCGGAGATGCTGGATTTCCCGGGGATGCTGGAGTCCAGGAGATGCTGGAGCCCAGGTGGTGCTGGAGTCCAGGAGATGCTGGAGTCCAGGAGATGCTGGAGTCCAGGAGATGCTGGAGTCCAGGAGATGCTGGAGTCCAGGAGATGCTGGAGTCCAGGAGATGCTGGAGCCCAGGTGGTGCTGGAGTCCAGGAGATGCTGGAGTCCAGGAGATGCTGGAGTCCAGGAGATGCTGGAGTCCAGGAGATGCTGGAGTCCAGGAATGCTGGAGCCAGGAGATGCTGGAGTCCAGGAGATGCTGGAGCCCAGGTGGTGCTGGGAGTCCAGGAGATGCTGGAGTCCAGGTGATGCTGGATCCAGGAGATGCTGGAGTCCAGGAATGCTGGAGTCCAGGAGATGCTGGAGTCCAGGAGATGCTGGAGTCCAGGAGATGCTGGAGTCCAGGAGATGCTGGAGCCCAGGTGGTGCTGGAGTCCAGGAGATGCTGGAGTCCAGGAGAATGCTGGAGTCCAGGAGAGCTGGAGTCCAGGAGATGCGGAGCCCAGGTGGGTGCTGGAGTCCAGGAGATTGCTGGAGTCCCGGGAGATGCTGGAGTCCAGGAGATGCTGGAGTCCAGGAGATGCTGGAGCCCAGGTGGTGCTGGAGTCCAGGAGATGCTGGAGTCCAGGAGATGCTGGAGTCCAGGAGATGCGGGAGTCCAGGAAGCTGGAGTCCAGAGATGCTGGAGTCCAGGAATGCGGAGCCCAGGAGGTGCTGGAGTCCAGGAGATGCTGGAGTCCAGGAGATCCGGAGTCCAGGAGATGCTGGAGTCCAGGGAGATCTGGAGTCCAGGAGATGCTGGAGTCCAGGAGATGCTGGAGTCCAGTGGGGTGGAGTCCAGGAGATGCTGGAAATCCAGGAATGCTGGAGCCAGGAGATTTCTGGAGTCCAGGAGATGCTGGACCCAGGTGGTGCTGGAGTCCAGGAGATAGCTGGAGTTCAGGAGTTTCTGGGGTCCAGGAGAATGCTTGGAGCCAGGAGATGCTGGAGTCCAGGAGAACTGCGGAGCCCAGGTGGTGCTGGAGTCCAGGGGATGCTGGGAGCCCAGGGGGTGCTGGAGTCCAGGAGTTGCTGGAGCCCAGGTGGTCTGGAGTCCAGGAGATGCTGGAGCCCAGGTAGTGCTGGAGTCCAGGAGATGCTGGAGCCCAGGTGGGGCTGGAGTCCAGGGGAAAGCTGGAGCCCGGTGGTGCTGGAGTCCAGGAGATGCTGGAGCCCCGGTGGTGCTGGAGTCCAGGAGATGCTGGAGCCCAGGTGGTGCTGGAGTCCAGGAGATGCTGGAGCCCAGGTGGTGCTGGAGTCCAGGAGATGCTGGAGCCCAGGTGGTGCTGGAGTCCAGGAGATGCTGGGCCCCGGTGGGGCGGGGGTCCCGGAGATGCTGGAGCCCAGGGTGGTGGTGGAGTCCAGGAGATGCTGGAGCCCAGGTGGTGCTGGAGTCCAGGAGATGCTGGAGTCCAGGAGATGCTGGAGCCCAGGTGGTGCTGGAGTCCAGGAGATGCTGGAGCCCAGGTGGTGCTGGAGTCCAGGAGATGCTGGAGCCCAGGTGGTGCTGGAGTCCAGGAGATGCTGGAGCCCAGGTGGTGCTGGAGTCCAGGAGATGCTGGAGCCCAGGTGGTGCTGGAGTCCCCGGGGATGCTGGAGCCAGGTGGTGCTGGAGTCCAGGAGATCTGGAGCCCAGGTTGGTGCTGGAGTCCAGGAGATGCTGGAGCCCAGGTGGTGCTGGAGTCCAGGGATGCTGAGCCCAGGTGGTGCTGGAGTCCAGGGGATCTGGAGCCCAGGTGGTGCTGGAGTCCAGGAGATGCTGGACCCAGGTGGTGCTGGATCCAGAGATGCTGGAGCCCCAGGTGGTGCTGGAGTCCAGGAGATGCTGGAGCCCAGGGTGGGCTGGAGTCCAGGAGATGCTGGGGCCCAGGTGGTGCTGGAGTCCAGGAGATGCTGGAGCCCAGGTGGTGCTGGAGTCCAGGAGATGCTGGAGCCCAGGTGTGCTGAGTCCAAGGAGATGCTGGAGCCCAGGTGGTGCTGGAGTCCCAGGGATGCTGGGAGCCCAGGTGGTGCTGGAGTCCAGATGCTGGAGCCCAGGTGGTCTGGAGTCCAGGAGATGCTGGAGCCCAGGGGTGCTGGAGTCCAGGGAGATGCTGGAGCCCAGGTGGTGCTGGAGTCCAGGAGATGCTGGAGCCCAGGTGGTGCTGGAGTCCAGGGGATGGCTGGAGCCCAGGTGGGCTGGAGTCCAGGAGATTGCTGGAGCCCATGGTGGTCTTGGAGGTCCAGGAGATGCTGGAGACCAGGGGGTGCTGGAGTCCAGGGGATGCTGGAGCCAGGTGGTGCTGGATCCAGGAGATGCTGGAGCCCAGGGGTGCTGGAGTCCAGGGGATGCTGGAGTCCAGGAGATGCGGAGCCCAGGAGGGGCTGGAGTCCCAGGAGATGCTGAGCCCAGGTGGTGCTGGAGTCCAGGGAATGCTGGAGCCCAGGTGGTGCTGGAGTTTCCCGGAGATGCTGGAGCCAGGAGATGCTGGACCCAGGTGGTTGCTGTATCCAGGGGAATGCTGAGCCTCAGGGGGTCTGGAGTCCAGGAGATGCTGGAGCCCAGGTGGTGCTGAGTCCAGGAATGCTGGAGTCCAGGAGATGCTGGAGCCCAGGTTTGGGGCTGGAGTCCAGGAGATGCTGGAGCCCAGGTGGTGCTGGAGTCCAGGAGGAATGCTGGAGTCCAGGAGATGCGGAGCCCCGGGGGTGCTGGAGTCCAGGAAGATGCGGAGCCCAGGTGGTGCTGGAGTCCAGGAGATGCTGGAGCCCAGGGGGTGCTAGGAGTCCCAGGAATGCTGGGGTCCAGGGGATATTTTGGGGCCCAGGTGGTGCTGGAGTCCAGGGGATGCTGGGAGCCCCGGTGGTGCTGGAGTCCAGGAGATCTGGAGCCCAGGGGGTGGCTGGAGTCCAGGAGATGCTGAGTCCAGGAGATGCTGGAGCCAGGTGTGCTGGAGTCCAGGAGAATGCTGGAGCCCAGGTGGTGCTGGAGTCCAGGAGATGCTGGAGCCCAGGTGGTGCTGGAGTCCAGGAGATGCTGGAGTCCAATAGAGCTGGAGCCCCGGTGGTGCTGGAGTCCAGGAGATGCTGGAGCCCAGGTGGTGCGGAGTCCAGCGATGCTGGAGTCCAGGAGATGCTGGAGCCCAGGTGGTGCTGGAGTCCAGGTAGATGCGAGCCCAGGGGGGTGCTTGGAGTCAGGAGAGCTGGAGCCCAGGTGGGGGCTGGAAGTCCAGGAGATCTGGAGTCCAGGAGATGCTGGAGCCCAGGTGGTGCTGGAGTCCAGGAGATGCTGGAGCCCAGGTGCTGGAGACCAGGGAGATGCTGGAGCCCAGGTGGTGCTGGAGTCCAGGAGATGCTGGAGTCCAGGAGATGCTGGAGCCCAGGTGGTGCTGGAGTCCAGGAGATGCTGGAGCCCAGGTGGTGCTGGAGTCCAGGAGATGCTGGAGCCCAGGTGGTGCTGGAGTCCAGGAGATGCTGGAGTCCAGGAGATGCTGGAGTCCAGGAGATGCTGGAGTCCAGGGGAAAGCTGGAGCCCAGGGGGTGCTTTGGAGTCCAGGAGATGCTGGAGCCCAGGTGGTGCTGGAGTCCAGGAGATGCTGGAGCCCAGGTGGTGCTGGAGTCCAGGAGATGCTGGAGTCCAGGAGATGCTGGAGCCCAGGTGGTTTCTGGAGTCCAGGGGATGCTGGAGCCCCGGTGGGTGCTGGAGTCCAGGAGATGCTGGAGCCCAGGTGTGCTGGAGTCCAGGGAAAAGCTGGAGTCCAGGAGATGCTGGAGCCCAGGTGGTGCTGGGGGTCCAGGAGATGCTGGAGCCCAGGTGGTGCTGGAGTCCCGGAGGATGCTGGATTTCCCGGAGATGCTGGAGCCCAGGTGGTGCTGGAGTCCAGGAGATGCTGGAGCCCAGGTGGTGCTGGAGTCCAGGAGATGCTGGAGCCCAGGTGGTGCTGGAGTCCAGGAGATGCTGGAGTCCAGGAGATGCTGGAGCCCAGGTGGTGCTGGAGTCCAGGAGATGCTGGAGCCCAGGTGGTGCTGGAGTCCAGGAGATGCTGGAGCCCAGGTGGTGCTGGAGTCCAGGAGATGCTGGAGTCCAGGAATTTCTGGAGCCCAGGTGGTGCTGGAGTCCAGGGATGCTGGAGTCCAGGGGATGCTGGAGCCCAGGTGGTGCTGGAGTCCAGGAGATTGCTGGAGCCCAGGGGGTGCTGGAGTCCAGGAGTGCTGGAGCCCAGGTGGTGCTGGAGTCCAGGGGAGCTGGAGTCCAGGAGATGCTGGAGCCCAGTGGTGCTGGAGTCCAGGAGATGCTGGAGCCCAGGTGGTGCTGGAGTCCAGGAATGCTGGAGTCCAGGAGATGCTGGAGCCCAGGTGGTGTGGAGTCCAGAGATGCTGGAGCCCAGGTGGTGCTGGATCCAGGAGATGCGGAGCCCAGGTGGTGCTGGATCCAGAGATGCTGGAGTCCAGGAGATGCTGGAGTCCAGGAGATGCTGGAGTCCAGGGGATGCTGGAGCCCAGGTGGTCGGAGTCCAGGAATGCTGGAGTCCAGGAGATGCTGGAGCCCCGGTGGTGCAGGAGTCCAGGAGTGCTGGAGCCCAGGTGGTGCTGGAGTCCAGGAGGGGAAAGCGGAGTCCAGAGATTCTGGAGCCCAGGTGGTGCGGGAGTCCGGAGATGCTGGAGCCCAGGTGGTGCTGGAGTCCAAGAGATGCGGAGCCCAGGTGGTGCTGGAGTCCAGGGGATGCTGGAGGGCCAGGAGATGCGGAGCCCAGGTGGCTGGAGTCCAGGGATGCTGGAGCCCAGGGGTGCTGGAAATCCAGGAATGCTGGAGCCCAGGGGGTGTTGGAGTCCAGGAGATGGGAGATCCAGGAGATGCTGGAGCCAGGTGGTGCTGAGTCCAGGGGATGCTGGAGTCCAGGAGATGCTGGAGCCCAGGTGGTGCTGGAGTCCAGGAATGCTGGAGCCCAGGTGGTGCTGGAGTCCAGGAGATGCTGGAGCCCAGGTTGGGGGCTGGAGTCCAGGAATGCTGAGCCCAGGTGGTGCTGGGGTCCAGAGATGCTGGAGCCCAGGTGGGGCTGGAGTCAGGAGAAAGCTGGAGTCCAGGTGGGTTGCTGGAGCCCAGGGGGTGGGGGTTCCAGGAGATGGGAGCCGTGGTGTGGAGTCCAGGGGATGCTGGAGCCCAGGTGGTGCTGGAGTCCAGGAGATGCTGGAGTCCAGGGGATGCTGGAGCCCAGGGGTGCTGGAGCCCAGGTGGTGCTGGAGTCCAGAAGATGCTGGAGCCCAGGTGGTGCTGGAAGTCCAGAGATGCTGGTGCCCAGGTGGTGCTGGATCCAGGTGATGCTGGAGTCCAGGAGATGCTGGACCCAGGTGGTGCTGGAGTCCAGGAGATGCTGGAGCCCAGGTTTGGGGCTGGAGTCCAGGAGATGCTGGAGCCCAGGTGGTGCTGGAGTCCAGGAGATGCTGGAGTCCAGGAGATGCTGGATTTCCCGGGGATGCGGAGTCCAGGAGATGCTGGAGCCCCGGTGGTGCTGATCCAGGAGATGCTGGAGCCCAGGTGGTGCGGAGTTTCCCGGAGATGCTGGAGCCCAGGTGGGGCTGGAGTCCAGGAGATGCTGGAGTCCAGGAGATGCTGGAGCCCCGGGGGTGCTGGAGTCAGGAGATGCGGAGCCCAGGTGGTGCTGGAGTCCAGGGGATGCTGGAGCCCAGGTGGTGCTGGAGTCCCGGAGATAGCTGGAGTCCAGGAGATGCTGGAGCCCAGGTGGTGCTGGAGTCCAGGAGATGCTGGAGCCCAGGTGGTGCTGGAGTCCAGGAGATGCTGGAGTCCAGGAGATGCTGGAGCCCAGGTGGTGCGGGGGTCCAGGGAAAGCTGGAGCCCAGGTGGTGCTGGAGTCCAGGAGAAAGCTGGAGCCCAGGTGGGGCTGGAGTCCAGGAGATGCTGGTCCAGGAGATGCTGGAGCCCAGGGGGTGCTGGAGTCCAGGAGATGCTGGAGCCCAGGTGGTGCTGGAGTCCAGGAGATGCTGGAGCCCAGGTGGTGGGTGGAGTCCAGGAGATGCTGGAGTCCAGGGGATGCTGGAGCCCAGGTGTGCTGGAGTCCGGAGATGCTGGAGCCCAGGTGTGCTGGAGTCCAGGAGATGCTGGAGTCCAGGAGATGCTGGAGCCCAGGTGGTGCTGGAGTCCAGATGCTGGAGCCCAGGTGGTGCTGGAGTCCAGGAGATGCTGGAGCCCAGGTGGTGCTGGAGTCCAGGAGATGCTGGAGTCCAGGAGATGCTGGAGCCAGGTGGTGCTGGGTCCAGGAGATGCTGGAGCCCAGGTGGTGCTGGAGTCCAGGGGATGCTGGAGCCCAGGTGGTGCTGGAGTCCAGGAATGCTGGAGTCCAGGAGATGCTGGAGCCCAGGTGGTGCTGGAGTCCAGGGGATGCTGGACCCAGGTGGTGCTGGAGTCCAGGGAGAAAGCTGGAGCCCAGGTGGTGCTGGAGTCCAGGAGATGCTGGAGTCCAGGAGATGCTGGAGCCCAGGGGGGTGCTGGGTCCAGGAGATGCGGGGCCCCAGGTGGTGCTGGAGTCCCCGGAGATACGGAGTCCAGAGATGCTGGAGCCCAGGTGGTGCTGGGGGTCCAGGAGATGCTGGAGCCCAGGTGGTGCTGGAGTCCAGGAGATGCTGGAGCCCAGGTGTCTGGTGGAATGCTGGAGTCCAGGAGATGCTGGGGTCCAGGTGGTGCTGGAGCCAGGAGATGCTGGGGCCAGGGGGTGCTGGAGTCCAGGAGATGCTGGAGCCCAGGTGGTGCTGGGGTCCAGAATGCTGGATCCAGGAGATGCGGAGCCCAGGTGGTCTGGAGTCCCGGGGATGCTGGAGCCCAGTGGGCTGGGGTCCAGGAGATGCTGGGGGGCCCGGGGGTGCTGGAGTCCAGGGGATGCTGGGTCAGGAGATGCGGAGTCCAGGAGATGGGGTGGAGTCCGGAGATGCTGAGCCCAGGTGGTGCTGGAGTCCAGGAGATGCTGGAGCCCAGGTGGTGTGGAGTCCAGGAGATGCTGGAGCCCCGGTGGTGCTGGAGTCCAGGAGATGCTGGAGTCCAGGAGATGCTGGAGCCCGGTGGTGCTGGGGTCCAGGAGATGCTGGAGCCCAGGTGGTGCTGGAGTCCAGGAGATCTGGAGCCCAGGTGGGGCTGGAGTCCCAGAGATGCTGGAGTCCCCGGGGATGCTGGAGCCCAGGTGGTGCGGAGTCCAGGAGAATGCTGGAGCCCAGGTGGTGCTGGAGTCCAGGAGATGCGGGTCCCGAGATGCGGAGCCCAGGTGGTGCTGGATCCAGGAGATGCTGGAGCCAGGTGGTGCTGGAGTCCGAGATCTGGAGCCCAGGTGGTGCTGGAGTCCAGGGGATGCTGGAGCCCCGGTGGTGCAGGAGTCCAGGAGATGCTGGAGCCCAGGTGGTGCTGGAGTCCAGGAGATGCGGAGTCCAGGAGATGCTGGAGTCCAGGAGATGCTGGAGTCCAGGAGATGCTGGAGCCCAGGTGGGGCTGGAGTCCGGAGATGCGGGAGCCCAGGTGGTGCGGAGTCCAGGAGATCTGGAGCCCAGGGGGTGCTGGAGTCCAGGGGATGCTGGATCCCAGGGAGCTGGGGCCCGTGGGGCTGGAGTCCAGGAGATGCTGGAGCCCAGGGGGTGCTGGAGTCCAGGAGATGCTGGAGCCCAGGTGGTGCTGGAGTCCGGAGATGCCCGGAGTCCAGAGATGCTGGAGCCCAGGTGGTGCTGGAGTCCAGGAGATGCTGGAGCCCCCGGTGGGGGCTGGAGTCCAGGAATGCTGGAGTCCAGGAGATGCTGGAGCCCAGGGGGTGCTGGGTCCAGGGGATGCTGAGCCCAGGGGGTGCGTGAGTCCAGGGGATGCTGGACCCAGGTGGTGCTGTAGTCCAGGAGATGCTGGAGTCCAGGAGTTTCGGAGCCCAGGTGGTGCTGGAGTCCAGGAATGCTGGAGCCCAGTGGTGCTGGAGTCCAGGAGATGCTGGAGCCCAGGTGGTGCTGGAGTCCAGGAGATGCTGGAGTCCAGGAGATGCTGGAGCCCAGGTGGGCTGATCCGGATGCTGGAGTCCAGGGGATGCGGAGCCCAGGTGGTGCTGGAGTCCAGGAGATGCTGGAGCCCAGGTGGTGCTGGGTCATGGATCTGGAGCCCAGGTGGTGCTGGAGTCCAGGAGATGCTGGGTCCAGGGAAGCGGACTGTGCTGGAGTCCCGGAGATGCGGAGCCCAGGTGGTGCGGAGTCCAGGAGATGCTGGAGTCCAGAGTGCTGACCCAGTGGGGCTGGAGTCCAGGATCTGGGGCCCAGGGTGCTGGAGTCCAGGAGATGCTGGAGCCCAGGTGGTGCTGGAGTCCAGGAGATGCTGGAGTCCAGGGATGCTGGAGCCCGGTGGCTGGAGTCCAGGAGATGCTGGAGCCCAGGTGGTGCTGGAAATCCAGAGATGCTGGAGCCCAGGGGGTCGGAGTAAAGGGGATGCTGGAGTCCAGGAGATGCTGGAGCCCAGGTGGTGCTGGAGCCAGGAGATGCTGGAGCCCAGGTGGTGCTGGAGTCCAGGGGATGCTGGAGCCCCGGTGGTGCTGGAGTCCGGAGATGCTGGAGTCCAGGAGATGCTGGAGTCCAGGGAGGCTGGAGTCCAGGAGATGCTGGAGCCCAGGTGGTCTGGAGTCCAGGAGATGCTGGAGTCCAGGAGATGCTGGAGCCCAGGTGGTGCTGGAGTCCAGGAGATGCTGGAGCCCAGGGGGGCTGGAGTCCAGGAGATCTGGAGTCCAGGAGATGCTGGAGCCAGGTGGTGCTGGAGTCCAGGAGATGCTGGAGGGCCCGGTGGTGCTGGAGTCCCCGGAGATGCTGGAGCCCAGGTGTCTGAGTCCAGGGGATGGAGTCCAGGAATGCTTTAGCCCAGGGTGGGGCTGAGTCCGGATCGGAGCCCCGGTGGTGCTGGAGTCAGAGTGCGGAGCCCAGGTGGGCTGGAGTCCGGAGATGCTGGAGTCCAGGAGATGCTGGAGCCAGGTGGTGCTGGAGTCCAGGGGATGCTGGAGTCCAGGAGATGCTGGAGCCCAGGTGGTGCTGGGTCCAGGAGATGCTGGATCCAGGTGGTGCTGGAGTCCAGGAGATGCTGGAGCCCAGGGGTGCTGGAGTCCAGGAGATTTTGGAGTCCAGGAGATGCTGGAGCCCCCGGGGTTGCTGGAGTCCGGAGATGCTGGAGCCCAGGTGGTGCTGGAGTCCAGGAAGCTGGAGTCCAGGAGAACTGGAGCCCAGGGGGTGCTGGGGTCCAGGGGATGCTGGACCCAGGTGGTGCTGGAGTCCAGGAGATGCTGAGCCCAGGTGGTGCTGGAGTCCAGGAGATGCTGGAGTCCAGGAGATGCGGAGCCCAGGTGGTGCTGGATCCAGGGGATGCCCGGAGCCCAGGGGTGCTGGAGTCCAGGGATGCGGAGCCCAGGGGTGCTGGAGTCCCCGGAGATGCTGGAGTCCAGGAGATGCTGGAGCCCAGGGGGTGCTGGAAGTCCAGGAGGGTGCGGAGCCCAGGGGTGCTGGGGTCCATGAGATTTCTGGAGCCCAGTGGTGCGGAGTCCAGGAGATTGGAGTCCAGGATGCTGGAGTCCAGGAGATGCTGGAGTCCAGGAGATCTGGAGCCCAGGTGGTGCTGGAGTCCCCGGAGATGCTGGAGCCCAGGGGGTGCCCGGGGGTCCAGGGGAATGCTGGAGCCCAGGGGGCTGGAGTCCAGGAGATGCTGGAGTCCAGGAGAGCTGGAGCCCAGGTGGTGCTGGAGTCCCCGGAGATGCTGGAGCCCAGGTGGTGCTGGATCCAGGAGATCTGAGCCCAGGTGGTGCTGGAGTCCAGGAGATGCTGGAGTCCAGGAGAAACTGGAGCCCAGGTGGTGCTGGAGTCCAGGAGATCTGGAGCCCAGGGGGTGGAGTCCGGAGATGCTGGAGTCCAGAGATGCTGGAGCCCAGGTGGTGCTGGTCCAAGGGGTGCTGAGCCAGGTGGTGCTGGAGTCCAGGGGATGCTGGGGCCCGTGGTGCTGGAGTCCAGGAGATGCGGAGTCCAGGAGATGCTGGAGCCCAGGTGTGCTGGAGTCCAGGAGATGCTGGAGCCCAGGTGGTGCTGAGTCCAGGAGATGCTGGAGCCCAGGTGGTGCTGGAGTCCAGGAGATGCTGGAGTCCAGGGGATGCTGGAGGGCCCCGGTGGTGCTGGAGTCCAGGAGATGCCGGAGCCCAGGTGGTGCTGGAGTCCAGGAGATGCTGGAGCCAGGGTGCTGGAGTCCAGGATGCTGAGTCCAGGAGATGCTGGAGTCCAGGAATGCTGGTCCAGCAGATGCTGGGTCCAGGAGATGTGGGCCCAGGGGGTGCTGGAGTCCAGGAGATGCTGGAGCCCAGGTGGTGCTGGAGTCCAGGGGATGCTGGAGCCCGGGGTGCTGGGGTCCAGGAGAGGGATCCAGAATGCTGGAGCCAGGTGGTGCTGGAGTCCGGAGATGCTGGAGCCCAGGTGGTGCTGGAGTCCAGGAGATGCTGGAGCCCAGGTGGTGCTGGAGTCCAGGAGATGCTGGAGTCCAGAGATTGGAGCCCCCGGTGGTGCTGGAGTCCAGTGAAAGCTGGAGCCCAGGTGGTGCTGGAGTCCAGGAGATGCTGGAGCCCAGGGGGTGCTGGAGTCCAGGAGGGTGCTGGAGTCCAGGAGATGCTGGAGACGGGGATGCTGGAGTCCAGGGGAATTTCTGGACCCAGGTGGTGCTGGAGTCCAGGAGATGCTGGAGCCCAGGTGGTGCTGGAGTCCAGGAGATCTGGAGCCAGGGGTGCTGGAGTCCAGGAGATGCCCGGAGTCCCAGGAGTGTGGAGTCCCGGAGATGCTGGAGTCCAGGAGATGCTGGAGCCCAGGTGGTGCTGGAGTCCAGGAGATGCTGGAGCCCAGGTGGTGCTGGAGTCCAGGAGATGCTGGAGCCCAGGTGGTGCTGGAGTCCAGGAGATGCTGGAGTCCAGGAGATGCTGGAGCCCAGGTGGTGCTGGAGTCCAGGAGATGCTGGAGCCCAGGTGGTGCTGGAGTCCAGGAGATGCTGGAGCCCAGGTGGTGCTGGAGTCCAGGAGATGCTGGAGTCCAGGAGATGCTGGAGCCCAGGTGGTGCTGGAGTCCAGGAGATGCTGGAGCCCAGGTGGTGCTGGAGTCCAGGAGATGCTGGAGCCCAGGTGGTGCTGGAGTCCAGGAGATTCTGGAGCCAAAGGTGGTGCTGGGTCCAGATATGCTGGAGCCCAGGTGGTGCTGGAGTCCAGGAGATGCTGGAGCCCAGGTGGTGCTGGAAATCCAGGAATGCTGGAGCCCAGGTGGTGCTGGAGTCCAGGAGTGCTGTGAGCCAGGAGGTGCGGAGTCCAGGAGATGCTGGAGTCCAGGAATGCTGGAGCCCAGGTGGTGCTGGAGTCCAGGAATGCTGGAGCCCAGGTGGTGCTGGAGTCCAGGAGATGCTGGAGCCCAGGTGGTTGCTGGAGCAGGAGATTGGGCCCAGGGTGCTGGAGTCCAGGGGATGCTGGAGCCCGGTGTGCCCGAGTCCAGGAGATGCTGGAGCCCAGGTGGTGCTGGAGTCCAGGAGATGCTGGAGCCCAGGTGGTGCTGGAGTCCAGGAGATGCTGGAGTCCAGGAGATGCTGGAGCCCAGGTGGTGCTGGAGTCCAGGAGGGTTCTGGAGCCCAGGTGGTGCTGGAGTCCAGGAGATGCTGGAGCCCAGGTGGTGCTGGAGTCCAGGAGATGCTGGAGCCCAGGTGGTGCTGGAGTCCAGGAGATGCTGGAGCCCAGGTGGTGCTGGAGTCCAGGAGATGCTGGAGCCCAGGGGGTGCTGGAGTCCAGGAGTGCTGGGGGCCCAGGTGGTGCTGGAGTCCAGGAGATGCTGGAGCAGGGGAAAGCTGGAGCCAGTGGTGCTGGAGTCCAGGAGATGCTGGAGTCCAGGAGATGCTGGAGCCCAGGTGGTGCTGGAGTCCAGGAGATGCTGGAGCCCAGGTGGTGCTGGAGTCCAGGAGATGCTGGAGCCCAGGTGGTGCTGGAGTCCAGGAGATGCTGGAGTCCAGGAGATGCTGGAGCCCAGGTGGTGCTGGAGTCCAGGAGATGCTGGAGCCCAGGTGGTGCTGAGCCAGGAGTTGGGTCCAGGAGATGCTGGAGCCCAGGTGGTGCTGGAGTCCAGGAGATGCGGAGCCCAGGGGTGCTGGAGTCCAGGAGATGCTGGAGCCCCGGTGTGTGCTAGAGTCCAGGAGATGCTGGAGTCCAGGAGATGCTGGAGCCCAGGGTTGGTGCTGGAGTCCAGGGGATGCTGGAGCCCAGGTGGTGCGGAGTCCAGGGGATGCTGGAGCCCAGTGGGGCTGGAAGAGGAATGCTGGAGTCCAGGAGATGCGGAGCCCAGGTGGTGCGGAGTCCAGAGATGCTGAGGGCCCCGGTGGTTGCGGAGTCCAGGAGATGCTGGAGCCCAGGTGGTGCTGGAGTTTCCCGGAGATGCTGGAGTCCAGGAGATGCTGGAGTCAGTTTCCAGCAAATACCTTCTCAACACTTTTCAATCAAAACTTTCAATCGCACTTTTCAATCGCAACCTTTCAATCCCAAAACTTTTCAACGTCAAACTTTCAATCGTCACATTTTCAATCGTCAACACTTTCAATCGTCAAACTTTCCAAACGTCAACAATTTTCAATCGTCAACGCTTTTCAATCGTCAACGCTTTTCAATCGTCAACGCTTTTCAATCGTCAACGCTTTTCAATCGTCAACGCTTTTCAATCGTCAACGCTTTTCAATCGTCAAGCTTTTCAAACGCAACGCTTTTCAAACGTCAACCTTTCAATCGTCACGCTTTCAATCGTCAACGCTTTTCATCTCAACGCTTTTCAATCGTCAACGTTTCAATACGTCAACGCTTTCAAGTAGCTTTATCGCAACGCTTTTCAATCGCAAGCGTTTTCAAACGTCAAGTTTTTATTTAGTCGTCAACGTTTTCTATCGTCAACGCTTTCAACGTCCAAAACTTTCAATCGTCCACGCTTTTCAATCGTCACGCTTTTCAATGTCAACACTTTTCAAGTCCAATTTCTGGTCAACACTTTCAATCGCACACTTTTCAATCGTCAACACTTTTCAATCGTCAACACTTTTCAATCGTCAACACTTTTCATCGTCAACACTTTTCAATCGTCAACACTTTTCAATCGTCAACACTTTTCAATCGTCAACACTTTTCAATCGTCAACACTTTTCAATCGTCAACACTTTTCAATCGTCAACACTTTTCAATCGTCAACACTTTTCAATCGTCAACACTTTTCAATCGTCAACACTTTTCAATCGTCAACACTTTTCAATCGTCAACACTTTTCAATCGTCAACACTTTTCAATCGTCAACACTTTTTCAATCGTCAACACTTTTCAATCGTCAACACTTTTCAATCTTCAACACTTTTCAATCGTCAACACTTTTCAATCGTCAACACTTTTCAATCGTCAACACTTTTCAATCGTCAACACTTTTCAATCGTCAACACTTTTCAATCGTCAACACTTTTGCGGTCTCCATGAATACCACAAAAACAAACACTTGTTACAAACACATACTTTTTTTTTCTAGCCAGTACCACTTGATGCCACTTTCCTATATTACTCTTAAAGAAAATGACTTAGGTACCCCGATCGTTGCAACACTTCACCCACACGCCTCGTCAACACATTACGTACACCCATAACTAGGCACGAGTATATGCACACAGTACTATATTAAGTGTTTATACACACTTATTCACTATTGAAGGAGTTAAATCCTTTATTGTTAATTAGTTGATTTGGTTTATTAGGATTAATGTCTATCGACTACACAAGTGCCATTAAGGCTGTATGTCACCCGTATATCACCAGTCAACGGTGCTGTGATCACTAGAGTCAGAATTCAGTTTAACTGCAAGTATATATACACAGTAAAACAATTCTCGGTATATATAACCTTCTTATTGTAGAGTATTGGGGTGTGATGAGCCTGCTACGAACCACCACGCTCGCTGAAGTCCTTGAAGTTCCAGTTCTCCAGTTTCGAAGCCGCTCATGAACTGTGGCTGCTGCTTCACTGAGTCACAACTTTGACCAATCTCATGAATCTTTTCACCCATTAACCACGTTTAACTCTATTTACCAATTTTATATATATATATATATATTATATATATATATATATATATATATATATATATATATATATATATATATATATATATATATATATATATATAATATATATATATTATATATATATATGTAACACCGCAGGATTTCATTACATCATGCTTCATGGAACATGACTGATGAGTTTGTGGTTTATCAGCTTTTAATATGTTACCTGCATGTATAACTCAGTTCCTTTCATTCAAACACATTAGTTATCTATCGGTACTTCCAACAAATACTGCAATTTAATCACAGAGCGGGTGGGACTCGAACTCACGTCAGGGGAGTCTTGAAACTTCCGCGTTAGTGCACTAACAATGAGCCTGACCACTCAAGTGATTTTTCTTTTATAAATGGTTTTAGAAAAAAAAGTTGACAAATGAGACTTTTTTTTTATCAAGATTGATGGACTGAAGACATCGACTCCAGGCTGAGGGGCTGTTTACCTCAACCTCCTCCAAATCTTCCCTCGTTCTCTGCTTTGTACTGAAGAAGCCACTGGCTGGCGAAGTGCTTCTAGAACATACCCAGATGTTGCACAAGTGTTTAATTTATCAACCCAGGTGGTATTGAGCTTTACAGATGATGTTGAGCTTAGACACAGCTCTCAGCTTCACTGGCGACGATATGCTACGGAACATAGACACCAGAATTCGGGAACACCAGCGTGTATGAGGGTCTCAAACACAGCCTAGACATGCGTCATACATCAGGCTAAATAGGCATACCTTATGGCATTAACAGATACCAGACTTAAGATTAAAGAAGACTACACATCGAGAAGACGGTGCCTGGGATCAGCGAGTAAAGGCGTAACAGATACCACCGAGCAGAACCAGGGAACTTTCAGTTTTGGAAAAAAAAAACTTAGTACACTTCATCTTACATAATAAATTGTGGACCAGTAAGACGACTACAGTACTCTGGTACTCATGTAATCAGCGCCTCAGTTCGTGCGCCACACTCCATGAGAGTACATGTGTGTAAAATATCCTCTGTATGACTTGAAAATGCTTTTAAGCCTGAGTAAAAGCACAGTCTCAGTTAAAGCTTATTTTGTATATTGTGTCTTTGTACCCACACAGTGACACGGTTAACAGTGACATGGTCAACAGTGATACAGTCAACAGTGATATAGTTAACAGTGACAGTCAACAGTGACAGCCCAGTGACAAAGTCATCAGTGACATAGTCAACAGTGACACAGCCATAAGCATAACAAGAAATGAAAACAGGACTGTATATGTCAACCTCTGAGACCCTCTTCAGCAGACAGAACAGAGGAAAGTTACCATATAAACTACCCCCGCAGCACAGGCGGGCTGACCTCTGATCTGCTCCACTAAACGCTGGACTGATGGTCGTAAAATAAAGTCCCGGTTACGTATATTTCTCTCCTTCTTATTAAGTATTTTTTCCACATAGTTCAGACCTTTCATCTTAAAGTTTCTGGGGGTGACCTGAAAATTTCTCCTGTAGTACGCGATCCTCGGATTCAATTATCACAAACCGCGAATGAATTAGAAGCCGGGAAAGGAGGCGAAAATCGCCGTGAGTGAGAGCTACTGGCGGTAATTATACGCTAGGAAGGTCAGTGCTCCACACCACTAAATCGCGAAATTGTAAGTCGCTTTGTGCCATAAAATGGTGAGATATCCACGTAGGTGCAGAACACTCTACATCCGCGAGTGTTTATATGAGGCAACGGGGGGTGGTGGAAGAATTAGTGGTGGTAGATGTGGTAGTGTTGAGTTGTGGTTGTAATGGTGGGGATAGTGGTAGGTGATGGAGGTAGTGATGGTGGTGGTGGTTGAGATTGTGGTCGTGGTAACTGTTGTGGTGTTGATAGTGGCCAGGGCATCGTATTATTGTTGGTGGTAGTCGTGTTGTGATGACAGCTTCGTTAGCGTCATCTGACTCTTAGCGATCAAGTGTGTCTGTATGGTTTAAACCTTGGTAATACATACCAACAAGTTACTTTAGAAAGACACGTAAGCAAACACTAGTACATTTATTAGAAAACATTAGAAAACGTTTCGGTCCTGGGACCTTGATCACAGAAGTGATCAAGGTCCCAGAACCGAAACGTTTTCTAATAAATATGTCTTAGTGTTTCTTACGTGTCTTTCTAAATCAAGTCTGTCCGTAAATATATCATCATTCAAAGCTTCAAAAATGATAAATAGATTAACTACGTACTTCAGTGGTTCTTGCAGAGGTTCTCTTGACACTTACAGGGATGTAAATCACAGCACCGTGTCTTCCTTCTCGGATAACACCCGAATTTGCATGACAGTGTCCTCATCGAAGACACTGCAAGACTCCAGGCGGACATCAGCCAAATCTTTAAATGAGCCGCAGAAAACAATATAAAGTTCAATGAAGAGAAATTTCAATTACTCATATATGGAAAACTTGGGGAAATTAAAACTATATCGGAGTATAAAACAAATTCCAACCACACAATAGAGCGAAAAACTAATGTGAAGGAGCTGAGAGTGATAATGTCCGAGGATCTCACTTTCAAAGACCACAACAATATCTCTACCGCATCTGCTGGAAAAATGATAGGATGAATAATGAGACCCTTCAAAACTAGGGATGCCAAGCCCACATGATTTTCTTCAAATCGCTTGTTCTCTCTATGCTGGAATATTGCTATATTGCGCAATATTCCAGCCTATATTGCTGTATTGCACCTCTCAAGGCAGGCGAAAATGCTGACCTGGAGAATGTACAGAGAACCTTCGCGGCACATACAAGTACGATAAAACACCTAAACTATAGGGAACGGTTGAAGTCCCTTGATTTGTATTCTCTGGCACTCAGGTGAGAAAGGTACATGATAATATATACTTGGAAAATCCTAAATGGATTAGTACCAAATTTGCACACGAAAAGTACTTTTATGAAAGCAAAAGACTCGGTAGGCGGTGCAACATTCTCCCAATGAAAAGCAGGGGCACCACGAGTATACTGAGAGACAACACAATAAGTGTCAGGGGCCCAAGATTGTTTGACTGCCTTCCAGCATACATTAGGGGAATTACCAATAGACCCCTGGCTTTCTTCAAGAAGGCACTGGACAGGTACCTGACCAGCTGGGCTGTGGTTCATACGTTGGTTTGCGTGCAGCCAGCAGTAACACCTTGGTTGATCAGGCCCTGATCCACCACGAGACCTGGTCACAGACCGGGACGCGGGGGCGGTGACCCCCGAAACCCTCTCCAGGTATTCTCCAGGTATACTGGTATGTGCGGCAGTCTCAATCCCAAATTCTGTGATTGATTCCCTTTGATGCTCCTACCGTAGTATAAGTATTACTTGTCCATTTTTGAGTCATAAACAGGTCCATCTGGTGAGTGAGAGTTTCTCGAATACTTCGGTTCACTAAGATCTGTGCTGCGCTGTGCCGCAAAACTTGTGGTACCCGCGTTACACCTTAATTTAGGTAAGATTCGTCAGGAAACAGAACAAGTGTTTCTTGATGCGGAGCTCAGTCATGTGATGACCCACCACTGGAGCTTTCAGTTATCTGACCGAGGCCTATCTAGAAAGTGCTTTCAATGAATTCTTGGGTAGCTTTGGGAAAAGGGTGGACAAATAAGTGGGTGGGATTGGGTGGTTTTGATAAGGACCTGCCTTGTATGGGCCAGTGGGCCTGCTGCAGTGGTCCTCAATTCTTATATTATGATGATTAGCGTCGTTCTTTGGGCTGGTATGAGGTGTGTTACAGTTAGTAGCTCAATGTTCTTCATGGATGCAAGTATAACAAAGGACGTGCCGTAGGAAATCTTACTTGTCAAGGGCGACTAAAAACAGGAAGAGTTCTTGCATCTAAAATTCTTGTCATTTCTACTGTCAAGCTTAGTAGAGACTTTGCTGGCACCATTATGGACGTATGGCTTAGTGAAAGTAATGATAGTGGTGTTAGTGGTCGTGGTGGTAGTCTTTGTAGCTGTCGTGGTAATGCTGGTAGTTGGGGTAGTGGTAGTCACCGCTGTGGTGATGGTGGTTATGATAGCGGTATAGTTATGGTGGTGGTGGGGGTGGTGGTGGGGGTGGGGGTGGTTGTGGGGGTGGTGGTTGCGTTTGTAGTGGTAGTGGTGTTAGTGGTAATGACTTGGTGGTGGTGGTAGTGATGGTGATACTGGGGTAGTATTAGTAATAACCAGTCAGTCAGTCAGTTCAATCCATGTTTGTTTGTTCATCACCTACTCTTAACATAAATTCTCTTCTCTCCTCCCCCACCTCTCTCTCTCTCTCTCTCTCTCTCTCTCTCTCTCTCTCTCTCTCTCTCTCTCTCTCTCTCTCTCTCTCTCTCTCTCTCTCTCTCTCTGCATCTTAACCAACGTATTTATTCAACGTAATCTATCTAGCGACAGTGGTCGACAAATCAGTAAAACTTGGGACACCCACAACACCAGAGACAAAAGTCAGTAGAAGTGGCCAGACATGAAGCCATCACCCGGCTAAAGTCAATTCTATGACGATGCAGACACCTGTGATTTCATTGTAAGGTAGCCAGAATTACTGAAGCCTAATCAAGTCAGGATGAGAAAGTCCCATGAAGGAGGGAGGGGGAGGTAGCCATGAAGGAGGGAGAGGGACGTAGCCATGAAGGAGGAAGAGAGAAGTGGCCATGAAGGAGGAAGAGAGAAGTGGCCATGAAGGAGAGGGAGGTGGCCATGAAGGAGAGAGAGGAAGGTGGCTATGAAGGAGAGAGAGGGAGGTGGCCATGAAGGAGGGAGAGGGAGGAAGCCATGAAGGTGGCAGAGGGAGGTAGCCATGAAGGAGGGAGAGGGAGGTAGCCATGAAGGAGGAAGAGAGAAGTGGCCATGAAGGAGAGAGAGGGAGGTGGCCATGAAGGAGGGAGAGGGAGGTAGCCATGAAGGTGGCAGAGGAAGGTAGCCATGAAGGAGGGAGAGGGAGGTGGCAAGGAAGAGGGGGAGGGAGTGGCTATGAAGGTGCTGGCAGATGTGGTGTTATAACTCTCCTGGAACACAGGCTGGAAACCCTCGTCAGGTGGGTAATGGAAGCAAATGTAACATACAACGAGCGAAGGTGTCGGTGACCAGATTACCTGTGATTGCTTGATTGTTGT